>LPNX010504666.1:29304-62728 GCA_001517045.1 Pseudotsuga menziesii | reverse complement strand
ACACCCCTTCGGATTAAGAGGGGGATTGTTAGAATAATCCGTCAGGATTATTGTAAATAAATAATAAATAGGAATATGAATAGATAGGAAGGCGAAAAGGATGGTAATCAAAGCCTCATTGTAATCTATAAATTAATGTTTTAGCCATGAATAGAGATGAATCGGGAGTTATTACCAACATGTCTAGATAGAAATGATGACTCGATACTAAGTTAACATGGTTAATGTCTTTTGGTAAACTAGCATTATGTGATTCACATATGAGGATATAAAATATCAAGAATAGATATATTCCCAATAACTACAACCTCAGATGATGCATTGGAAATACCTAGACAGTGTCCATACTTATTCTCGAACTTCAGGATGAAGTTTCTTGAAGTGGGGGTGTATGTAACACCCTATTTTTACCCTAACACTTGAGATAAGAATACCTATCACTTAAGGGAATTCTATGACGAATGACCCAACTATTTATTATCTCGGTATCTAAAAATTTGTATTCATGTATTTTGAGGGAATCTAGTTTCAGATGACCTAGACTTGTGTAAAGGAATGAATTATTGATGAGATATGAACTAAGAAGGATTATCTGACATATTTTTGAGTAAATTATGATTATGAAAATAATGCTAACATTTGGGAAATTATGTATGCAGTTATATAATGATTTTATTGTGAATGAAAAAACATGTAAATGTTAGAATAACCAACCCATAGTTACCCATATTTGACATTAATTAAATCATTTTTGTCTTATTCCTAGATTCCTAGATTCCCTCGTATGCTAGTTGACTTCTACATGTTCCTAGAAGTCAATACTTGCTAAAATGGGTCATGGAGCACTTTGGAATCATACTCGAAACATATTTAGCATGTATGCTTTATTTTTGGTTCCTTAAAGTGCATATCAGCTTTTTCTGAAAGCTTCCTTGCTTTACAACAGTTTTAAGGTATAAAGAAAAAACTAGTCTAGGGAAAATTGCCTTGTTTTTTTACCACATCATCCTCCTTCGTTTTCTCCAAACAAAAGCATGAATGATTTTTTTTTCCACCACTTATTATCTTTCCCACTTTCTTTATCTAATTCATGAGAATCTTCATGGATTTGGAAAGTCCTTTTTGCACCTATGGGGGATTTGACTTGATTTAGTAAGCCTTCTTTTTGACCAATTACAATAGAAACCTAGTCTTTAAAATATATCATGTAATTATATATTTTAGAATCCTATTACTTCATATGGTTGGATTATGTACACTTATTCAATACAGGATTAAGTTATGCTCCAATTTCAGTCTCCTTTTGTGTGAATTTTCAATGTTTGATTAGAAATTTTGTGAGTGTAATTGATCTATCTCTTGGGTTCAATTTCCACATGGTATTAGAGCCTTTTTATATCAATTTATCTCCTTCCAAATTGTTGTTGCAGGTTTGACATCACTGAATAGGAGCACATTCTGCTGACTGAAAGGAACAAGAGTTGAGATATGGACCAATCTCAAAGGATCATATTGACTCCATTAAATTTCTTTGAATGAAAAGATTATATGGAGATATTGTTAAGAGAGAAAGGTATCTATAGGGTTACTATGGCTACTGAGGTATATCCCAATGCAACTGTAGAGAAAATCAAATAGGGCAATAGGAGGGATGAGGCCTATAGTATTTTGTGTCTAAGTATTTCAAGAGACCTCCTCTTTCATCTCGATCCATTTAAAATTACTAATGAGGTGTGCGAGAATATTGGAGATATTTTTGGAAATACAGATGATATTAGAAGACATCAAATCAAGAATGAATTGATCTCCTTGAGTAGCAGTACCTTCGAATCATCGCAACTCTATTTTACCAAGTTTAAGGCCCGTGTTTTGTAGTTAAAACAATTTGGGATTGAAAAAAAGGAGGAGCATCTAGTTTTGACCATTCTCTCAAAGCTTGGTCCTAACTATTTAGTGTTTTTTTTTACCTTCTATGCCACTAAATTGACAGTTTGAACCTAGAAGATTCCTAAGCTTGTTGAGTTCATGGAATCCCTCACTCAGGAGCAAGATAAATTGGTGATGATGGGCACCATCAAACCTTCCAAAGAACAATCCTTGGTTGCTGAAGATCTGAAGGTGGATTCAAAAAGAAAGAAAAAAAGCTAAAAATTCACCTAAGCAAAAGAGAGAGAAGGCAAAGTCTCAAGAGGAGTCCTCAGGCTCCAAGAAGAACCCCCAGAAGAAGAAGAACAAAGGAGAAATGAGCAAGTGCGCATACTACAGTAAGGGATATCATCCCGAGAGCTCTTGTATGAAAAAGAAAATTGACAAGTTGAACCAACTCTTGTATAAGAACAACATCTCCCTTCCTGATTGCTCAAAGAAGAGGTAAGGAGGATCAAATTTAGAAGACAAGGAGAGAGTACATGCCTTGGTTGTTGGCACTTCAATCTCACCTAGCTTCATCATTGATTTTGGAGCTTCCAGGCATATGGTTTTGACAAGGGAGATATTTTCTTCTCTTGACATGTTGAAAGGTCCACCAATAGTTTTGGGAGATAACTCTTTGACTGACAGTATGGGAAAGGTAGGATTGATCTTGATTATAGTAATTTCAATAATATGTTGTATGTTCTAGGTCTTACCTCTAATCTCTTGTCAGTGTATCAGATGAAACACACTAGGTCTCCAAATAAAGTCATCTTCTACCCCAACGAAGTTGAAATCACTAAGATTTCAAATGGTAAGTCATAGCAAAAGGTGTTTTTTTATCACACTTCAAAGTTACAAGTTTTTCGATTTTCTACCCTACTCAAACCCCTCTGCTCTTATTACTCATGCTAATGAAGAAAGAAAGATTTGGCATGAAATATTTGGCCATCTTAACTACAAGTATATTTCTTATTTGAGTGACAAAGACATGGTCATAGGGTTACGAAAGATCAAGTTTTTGAAGGGAGTATGTCCAGGTTGTATCCTAGGAAAACACCAAGAGCACAAGTATGAGAGAGCTAGTCATGAGAGAACCTCTACACCTGTTGAGTTGATCCACAGTGACATTTCGGGTCCATTCCCTTATATATCCATGAGTCAAGAAAAATATGCACTCACCTTCATAGATGACTTTTCTAGGTATTGTTGGGTTTACTTCCTAAGCATAAGTCTGAAGTTTTTGACCTCTTAAAAGTCTTTAGAGCCTTGGTTGAAAACCAGTCTGGGAGGAAACTCAAGGTCCTCAGATATGACAATGGTGGTGACTATTTCAAGTTTGATTTCATCTAGTATTGCAAAGATGTAGGTATCCAGATGCATCATTCTATTCCTTACACACCACAACAAAATGGTTTTGCTGAGAGAAAGAACAGATCATTGAAGGAGATGGCAACTTGGATGATGGAGGCTAAAAATTTTCCACCAAAGTTTTGGGCCGATGCTATAAAATGTGCATCCTATATTCATAATATGGTGCCACATAATTATATTTATGGTATGACTCCTTTCTAAGCTTGGAGTGGGAACAAGCCAGATGTGACCCATTTTAGGATTTTTGGCTCAAATGCTTGGGCTAGAATTCCAATTGAAACAAAAAGGCTTTGCAACCCAAAAGCCAAGAGTGCCTATTTGTTGGGTATTCTGAATATTAAAAAGGGTAAAATCTGATCAAGTTGAGCACTAACAAAACCTTCATTGAAAGAAGTGTTCAGTTCGAAGAAGAGCCTTTAGCAGCAGTTGAAGTTGGAGAGTCCTCTTCAACACCACAACCATTGATTGTAATTGAAGAGATTAATGAGTTTGATGATTCTGATATGTATGATAATTATGAATTAATTTCAGATCCTAACATCCCTAAAATACCAAAGTGGGTAGCAAGGACCATTCATGCAGCTAGGGAACTAGCTGGAAATTCTAATGACACTAGGAGGACTAGATCTCAATTTGAGAGTGTCCTTTATGTGAAAGATACACTCTTTGATGAGAAGTATTATTTGATGATATATTCTGATACACATACATATTAAAATTCATCACATGATCCAATATTGAAAGCATCCATGAAAGAATAATTAAGCTCGCTCCAGAAGAACAACACATGGGAACTGGTTGATCTCCCCCCAGGGAGAAAGCTAGTGAAGTGTAAGTGGGTCTTTAAAACTAAGTTTGCTGCTGACGGTTAAAATTTGAAATACAAGGAAATATTGGTATCCAAGGGATACTCTTAGGTACATGGTATTTATTACAATGAGACCTTTTCACCAGTGGAAAAGATGGACTCCATAAGGCTTGCTTTAGAAATTGCAGCTTCGAAGCAATCAGAGGTACATCACATGGATGTAAAGTGTGATTTTATGAATGGAGATATGAATGAAGAGATTTATATGTAGTAACCAGAAGGTTTCATATCTAATACATATTTAGTGTGCAGGTTAAAGAAATCATTGTATGGGCTCAAGCAAGCCCCCAGGGCTTGGCATACCAAGATTGATGGATTTCTGCTGTCACTGAGTTTTGTTCGATGCAAGTATGATCCTAATGTCTATTCGAAGCTGATTCATGGTTATTTAATTATTATTTTTTCTCTATGCAGATGGCCTACTGATTACAGGAAGTTCAAAGAAATATATTTCCTCTTTGAAGGATGCAATGAACCATGCCTTTTCTATGACATATTTGGGATTGTTGAGCCAATTCTTTGGTATTGAAATCGCTCAATCCCAACATGGAATCAAGGTTCATCAAAAAAATTATTCTTCATATTTTCTCACCAAGTTCAGCATGAAATATTGCAAGCCAAGAAATATTCCATTCCTTTCAAGAGTTAAGCTTGAAGAAGCATGTTCTTCTCCTATGGTAATTAATACACTATATAGCCAATTGATTGGGTGTTTAATTTATCTTACACATAATCGACCTGAATTATATTATGCAGTTAGTGTGGCTTCAAGATACATGGATCAGCCTCATGAGATCCATTGGAGAGCATCCAAGAGCATCCTAAACTTTGTTCAAGGAACAAGGACTCGTGGGAATTTCTACAAAGCAAAATCTAACTTAGAGCTAGTTGGATTTACTGAAAGTGATTGGGAAGGTGAAAACACAGATCAAAATTCTACCTCAGGATATTTGTTCATTCTTGCATAAGAACCAATCAGCTGGTCAAGTAAGAAGCGGAGTTCCATGGCACTCTCATCTACAGAGGCAGAGTATAGAGGAGTTGTAAATGCAGCTACTCAATGTTTATGGTTGCAGGGGATACTTGGAGAATGTTGTTTTGAATCAGAGTTTTCAATAGTAATCTATTGTGAAAATCAAAGAACCATTAGAATATCCACTGATCCAATTCAAAGAAAAAGAACCAAGCACATTGAGATCCATATGCACTATATCAGTGAGCTTGTGCATGATGGTACCATTGTTCTACTCTACTGCGCATCTTTAGAGCAAGTAGAAGATATCTTCACCAAAGTATTCTGTGAGAATAAATTTAGTAATATAAAATCATTCCTGGGGATTTATGATCATGTGGTGAAGAATGATTGATAGCAAGATTTCCAAAATTGTGTTTCCTACCCATGCTTAAGGGAGGATTTTCCCACTAGGTTTTTGCCTCTTTCCTTGGTTGTATGGACATGCAGTATGTAAAAGGGTGGATAAACCTTGTTTCAAGGCCCTATAATTTTCTTATATTTACTCATAAAGTCATGATTAAGGGGGTTTTCTAGAATAATCAACCCATATTTACCCATATTTGACATTAATTAAATCATTTTTGTCTTATTCCTAGATTCCCTCTCTATGCTAGTTGACTGCTACATGTTCCTAGAAGTCAATACTTGCTAAAATGGGCTCTGGAGTTCTTTGGAATAATCCTGGAAACATATTTAGCATGTCTTCTTTATTCCTGGTTCCTTAAAGCGCATATCTGCTTTTTCTAAAAGATGCCTTGCTTTATAGCGGTTTTAAGGCATAAAGGAAAAGCTAGTCTAAGGGAACTTGTCTTGTTTTTTTTACCACATTATCCTCCTTCCTTTTCTCCAAAAAAAACATGAATGAGTTGTCTTTCCAATACTTATTATCTTTCCCACTTTCTTTAGCTGATCCGTGAGGATCTTCATGGATTTGGAAAGTCCTTTTTGCACCTATGGGGGATTTGACTTGATTTAGTAAGCCTGATTTTTTACCAATTCGAATAAAAACCTAGTGCTTTGGAATATATCATGTAATTATATATTTGAGCAGCCTATTACTTCATATGGCTGGATTATGTACACTTATTCAATACAATATTAAGTTATGCTCCAATTTCAGTCTCCTTTTGTGTGAATTTTGGAGGTTTGATTAGCAATTTTGTGAGTGTAATTAATATATCTCTTGGTTTCAATTTCCACAGTAAATTTATTAGCAAGGACTAAAGTTGTATAATGTTTTGAAAAAATTTATGTAGCATGTATTTTGATGGTATGTTGAGTGTGACAGGAAAGGAAGGTATGTGAAACAAAAGAAAGAATTGATAGGAAAAGACTCTAGCTAAGACGATGACTATGGAAAGTGATATCAGTCTTGTATATAGCATGATTGATTTGTGATATGTTTGATGCACTGGCATGCATGGAATCTGGATGAGTCAGGAAACCTCAACATTTGAGGTTGATTGATGCTTTTGTTATATTCGAAATCTTATTTATGAGATTTGATGCACATGTTGTCTTATGTGTAGATGATGGGATTGTGATTGCCAATCGATCCACATTAGGTGATGGGCCTGAAAATTATACATGTAAGGCTAGAAAATTGGACAACGTGATGAAATTTTAATAGAGTGAGTTAAACTCCATTTCATTAGATGCATGTGCTATGAGGGTAGGACGCAAGTTGGTCACTCACCAATATTTGGGGGGAGCACAATAAGGATTCATCCTTATTCCCCAAGGACCACCTAGCTCTTCCTAGGGTAATCAAACTGAGGTAACATTGTCTCAGTCATCATAAAAAACTCCTTTCCTGTGGGAATTGTCGAAAGGGAATGCTGGGAGCATAACACCTTGATAATTCTGGTTGCGACGAGAATGTGATGGTAATCAACATCTATTTTAATTATGGAAATTAATAAATTAATCATAAAGAACTTTCAGTAAATAATAAATAAATTAAATAATAAATTAAATTAAAAATGATAAATGATAAAAAAATAATAAATAAACAAACAAATGAATGAATGAATGATAAATAAATAAACAAATAAATAAGGATAAATAAACCGAAATTAAGAAATCAGTTAACAGAGTAAATTAAGGAACTTGAACTAAAGTGAAATCCTAACTAATCAGAAAAGAATCAGAGAGAACTAAAGAGAACTAAAAAGTGGGTGGGTAAATAAAATTAATTAATTAATTAATTAAAGTAAACTAAAGAGTTAACTGAGAGTGGTGCATGGGATGCATGGGAATTAATGAAATGGTTAATAAAAGCTAAAGGAAAAGAAAAATGGGGGGTTCTTGATCATCTTCTTCTTCAATCCTGCCATGGTTTTTAGCCCGAACCAGTGTGGTGGCTCTATGGATACTGTGGAAGAGTGTGGTTCAGTACGATGTGAGTGAGGTTGAAAACATCCTAGTAGCATCCTAGCATTGTACTTCCATTTATACGAAGGTATTGTTATCCTTGTCGATATTTGGGGTCCTGGGAGAAGGAGAGTACCCGTTAGAGTAGGGTAGGGAGGAAACTGATGGGTTCACGGTGATTAGAAATATGTCTAGGGCATGCAACATGTATATCATTAGCAAAAAATTCTAGGAGAAAGTAAATATCTTGGCAAGTTCGCAGGAGCACATGACGAGCATTTCGGCAACAAAAACAAGCCTCGACTGCACTAGCAATTCGTGGCACATTAACAGGTCAAACTTATTGTAATTTTTGTGTTATCAAATTATGTTTTTATTACTGCAAATTGAAAGGATTTTATTTAGATTTCCTTTTCTGAATAATATTTAGATTATGGACATATCATAATTTGGTATTTAAATTCGTAGATCTGTTAATTTATGTATTTGCTTATAAAAAGAAAAAGTAAAGAGAAAGGTGCTCTTAACTTAGCATTTTTCAGATATACATTTATTTATATGCATGCGTATTAGTTGTTTCTTGTTGAACCCATGGGAGGGTCATTACATTCATGCCTCTGCCATAAGTTAATGATGCCTTGAGGGTTTTCTTCTCTTGAATGCATCATTCAAAGCAATAATTCGTGCCCCATTCATTGTATTTTTGGGAAACAACTATGTAGATTTGTCCTGAAAAAATGCATTATACAGTCAAATGCAAATGTATAAGGGTTTGATAAGATTGTTAAATAAATAAAAAAAGGGTCTGAGATAGGATTGCAAAAATATCTACCTGGTTATACAAGATCATATATGTGATCATATTTGGCTAAAAGAGATGACTATCCCTCCTTTAATTAGACTGTGTAAATAATTGCAAGTGGTTCTACTATAAGTGATACATGATCCCATTCATAAACCCACTCCATTAATCCCCAATCATCCCATTCATCAATGCTACAAGGGCCATAAAAGCAAGCAAGTTTTCATGTCCATATTTCAAAAAAAGTTTGTTTGAGCTTCAACCAAAATGAAATGGATGTGTTCCTTGCACTATGCTCCAACTATACGAACACAATTAATCTATATCGACCACTTTCGAGAAATTTCTTATGACATGTCTTGTCTTTGTTGGTGTCCCATACTCGTTGGTTGGACTTGACATTATGCATAGATTATTGAACTATGGATTCTTAATATTGTATATCAAGGTTCATCGTAAACCTAATATCCTCCCTTTGTAGGGAAGTTTTGATGCCTACACAAGCCCCATCATGCCCACCTTTTCTATGTTAGTCTCAAAATAGTTTCAAATATGAAGCAGATCATATATCTTGTGAAAAATACTCAACCATTGGAATATTTGAAATTTTTTGAATTGGTCTACACAACCATTTAAGCATAGCCAATGTTGATCCATCTGTATATCTCTATCATTCAACTAATCATAGAAAATTTAGAAACAATGTTGCACATAATGCATTTCATGGTACTAATAATTATTGATGTTCAATATTATCTTATTCACTATTATCCTCTTTTCATTGTTACTCTTTGGCCCATGCCTATATTATATATGTGCCATTATGCTAATTCAGTCTAAATGGTGATATTTACTTTGAATCTAATGGTTGAAGAGTGTAGTTCTTAGAAAAATACACAACCAAGAATATGGTGCCAAGGGAAAAGGTGCACTTCCATTTTCTGTATTGTTCATATTACCATCACACTGCATGCACATGTTGAACATACTCCTAAGTTTGTTTATAAATTTCCTTCATGAAATCTCATATTCATACCTAGTGCCATGAAAATGAAAAAAGGCCATTATTATAATGTGGCCTTCAAAAGATATATATGTAGATATTGAATGTACAGACTGAAAGTAGGAAATCTTCACTTACTTGTGACTTCCAATGCAATATGTTTTCTTTCCTTCCCATTGTCTATTTCATTTGTTACATATTTAAAGTTCTACATTTCTATTTTCATCCTCCAAATTTCATGTTCCTCGCTTTCATGAATGCAAAATCTCAATAATGAAAATCCATTGCACCTTTACATGTTCCATATAGACATGATTTTTCATAATATTTTTGTCCTTTAAGTCTTGGACACATGATGCTATGGATAAATTCTATCGATGCATACACGTGGGGTCTTTGCTGAGTGAATCCATGTCATAGAGCCTTCATTCATGGGATATTAAAAAATACCCATAATTTCACTAGATATTGATAATTAAGTAGAAAACTCCTATTGTTTATCCCCCCTCCCAATACATACTTCTAATTTAAAAAGCCCTATTTTTATTATATATTCCTTATTTTTACAAGAAACCCCTTTTTATACCCCCGATACCTATAAACCCTTTATATACTACTCGTCACACCCCCCAATACCTACAATATATTGACCTTATTTTTCACAATTAAAAAACCCCCTTTATGAATGAATGTGATAACATATTGCTCAACAAGGTGAATCCCCCATGTGCAAATGATAGTAGTATGAATGAGCATTCCTCTGCAATGCTGAAATGGAAATAAAAAAAATATGTTTATATGAGCCATAATAATATTCAAATTCTACATTGTATCTACAACAATATTCATTGTGATCATTGCATATTCTAACGTACCGAGGTTTGAATTTCTCAAAGGACCTTTGGCTAGGTTCAATTGTGTGTGCTCAACCTTGAATCTCCCATAGAGTTTGTTTTGTTTCATGGGAAGAAAGTGCTTGATGTGTGGTTCAAATTCATTAGTACATTTTTCTCAACTTTATCACATCAATTATATTGGATCATAGGTATAGTATTTTCATGCCAAAACATTTGCACCAGTTATTTGACAACATCAACTAGCTTCCTATATAGATGAGAAAACCTACTAGCCTAGTTTTTTCACCTACTATGTCAATTTTTTCTCTAATATGCGAATAATTTTGAATATTCTTGCTATATATTTTACAGATGTGATATGTGTATGACGATAGGATACACAACCATTGTGTATTTGTTTATAATTATTTGTGATAATACATGACTGGTTGCATTAAGATATTTTGTATGAGACATGTTTCCAATCAAGTTAAACTCAACTTTAATATTTAAAACAACCTAATTCCCAACCTCTAAACTTATAGCTATCTTTATTCCTAGAATTATTATAACATTAGCTAAACAATGTGATTTCAACATATTCGATAATAATTGACATTTGGATGCATCACTCCTGGATTCAAAAAATTCTTTGATGATTTCACTACATTTCCAATCAATAGTTTGTTTAGGTAACTTGCCTTCAAGTCCTTCTAAGAAAATTTTATCCACATGAATATTTCTAGGATTTATTCCTTGTGCACTAGATAGTCTAATTAAGGGAGGTGGAAACGAATTATGAGTCCCATCACCAATTTGTTATGGAACTTTGTTAACACATTTCTCCAGAATAAGAGTGCATTCAACATGAGTGTGGTATTCTTGGGGAGATTGCAAATTAACAACTCGTTGAACATCCAATTTTGTATACTCAACATTTTCTAATACTTGAATGTATTGAAGCACTTAATCATTGCTCATTGATAGATTGTTGGTTGGGGGATGAATTGATGTTGTTATTTGAGTGAGCTCTATTGGACGCATCTACTTCACCCGTGGTATTGAAATAGAGGTCATTGTGTCATGCATTGTGCTAGGATATGAGGCAGTGATAGGTGTATTTCTATGTTTTTCCATTCCCAACATGACCTTTTCTCTTATATCAAGGACATTTTCAAGGGGAATACCCTTCTTTATAGAATTTTTTTCTCTATTATGTGTGTTTTCCATATCCAAAGGTTCTTTAACAAAACAAGATTACTACCCCTACAAAAAAAGAGGATAGGCCCTCTATCAAAGTTTATATTGGAATCCCCTAAAAAATAGCCCAAAAATCCATTTACAATGAAGGTTTCTAGCAGAGGCAAGTGGGCGGAGGCTTTAGCAGATGTTTCTATTTGGTGTGTTTCATCACCAAACACTGGTGCATGTTTACACATAACACACTGGGCCAACTAGTAATCTATCTCACAGTGCTAGAAAAAATTGTCAATAAAAGACTATTATTATTTTAATACCCCTAGCATGATGCATTAATTGCTACAACATGGACTGATGTGTTTTACAAAACCACCTAGTTCATTACATAGAAAATAACAAACCTATCTATTAATATAATTCTATTGACAAATATTTTTAAAATTTGAAAAAATAACCGGTGCACTGGACATTCCAAAACACCATAGGTTGTTTAAAAGGAAAAAATGCATTGTTTTTTATTATATAAAAAATGAAAATAAAATAATTTCATTGCAAACCCCTTTATTTTATTTATTAAAAAACACTACTATTCAACGCGTCTTGATTATTGGACACGTTGGTGTGTGCTCTTATCATTTTTATTGGAAGAAGATTTATTTAAAAATACATGGGGGTAAAACTCATTTTTACTCACCCTAGTGCGTTTTGAGACCATCTGATGTTGCACTTCAACCACTTGGATGCTCTAACATCCATGGTCCATGTGGAAAAATTATTCACTCCTATTGATTTCTTCTTTCAGTTTGAATTTTACCAAATGATGGACAAAAATTCAAATTTTCCATACATTTCCAGGATGCGTCCTCAACGAGTCGTTCAGTAGGTAAATTGATTCTTACTTCATAATTTTAGTTTTTAGCATTTTTTTTTTAGAATTGAGATTTAAATTGTCCTGTTTTTGAAAAAAAAAATTATGTGGTGCATTGTGTGGAAATTAATTGTAGGCTTAGTACAATTGAACTAACAAGAAAATGATAGAAAACATGCATAGATCCACTCAAATTTGGAGATTGAAATTGATGCATAACACTAACTTTCATTACATAAGTGTACATCAGCCAAAATTCTAAATTAATAGGACGTAAAAATGTATAAGTACATGATATATTCAAGTTCCTAAGGAGTCAAGTTAAATCCTCTCAATAGAAAACTTACTAAAAGTAAAAAAAACCCCTAGCTGCATAAAACTCTTTCCAAAACCGTCTAGGAAGGTAAAAAACTAGCTGAATGATGTGTGATGGAAATTCAATATACTCATGCTTTCAAGATAGAAAAATAAGGAGGATGGGTTCTGCAAAAAAGCAAGGCGGTTTCTATGTGACTACTTTGAACCTTTTTTCCTTAAAGCTGCTGAAAAGTAGTCTAACTCTGGATAAGGAAGAAATCCAAACTTATTAAACTATGAAGTCTGTATAGTTTTCAGAATCTTATCCAAAATCTATGAAGGGTACTCTTGGATATAGTTTTGTCAAGTTTTGACCAAGTGGTGTAAGTGGATCCCAACTAGCTAGTGTTGGGCCTATGAAATTAATCAAAAATATTAATTAATGTATCCTAGCTATGGGAATGGTTTTTTTATTATTATAAACCTCCCATTAAGCATGAATTATGTGAAATATAATAAATATATTAGAGATATAGGGCCTAGAAACAAGGCTTAGTCACCCTTTACATACTGCGTGTTCATGAAAACAAGGAGAGAGGAAAAACCACAAGGGGAAAATCCTCCCTCAAAACATGGAAATGGACAAATTTTGGTGACCTCGTTCCTTCAATAAGTCTATTTCACCATGTTATCAACTATCCCATTCAGTGATTTGATATTTTTAAATGTCTTGTCGAAGAATTACTAGGTGAAGATGTGATCTACAACTTGCTCAGATGATGCACAACAATGTAGAGCAATGACCTAATTATGTAGAAGTCCTATGATGTAGTGCAAATGGATCTCTATGTGTTTGGTATGATGTCTTTGTAATAGGTATTTTGATATTTGAATAGCACTTTATTGTAACAAAATATGGTTGTGGAAGTGCCAGAATCGATACCAAGCTATCCAAGTATGCCATGCAACCATACACATTAGGTAGCTTCATTTACAACTCCTTTGTATTCTGCCACTATAGAAGAAAGTGAAATGGAACTTTTATTTTTACTTGACTAGATAATTGGTGCATATACAAGCATAAAAAAATATCCATAATTTTATTTTCTATTATTGTTATCACTTGCCCAATCAGAGTTAGTAAAGCCAACCAACTCTAGGTCATATTTTGCAACATAGTGAATTCCATGTGTCTTGGTTCCTTACACAAAGTGCAATATTCTCTTTTATGGCCTACAATGGATATAATGTGGCTGATCCATATGTATATATTCCACACTCATTACATAATAAATATCAGGTCGAGTGTGAGTCAAATAGAGAAGAAAACCAACTAGTTGTATGTACAAAGTATTGTTCACCAAAGGACTTGATTGTTCTTCTTCAAGATTAAATATTGAGAGAAACAGAGTCTTTCTTGGCTTGAAATTTTTCATGTTGAAATTTTTTAGTAAGTATGAAGAATATTTGGAATGATGTACTTTTATTTGAAGAGCCGATTGAGAAATATCAAGCCTCAAAAATTGCCTCAACAGATCCAAATCAGTCGTGGAGAAGGCATGGTTCAAAGCATCCTTCAAGGAGGAAATTTCTTTCATGGAACTTCCTGTCATCAAAATATCATACAGATACATGACAATAATAATCATTGAACCATGAATAAGCTTCAAATATACATTTGGATCAAACTTTCATCTACAAAATGTTTGTGATAGCAGAAAGCCATCAATCTTGGCATACCAACCTTTGGGAGATTTTTTTATCCCATATAGTGATTTATTCAACCTACACACAAGATATGGACTATTAAAAACACCTTCTAGATGATAAATATATATCTCTTCTTTGATATATCTAGGTATAAAGGAACTCTTCACATCCATGTGATGTACCTCCCATTCCTTGAAAGTTGTAATGGCCAAAACTAGTCTTATAGAATCCAACTTTGCCACTGGTACAAAGGTCTCATTGTATTCAATTCCTTCGACTTGGGAGAAGTCCTTTGCCACTAAAATTTCCTTATACTTCACAGGATAACCATCAACAACAAAATTTGTCTTGAACACCTATTTTCACTTGATTATCTTTCTCCCTAGTGAGATATTGACTACTCCGATGTCTCATTCTTCTGGAGAGAATGTAATTCTTCTTTCATGGATATTTTCCATATTGGATCTCATAATATTCTTCATATGTTTGTGGATCATATTCAATCATCATATAACACTTCTCATTTAAGGACGTGTCTTTGAGATAAAGGGCACTCTCGAATTGAGATATAGTTCTTGTAGGATCACTAGGATTCCCAGCCAGTTCCCCTTATGCTTAACTAGTATTTTTGGCCCACTTTGGTCTTGTATGAGTGTTAGGATATGCAATTAAATATTCATTATCAAACATATAATAATAATAAAACTTATTCGAGTCTTCACTTACAATCAAAGGTGGTAGAGGTGAAGAGGATTCTCCAATTTTTGTTGATGGCATAGGTTCTTCTTCAAACCGAACACTCCTTTCAATGAATTATTTTTGAGTGCTCATGTTGATAAAGTTGTACCCTTTTAAATATTTTGAATACCCAAAAAATAGGAATTCTTGACTTTGGTCTTCCAAATCCTTTCTCTTTTCAGGTGGAATTCTATCCCAATCTTTAGAGCCAAAAATCGGGCTTGTGTCCACTCCAAGCTTCGAAAGGAGTGATTCCATACAAGGATTTGTTAGGCACCCTATTCTCGATATAGGACGTAAAATTGATTTCTTTATCCTAATACTTGGTGGAAACATTTTAGACTCCATCATGCAAGTGGTCATCTCTATGAGATATCTATTCTTCCTCTCAACAACATAATTTTGTTGAGGTGTGTAAGGAATAGAGTGTTGCATCTAGATACCTACATATTCACAAAACTGTTTGAATTTAGATTTGAGATATTCACCACCATTATCAGATCTGAGAAATTTGATCTTTCTTCCATATTGGTTCTCAACTAGGGATTTAAAACCATTGAAGAGGTCAAAAGCTTATGACTTGTGTTTGAGGAAGAAGACCCAAAAATACCTAGAAAAGTCATTAATGCAGGTTAGGAAATATTTTTCTTGACTCAATGACATATGAGGGAAAGGACCAAGTATATCACTATGAATAAGATAAATGGGTGCAGATGTTCACTCATGGTTGACTCTCTCATACTTATGCTCTAGATATTTTCCTAGCATGCAACCAGTGACAAACACCTTTAAAAAGATTAATTTTGGGAAACCCTATGACCACGTCTTTGTCACAAAAATCAGATAGATGCTTGTATTTTAGATGGAAAAAAATTTCATGCCATAGCTTTATATCTTCATTAGCATGAATGAGGAGAGCACAAGGGTTTGAGAAGGGCATGAAGTGTGAGAACTTGTACACTTTGGAGCTATGATAAAAAAATATTTTGCTATGAATCTACAATTTGACATTTCAGTGATTTCAATATCATTGGGAGTGAACACAACCCTCTTAGGATACCCAGTGTGGGTCATCTGATAGACTAACAAGATGTTGGAATCAAGACCTGGTACATACAAAACATTATTGAAGGAACCATGGTAAAAAATATTCTATCCTTCCCTTTACTTTCAACTTCAAAATAATATTCCAATACAATTTTAGGACCACTGAAGCATCAAGAGAGGAGAAGGCTTCCCTTTTCGAAACCATGCATTTTCAATCTCCACAATCGATGCTAAAGGAAGGACATCTTACATTACTTTCAATCAAGGAATGAACTCTCTCATTTTCTTCAAAATTTGATGCACCCTCCTTATTCTTTGCATCTTCAAGAAGGGAGATGTTGTTCTTTTCAAGGAGCTGAGTCAACATATCAATTTGTTTCTTCATGCAAGAGCTCTCTGAATGGAATCACTTATTATAGTATGCACACTTGCTCATTTCACCTTTACCTTTATTCGTCTAGGAATTCTTCTTGGAACTTGAAGACTCCTCATGATGCTATATTTTTAATGGTTATATAAGATCTAAAACATTTAGCATCATAAAATCATAACCATAAGCAAAGGATCACTGAAAGAAATCCAAATTCAACAACACACGAGAACACAAATATTTTCCTTTGGGAAACCACAAGGGATAAAACCCCACAAAACTTCCTTAGTATAGAATTTGACCAAGACAGTGTAAAAATACAGACAACAGCTTCCTCCTTCTTTCTAGTGCGCTACCACTTCTCTCTCTTGCTAAGAACAGCTTGAGTGAGTGAGAACAAATGAAGAGGAGTGCCCTCCTAATTTTATTCTTCTGTTGACTTTACTTCTAACTTGGTGGGGCCGACTTCACTAGCTGTCCAAGCCCACATGTCCAATTGGACATTTAAAATAGCATTTATTATATTGACACTTGGGTACTATTTACTTGACTTACAACAGAGGGTTTACCTCATGACCTTTACATGACCAATTACATCAAGGACATCTCTGAATGGAGGAAGAACGTCTCCAAAGGAGAACACAACAAAAGTGCAATAGAATATCTTCCAAAGTTACAATATTTTAACACTCCCTTTTAACTATGAAGGTATTCTACATCAACAACAACCATCATTTCAACTGTACAACTGACTAGTGAATCTCTATATTTCATGGGAAGTTTTGGAATGTCATCATACATCTTCATCATCGATCTCAGCTCGATCATCTTTCATAATCTTAGTATGTAAATAATAAATCATCTTTTGTATGTGCTGGATCATCTACTGTCAGTATCATCTTCTAGATCATCTTCTATAGCATTAGGATGTGGATACTGAATCATCTTCTATAGCATTAGTATGTAAATATTGAATCATCTTCTTTCACGTTAGTATATGAATACTTAATCATTTTCTGAATACTGAACCTTCTTTTGTAACATCAGTTATGTGAATACTAAATCATCTTCTTCCATATTGGTATGTGAATACTAAATCTTTTTCTCTCACATCAGTATGTGAATATTGAATCTTATTTTGCCACATTAGTATGTGAATACTGAATATTCTTCTGAAACATCAATATGTGAATAATGAATCTTCTTTTGAATCATCTACTTGCCAACATCGGTGCTAAATCCTCATCTTGTGACATCATCATCTTATCCATCATCATTTTCTTCTTCAGTATGTGAATACTGAACTATCATCATCCGTATCTCTAGTATGTGAATACTGAAGGCATCATTATCTATATCATAAGTACATCATCTACATATTCATTATGGGAATACTGAAACATCATTATCATCTGTATCTTCAATATAGAAACACTGAATCACCATCATCTCCATATTCAGTATGGGAATACTGAAACATCATCTACATATTCATTATGGGGATATTGAAAAATCATCATTTGTATCTGAGACATCATCATCTGTGCCAACAGTAAATAAATATCGAAACAATTAACAACTTCATTAGCATGTTATTACTAAAAACCAAATCATATATAATGCTGGATCATCATCTGCATTACCAGCATAGAGATGCTGGAACATCATCATCATCAACACAAAGTGTTATGACTTCAACTACATTAACAATACAGGATGCTAAGACCACAATCATATCAGCAACAACACAAGGTGTTGGGACCACAACCACATCAACATAAACAACACAAGGTGTTGAGACCACAATCATATCAGCAACAACACAAGGTGTTGGGACCACAATCACTTCAACATCATCAACATAGGGTGTTGGGACTGCAACATTATCAGCACAGGGTGTTGGAAACACAATATCAACACAAGGTGTTGGGACCATAACCACATCATCAACATTAGCATGCTGAAGCAACATCATTATCAACATCAGTACTGAAATTTCCTTGGCAATTATTTCAACAATCAACAATAATCGGTGTAGTAACACTGAAACTTCAACAGTCATCAATCATCGATGTAATAGCACTACAACTAACTCAACAATCATTAGTAAAGTAATATTGAATCACACATCTCAATCAATCAGTATAACAATATTGAAGCAATCATTTCATCAAGCATCTCAGTAAGCATCAGTATAACAATACTGAAACAATGAACTCAACCATCATCAAACCATCTTATCAACCATCATAAAAAATCATTGACAATCAACACTATAACAATACTGCAACAATTATCTCAACAATCATCAACAATAAACAGTATAGAAATATTGTAACAACCATCAAGCATCTCAACTGTCATCATCAAACAACAGTATAATAATAATGTGACAATCAGCAAGCATCTTAGCAGTCATCATCAATCAACAGCATAGAAATGTTGTGACAACCATCAAGCAGCTTAGCAGTCATCATCAATCACTAGTATAGCAATACTGTGACAACCATCAACAATCAACAATATAGCAATATTGTGATAGCCATCAACAATCAACGGTATAGCAATACTGTGACAACCATAATCAACAGTATATTAATACTGTGACAACCATCAACAATCAAAAGTATATCAATACTGAGGATACATCTTACCCTTCATCTTCTTTGGAGCAGTATCACGGTGAGTTATCTGGTAGATCCATCCGGGCATTTTGTCTAACTTACTAACTCTTTTGATCCAAACAAGCCTAGTTAGATAGATGGATCTCCCTAGGGACCAAACAAGCCTTGTCTGGATTACTAACCCTTTTGGGCCAAACAATCCTAGCCAGACATACTAATCCCCCTAGGATCGATAGGTCTTTAGTCTGGCTTACTAACCATTTCGGGCCAAACAAGCCTAGATAGACATACCCTCCCCTATACTGACCTACTCACCACTGCATCCAACATCTATTGTCACTCCCTCTTTCGAGAGAGGTCCTTTTGGACTACACCAAGCTTGTCTCGAAAGTATTCAAACATTACACGAGCCAAAGGCTTAGTTAATACATCTGCTACTTGTTCCTTGGTGGGAACATACTTGAGCTTTACAACTCCCTTCAGCCGCATTCTCTTCATGTACATCTCAAATTTCATCGTACATTTACAACTTGCATCATTCTTGTTTTGTGCACCTATAATTGCATCATTCTTCTCTTGTACATCCACAGCTATATCGTACATCCGTAACTTCATCATTTCTTCTCTTGTAGGTGATTGCATACAATCCTTCCTACAAGTCAAATACATTTGTGATGATTAGAAACATTTCATAACATATTCAAAATGACAACTTCCAATGCAAAAAGATGTATATAATCATGCAACTATTTCTGCTAATGCAACAATCATCTAATCCACTTACCCATCACCTATATATTAGTAGTAGAATACGAATATTGTACTATACATTTCCTAAATATAGAAACATATCATGTACACATATATGAAATGACTATTCAAATACTTATCTTTGTTTGTTTGGTAGAATCCATCTTGATTTCTGTCTTCTTGAATTACTGGAGTCTTTGTCAAATGTGTTCAACTTCATCGTCTGATTCTATGGGCCCGTTCCTATCTTGCTCATGATAAAAATACTGAGCAAGTCTTCTTACACCATAGATCACATAGAACTTTTTCTGTGTGTCTTACTGGTGTATATCCTCTTATCCAATGATGAAGTGGATAAGAGTATAATCTTCATCTTCATTGGTATAATTCTTCTGGATCATATTCCTCATTACTTGAGGAATATTTACTTGCTTTTTTCTTACCTACAATATATTCATCCTTGGTTTCATTTAGATAAAAACTTTTCTTTCTGCAATATTTTGGAGTACATAGTACTACCAACTCAATCAAAGTCACCATACCTTTACAATACCCTTTAGGTACCACACCATTTTCTCTGCATGTCTTCTGGATTTCAAAATTCTTCAAGAATCATGTCAAGATTCTCAAGCTTTGAGATCTACCATATTCACTCCCTCTTAGCTGGAGAACCATCCTCCCTCTGCATCTGTATTAGGACATCGGGGTGACAGGTAGTATCCATCTATGTCACTAGATATCATGATCCTTCATCTCGAACTTTGTTGCAAGTTTTCTCTTTCCTTTATAGGATTCTATCTTCAACCTTGTAGTAAAGGTTGGGATCTCCATTACTCTAGTTGATCTTCAAGTTTCTCATGTTTATGTATGCGCTATCCCATGGGTTCCTACTAAGTTTGTACAAATCCTTATGTACATAGGTGGTTCTCTATAGAGAGTCTCAAACTATATAGTTTGCTTTATATGTTCATTTACTTTGATTACACCAATTGTATAGTATAATATCCAATATTTAAGAGGTGTGTCTAGCACCTAGAGCAATGTCTTTCCAAAAAAAAATCTCTCTTTTGATAGAACCCACGAAACTTGCTTCGTATCTTTTGATAGTTCGATCGGAAGTATACTTAGATTTGTAGATTTACTTGGAAAACTTTACAGAACTTCCCTTCATGTTTTGAACTCATATCCATGCATCATTATGTATTATTGACTGGTACTTCTTAGATCATATCATCCTACCATTCTTCCTTCTTGGGACATTCTATTGAGTTTTGAGATGTCCTTCTATTCTTGGCGGAAATGTTCTTCCTTCTCCTTCTTGGCATGGGTTGTTAGGTATTTATTGTCATCTATTCTTCAGCCAATCATGCATTTGGTTATAAGTGATCTTCCTACTAGGACAACTCTCTTGAACGGATTTGGAAGACCATTCAAAGTTGTAATTTATGCTTCTGCTTCTTTGTCATTGTCTTTAACGGCTTCTAATTGCTCCTTGAGATGAGGTATTCTTATAAAGTAATCAATGAATTTTTTCTTCACATTATTTGAGTTGAGTTTCCAAGGTCATGTTCGTTCATACTGTTCATTGCATAGAACATATCCTTGGGAGTCCTCAAAGGATGATACTTTTGAGATCCAATGGAGGCAAAAATTCTTCATCTAGATGTGTAGCTTCTTCTTTGACATAGTTCTTCATGGAATGATTCTTCAAGTATGGTAATCACTCTATAATTCGATTCTTAGAAGTTATCGACTCTTTCAATCTTGTCTTCAAGCTTGGTACTGTTTGTTGTTATGATAAAAATGAGAACCTCAAATGGAAATAGAGAGGATGAAACTTACCGATGAGAATGCTTCAACTTGATGTTTTCTTGAAGGATATTTTGAAAGACTACTTCTAATGGACCTAGGGTTTGATAGAGAAACCCCAATTTTTTAAATTAAGTGTGTTTCATATCTGATTGGATAGAAATACACACCTCCTCAAGGAAAGATGAGCAGTATACTTATTTTTCCAAAACTGTGGACATAACTGCAAAATATTTTATGCCTTAGTTTCCTTTGGCTGCAGTGTTAGGTCAAAAAATGAAAGTTAAAAGAATGAGAAACTTCTTACATAGAGAGATGCACCTTCATAGGGAGAATTTCATGGTCCTCCATTTTCAACTGATTGGTGGATGGTAGTGCCTAGAACATGAATCCCTAGTTCTTTTTATGGGTTTCTTCTACAGAAATTACTGCTCTTGTTTCTGCGATATCTCTAAAAGCACTAGTCCTCTGTGTCTAAAATTTCACACTGAGGTAGCCTCTCCTGTCTGATTTCCATCACCACATATTAGTGTAGAATTGGTATCACCAATTGGTACTTATGCTAATTTTCCCAAGGTGACTTATTTCAAAACCTTTCATCATAGAGAACTTGTATGTGATGCCACATGTCACGCGTTCATCTTCGAGGTATGACATTTTTACAACAGAAACAAAATTCTGTGCCCTTTATGAAAAATTTCACTAAATATTATTTTGAAATTTCTAGCCCGAGATATAGAGATTCTCCCTAGGTCACCTGTTTAAGGTTGAAATCTGGGAGAGGCTGGAACCCTGAGTTGGTCAAATCATATCTCCTAACTTATAGTGAATCAGAGGATGCAACTTTTACACAGGATACATCAAGAATTTAGCTTCGGCCTATAAAATTTTCAGCTCCTGATAATTCTCCAATCTTGAGATATGGAGAATTTCCAAAAAATACTATTCTTGGTATTTTAGGGTTTTCAAGCTTGAAACCCTAATCTTCAATAGTTGTAGCTGTAGCACTATTTCAGCTACACAAAGACTTCTTTCAGGGTAGCTCTGATACCATGTTATATTTTTAATGGTTATACAATATCTAAAACATTATCATCATAACATCATAACCATAAGCTAAGGATAACTGAAAGAAAGACAAATGTAGCAACACAAGAGAACACAAAGATTTTCCTTGGGGAAACCACAAGGGAGAAAACCCCGTAAAACTTCCTCAGTATAGAATTCAACCAAGACAATGTAAAACTCTAGACCATAGCTTCCTCCTTCTTTCTAGTGTGATACCACTTCTCTCTCTTGCTAAGAACAACTTGAGTGAGTGAGAATAAATGAAGAGGAGTGCCCTCCTATTTATATTCTTCTCTTGATGTGACTTCTAACTTGGTGGGGATGACTTCACTAGATATTTGAGCCTACATGTCCAACTGAACATTACAAATAGAATTTATTATATTGACACTTGGATACAATTTCCCTGACTTACAATGGAGGTTTTACCTCATGATTTTACATGACCAATTACATCAAGGATATCTCTGAATGGACGAAGAACATCTCCAAAGGAGAACACAACAAAAGTACAATAGAATATCTTCCAAAGTTACAATATTTTAACACATGATACTTGGACTTGTATTTCTTTTGATCATGAGGTTTCTTTGGAATATCCTTCTTCTTTCCTTTGGAATCCATCTTTGAATCTTCAACAACCAAAGCTTTATATTTGGAAGGTTTGATGGTGCCCATCATGGCCAACTTATCTTTCTTGTGGGTCAAGGATTCCATGAACTCTGCAAGTGAAGGCATATTCTAGTTTCAAACTATCAACTTGGTGGCATGGAAGGTCTATAAAAAAATAGAATAGACAAGACCAAGATTCGAAATTATGAGCAAGGCTAGTTGTTCATCTTTCTTTTCGATACTGCAATGCTTTATCTGAAGAAAAGGAGATTTAAAATTAGAGAAGTATACTTGTAAGGACTCGAAATTGCTTAGAATCACTGCGACAAGCTCATTATATAGTGAATTTCCCCTCATTTCATCTATCTTTCCAAATAAGGTTTGGAGTTTCTCCCATACTTTATTTGGTGATGCCAATCCATATAGATGGAAAAGGAGGTCTATAGAAATGTTGAGACACAAAATACCATAATCCTCATACCTCCTATTGTGCTACTTGATATTATCTACAACTACATTATGCTCGGTCTCAGTTTCCATGGTCACTCTGAAGAGGCCCTTGCTCCTCATCAGAATCTCCATATATTCCTTTCATTCGAAGTAGTTGAATGGAGCCAAGTTGATAAGGTGAGATTGATCAATTTATTTAGAAACTATGTCACGAGGTAGACTGAATGCACTCCTTGTGAGAGTGATTATTGATATTGAAATATAATAAGAGAGGATAACAATAGAGATAAATAGGCTCTGATACCATGTGGAAATTAATCCCGGTTTTAGTACAATTAAACTCACAAAACATTGCTAGAAGACATGCATAAATCCACTCAAATTTGGATACTAAAATTGGTGCATAACACTAACTTGCATTGCATAAGTGAAAATAAGGAAACATTATAAAAGAATAGGCTATAAAAATACATAACTACATCATATATTCAAGTTCCTAAAGAGGCAATTTGAATCCTCACAACATCAGGATTACTAAAAGTAAAAAATCCCCCTAAGAGCATAAAAAAATTTCCAAATCCATCTCGGAAGGGTACAAATTAGATGAATGATGTGTGTCATTTGATAAGTGATGGAAATTCAATGTACTCATGCTTTAAAGAGACAAAAAGAAGGACGATGAGTTGTACAAATAACAAGGCAGTTTCAATGCGACTAGATTTAAGCTTTTTTCCTTAAAGTTGTTGAAAAGAAGTCTAACTCTAGATAAGGAAGGAATGCACACTTACTAAACTAGGAATTCTGTATAGTTGTTAGAATCTTATCCAGAATTTGCGAAGGGTGCTCTTGGAGGCATTTTTGGAAAGTTTTGACCAGGTGGTGAAAGTGGATGAAAAATAGCTAGTGTAGGACTTAGGAAATTAATAAAAAAGATTAATTAATGTATCCTAAGTATGGGAATGGGTTTGTAACGACCCTCCAAGGGGTCCAAAAAATTACAACTAAGGTCATGCATATTTTCCAGTAAATAGATAAAATCTAATCAAAGTTAAACATATATTGATGGTTCTTTTTATTTTGATCTTTTAATATCCCATAAAACACTAATTTAAATTTCATCATTGCACATGCATAACATCTTTAAGATCTGCCTCGATTGTACAACTAGTTTTAATGATTCTAATTTATCAAATAAAAATAATTTTAACAATAGTAGAATACCCGTTGATATCGCTAGTTGTTGTTGTTTTAGGATGAGGCCAAAGGTTATTTTTTCATCAATCCAGTGCATTTGTTTTCTCCATATTACTAATAATGGTGAATCCATCAATTTCCTCCCTGCAATACCCTGACAGGTACTCTCCTTCCACCAAGACTCCCAAGCTCGACGGGGATGACAATACCTTTCTATCAATGAAAGTACAACACCAGACTACTGCTGGGAGGATCCCAACCAAACTCACTTCATACTAAACCACACTCTTCCACAATCGTCTCAGAGCCACTAAATTGGTTCGGGCTCCAAACTATGGCAGGACCGAAAAAGAATATGAATATCCCCCATTATTCCTTTTCTTATCTTTTATTAATCTTTTCATTAATTCCCACGCATCCCATGCACCAATTTTAGCTAACTCTTCAGTTTACTTAATTATTTATTTTATTTTATTTACCCACCCAATTTTTAGTTATCATTAGTTCTCTAATTCTTTTTCGATTAGTTAGGATTTTAATTTAGTTCAAGTTCCTTAATTTACTTTATGAACTAATTTATTAATTTATCTTTATTAATTTTATTTATTTATCCTTATTTATTTATTTACTTAATAATTATTGATCATTTTATTTATTTATTATTTACTTCAATTTTTTTATGATCAATTTATTATTTCCATTAATTAAAATAGATGTTTATTACCATTGCATTCTCGTCCTGACTAGAATAATCAAGGTGCTATGCTCCATTTGACAAGCCCTTCTGATAATTCCCATAGGTAAGGAGTTGGTTATGACAAATGGTCCAATGTTACCTGATTTCTCCTACCCTGGGAAGAGCCAGGTGGTTCCTAGGGAACAAGGACGAATCCTTATTGCGTGCCACTTAGTTCAATATTCATGAGTGACTGAATTGTGGACTACCCTCATTGAACACAAATCTAATGAACTATAGTTTTCCTCACTCTATTTAAATTTCATCGTTCCATCCAATTTGCTATATGTACACATATATTATTTTTAGCCCCATCACTTGATCTGGATCAATTAGAAATCCCAATCTCATCATTTGCACATAAAACAACATGTGCATAAAATCCTATAAACAATATTTCAAACATAATATAAATATAAAATTGACATTAACTGTTGAAGGTTCTCGACTCATCCAAAGTTAATGCACATCTTACATTATTTGCATCAAACATATCATAATAAAATTGTGTCATACATAAGATTGATATCACCTTCCATAGTCATCGACTCAGGAAGAGTCTTTGCATACTGATGTTTTCTTACGGTTCATGCACTTTCCTTTCCTGTCACACTCGACAGACCATCAGAGTACATGATACATAAATTTTGTCAATAAAACTTTATAAAACTTGTAATGCTTTTTGATACTTCACGTGATTCTTCATTTCACAATCATAATATCAGTGCATTCACAATTGACAAAATGTCAACATCATTCTCATAGTCATAATTTACTCATCAATATGTCAAATAATTGTTCTTAGGTCGTATCTCATATATAGTTAATTGTTTCACATGATTTTGGGTCATCCAAAACCATATTCCATCAATAGCACGTCCATACAAAGTTTTAGATCCCAAAATAATAAATAGTCGGGTCATTTTTCATAGAATTCCTTCAAGTAATAGTTATTCTTATAACAAGAGTTAGGGTAAAAAAGGGTGTTACATACAACCCCACTTCAAGAAACTTCTCCCTTAAGTTCAAGAATAAGGATGAATACTGTCTACGTATTTCTAATGTGTTTTCCCAGATCGCAGTATTGGGACTATAACTATCCTTGATTTTTTATTGTCACACGTGAATCATGCATTGCTAGTCTACACAGAGACACTAACCATTATGAGTCATCACATCTATTTATACATAATGATATCATTCAATTACATTTCCTATCCCTAAATGGGATATTACATACTCCCCCTCTTTAGGAAACTTTGTCTTAAAGTTAATATAAAACCTATATTTTTATGTACCAAGTTTTAATTTGTTTATACCTTTTTCAACCTTGCGAGACCCAATAATTCATTTATTGAAAAGACCTAAACTTAATTAACTCCACCCATTGCTTTGACCGACCTAATATATTGACATGACTCACTTTGTCATATGAGATGCAATACATTACATCCTTTGATTATATAAGGAATATGGACTCATTACTTACATACATGATACATTAATCATAACTGCTTTATCTTCAATTCATAATGTACACATAAATCAATTTGTATACAAACATAATATTTTACTCATAAACCAATTTATCTCAAATGCATTATGTAAACATATGGTATATTTCTCGTCATTCTTTCAACTTGAATACTATATAAATGTCATTCATAAGGAATTAAAATGGTTTACATTCTAATATTAAATTAAGTTATTCCATCAATAATGGCCCAAAGGAGATTGATTCAATAGTAGATGATGTTAAAAAAAATGGAAAATTAGAGTTAGCACAACTAGTAAGCATCATAACCATGTATGGTGTGGACCCATCTCTAGAATATAAAGTGGCATAAATAAAAGGGTGAGGATAGTACCCTTGGGTTATAATACCTTTACTACACTTATGATGAGTTGAATTGATAAATATAAATGTGCAACCTTTGCTATTATTAATAAGGAATAAGATGAGAATTCAATTAATAAGTTAACATGTTAATTTTGAGAAGTGTATGATTAATACTGTTGGGTATTAAATACTTTTATAATCAAAAGATATAGAGTGTTGTAAAACATATAACAATTATGTAATTTAAAATCAATTTTAGTTGATAAGTTATCAAGAGGATCTTTTTTCGAGAGTTCAATAGACTGTCAGGAGGGTGAAATAGACTCGACACTTGGAAAACGAGATATCAATGTGACCCACCATGATGCGATGAACTCAAGGACATTGATTCTACACCATGGAAACACTATTTATGAAAACTAAATACCACAACCTTGATTTTAACCACGATAGGGAAACAAAGATTCAATTGAACTCAACTTCGTAACACCTTGTTTTTACCCTAACTCTTTAGATAAGACTAACTAGTACTTGAGAGAATTCTATGACGAATGAGCTAGCTATTTATTATTTTGGAATCTAAAAAGAAATTAATTCTAATTCTCCATAGTTATCAGACCTTAGGGCATGGATACACCTACAAAAATTTGTATGGATGTACTATTGAGGGAATCCAATTTCAGATGACCCAAACATGTGTGAAATGATTAACTACTGATGAGATATGACCTAAGAATAATTATTTGACATATTGATGACTAAATTATGACAATGAGAAGGATGTAAAAATTTGGTGAATTGTTAATGCACTAATGTTATGATTGTGAGATGAAGAATCATGTGAACTATTAACAAGGATTAAAAGTTGTATAAAGTTTTATTGACAAAAGTTATGTAACATGTACTCTAATGGTCTGTCGAGTGTGACATGAAATGCAGGTAAATGAACATCGAGAAAACATCAGTATGTAAAGACTCTAGCTGAGTTGACAACTATGGAAAATGATATAAAACTTATTTATGATATGATTCAATTATAGTATGTTTGATGCACATGAGGTATGATGTGCATGGAAAATGGATGAGTCAAGAATGTTGGACAGTTAATGTCAATTTGATATTTATATTATGTTTGAAATATTTTTTTATAATATTTGATGCACATGATGTTTTATGTGTAGATGATGGGATCACGATTTCCAATCGATCCACATCAGGTGACGAGGCTAAAAATATTATATGTGTAAGTCTAGAAAATCAAATGGCAAGATGAACTTTTAATAGAGTGAGGAAAATCCAGCTCATCAGATGTGTGTGCCATGAGGGTTGGTCACGAGTCAGTTACTAACGAATATTGTACCATGGGGCATGAAATAAGGATTCAGCCTTGTTCCCAAGGAACCACGTGGATCTTCCAAAGGTAGGAAAACTGAGGTAACATTGGCTCAATCATCATAACCAACTCCCTGCCTATCAGAATTATCAAAATGGTATGTTGGGAGAATAACACCTTGATAATTCTGGTTGCACCAAGAATGCTATGGTAATTAACATCCATTTTAATTAAGGGAAATAATAAATTGATCATAAATAACTATAAGTAAATAATAAATAAATTAATAAAATTAATAAAGATAGATTAAGAAATCAGTTAACATATTAAATTAAGGAACTTGAACTGAAGTAAAATTCTAACTAATCAGAAAAAAATGAGAGAACTAATGATAATTAAAAAATGGTTCGGTAAATAAAATTAATCAGTTAAGTAAACTGAAGAGTAACCTTAAAGTGGTGGACAGAATGCATGGGAATTAATGAAAAAAGTTAATAAAAGCTAAGAAAAGGAAGAATCAGGGATCTTCATCTTCTTCTTCGATCATGCCATAGTTTGGAGCCTAGACCAATTTGGTGGCTCTGAGGTGACTGTGGAAGAGTGTGGTTCAGTATGCTGTGAGTGAGATTGAGAGACTCACAGTAACACCCTGGCGTCATACTTCCATTACTAGCAATGTATTGTCAGCCTCGTTGAGATCGCGGGTCTCGAGGCAAGTAGAGTACCTGTCAGGGTATGGTATGGAGGAAACTGGTGGATCTAGCATGATTGGAAATCTGACAAAAACAACTATAGTGGAGTGACGAAAAAACAACCTTCAACCTCGTCCTCAAATAACAACGACTAGTGATATCAACAGGTGTTTTTCTATTGTTAAAATTATTTTTATTTGATAAATTAGAATCATTAAAACTTGTTGTACCATCAAGGATTCTTAAAGTTTTTATGCATGTGTAATGATCAAATTAAAATTAGTGATTTATGGGATATTATAATATCGAAATAAAAAGAAACATTATTATATGTTTAACTTTTCTTAGATTTGATCCCTTTACTAGGAAATATGCATGACCTTAGTAGTATTTTTTTAGATTCATTGGAGGGCCATTACATTATTTTTTATTATTCTAGAACATTTAATCCTTTTGAATTGCATTTCCAAGTGTTTCTCCTTGTAAATTTTTATAGCATGCACCACGGATGGTGCGAGTCGAATGGCACAAATGCACCACCACACTATATAAAATTATATAAAAGAATTGNATATATGGTGTGGCAAGGAAATGTCAGTGCATTTTTATCGGTTCTCTGATGTTCCATAGGTGTGTTGTGAATATACTATCTAATAGCTAATAACATTTGTTAAAATATCATGCATTTTATTTAAGTGTATGTACCATTAACATTGTGCTTGCTTGAACTAAACACACTGATAACAAAATAGTATAAATCATAGTGCCAAAATACAATATTTTTTTGTTCTCCTTGGGAACGTCATAGCAACAATACTACTGTTTCTACATGCCATAGGTGCACCATCAATAGTTTCATATAAAATTTTAAAATTTAAAAAATACAATATATTTAAGTGCACCTTATATGGTGCACATGTTTTGATGACATAAACAGACAAGTAAAATTCTTCATTAGCTTAGAAACTCATAATTCAATAGTTCTCTTACTAGATGTCGATGCATTGGTGTTCGGTGTGTTGACCTATTTTAGGAATACCATTAAAAAAAGTTATAAAACATCTTGGTGCATCTTGTATTTGGTGCACCATTTAAATATATATAATTATATTACAACTGCTCAATACTTATTTTAGTGCATGGGTAACAATGTTTAGTATATGAAAACACACCATGCGCAGTTCTTAACTACGAATTAGGTGCACCGAAGGCATTTTCTGCAAAAGATAAAAATTTATTTTAATATATATAATGTTCATATATTGCTTTTACATGTGTATTTATGAGACCAATTGATGTAATATGTCAAACATATACATCGATGCCATGAGGCCAGGTAGCAGTAGAAAGAAAAGGTTGATTAATATAAATTCATGAGAGAGTGGGAGGACATGGAGAGGGAGAGAGATTTTTTCCCTCATCCCATTCAACCTTAGAATAGACTCATCTTGAGGAAATTTGGCCTCCTGAATTTCTATGAGGAGGAAACATCTCTCAAGGGGAATAGTACACGTATCTCCTAGTTGATCGCATGTTGGGATCATCATAGGAAGGATTTTCTAATTGGTCTAGATGACTGGTACCAACCAACCAAGGATGAAATTTATTTTATTGTTGGGCTCTCTAGGAGAGTTGAGGATTTAAATAAGTTTCCTAAGGTCCCAGGTGGAGGTTTAGTAGGGAATCAACTAGTATATGTTTAGAGATATGTCCATCCCAATATTTTCAACCTGGTTTGAGCTTCAGGTGCATGGTGGGAAGCTTTCCATATCTTATTTTGGTGGAGAGGATGTGAGGTGGCTCTTTTATTTATTGGAAATTGTTGAACAACAAACCACTAATTGGAAATGATAGAGATATCCTATATTATATTATGTTGATTATTTAGTGAAAAGGCTTAGATGCATTAGGTGGTCTTCTATTTGTTATGGTAGTTTTGTTTTTCTCTTATTCGATGTCGTGAGTGTATTGACGGGGGGGAACTTCCATTTCAGTTTAGAGTTATTTTGTTTATTTTTTGAGATATTTTCAGCCACTAGGAAATATTTTCAGAGGTGCACTCCTAGGTTGATGACATATGTGCACATGCACATGCACATGTGGGGGGGTATGATTCCAAAGAGGGGGAAACTAGACTTTCCTGTGAGGATTACCCTAGGTGTGTTGTAGATTCTAGGAATCTTGGAGCTAAAATTAGATATTGTTACATTTGCATACCCAGGAATGGATTGGATAGGAAGTTAAAACATATTATTCACCCAAGATGAGCCACCAAATGATAGAGTTAAATTTAGCATGACAAGATGAGACACTATTTAATTAAATTAATGCAAATGAAATATATTTTAAATTGTTATATTAAATTCATGTTTAATTAAATTGTCTAATTATTATTGTCATGTACTATATATTTTATAGATATTGATACTTTTGATGGTGATCATGTCTAGTCTATTTTTGGCTCAGGATGAGGAGGATATGGAGGTGGAGGGAGATTAGCCTAAGGCCACCTAGTTAGGAAATAGACTTGGCTAACACATCCCATATGATATGTTTTGATTGGACATCACTAACCAGATAGCAAGATTGCTAACATATGTGGGGGTTCAACCTGTACATACTAGATACAATGTCAGGGACCCTCGATTTTTGGACCTATGGAGGATGCTTCCATGTGATTTGAGTAATTTGATGCAAAATGTTGTTGGAGCATGTGATGTTACATATTCTTCTCATCATGGCAGTTCTTAGATACATGAAGTTAAATATCCTCGACCAGATCCTAATACACCTCGTTTTCTATAAGTTGCTTCAACTACTGACATAGCCTCAATATCCTATGAACCTACTCCTATCCCTCCACCTCTAAAATATCATTTACCTCCTCATAATAACCATTTATCATCTCAGACATCTCCTCCACCTTGTCCTCCTCCACCTCTCCCTTCTTCGATTGGTATAACATTTGATATATTATACCTATCCGACTGACCAAAATTTGATCCATTATACCTATCCAACTAATCAACCTCTGATATGTCATACCTATTCGACCTAACAACCCCTGTAGATCCATAAGATAACCATGATCCTCATCCACCAGTCCCCTCAGCTTTGGAGAGGACGGTCATATCGGGTGAGATGATATGTATTCCTAGTGATGTCTTTCATACTAATCTACATGCTAGCTTATTTCCTAGCAGAGGTATTGATCATGCCTTTGGCTATACTACTGGAGGTTTCGATGTGCTTGGTCGGTCGACATATAGTAATGATGATATGGTTATGGGGGTGGACTAAACATTTATCATCAGTTTGATATATATATATATTGCAAATGATGACACTAATGTTTATTTATATCATGTTGATGGTCATGATGTGTATGTTAGGTGAGGTTTGGCGATGATCATTAGATATTTTTGATGGGTATGTTAGAAAATGGAATTTTTGTTTTCTTACATGTTATTGCTAGATCATGTGCGTGTTAGATGATGTCTAAATTTGTTAGATGCATATGTTAGATGAATATGTAATGTAATGCTTATGATGGTATGTTAATACTTATTTTTATTACTTTTATGTTAATGATGGTATTATGGTGTTTTCTTTTATGTTTCGATGGTGACAATGATAATGATGGTATGTTTATTTTTACATGATATAATTGAATAAAAAATTTCATTTAATTAAATATTTTTTCATGAATTTTGTATTGATAATGGATGAAGTTGTGACAACTATATGATTTATGATTGTTGTATAATTTTTCATAGTATTCTGTTGATAATTGTCGTATAGTTTGTGAAAGTGTTAAGTTTATGTAATGTTTTTTTATTTGGTTTTTATATTGTTGTCATATCATTTTTATGAATATTTTAATGTATTGAAAATTTCTTAATAA
>LPNX010504666.1:1945-28891 GCA_001517045.1 Pseudotsuga menziesii | reverse complement strand
GTATTAAATATATATGGTTTTTCTTTAATTTTATATTTCATTTAATATTATTATGCACACTCCCCTTTTAATGTTTTTAAATGTTATGAAGTATTCTAGATATTTCATGTAAAATATAAATTATAACTAGTTAATTAACTAAAGGGAAGACACATGTTACATTTCCAACTATTTCTTTATCATATTAACATTTAAGTCATCAAAATAATTTTTTACATTGAAGAGTAAATTTATATAAATTAGACTAGCTATCAATATATATCAATCAATTTAATTATATATAAATGATTCTAAATTTATATTAATTTAATTAATTTTTTTATGTTTTATTACTTTGTTAATATTATTAATTTTAAAATTTTATTTAGTAACATTAATTTTTATGTATTGAATACTAATTTCAAAACTATTCAAGATTTAAAATATTCATGTTTGACTTTGTCCATGAATAAGTCTAATTTCTAAAATAATATAGATTCATATTAGTTATATAAATTATATTAACATAGGATTATGTTATTTTAAATTTACATTAATAAAATGTAAATCAATGATTATATATTGATAGATATATGAAATATTTTTATTAAAATACATCCATGTCTTTAAGTTATAAATTAAAACTGCATACCTATCTACAAACCATAAAATAAGGTGAATAAATATTGAGCATAAATTGTTGTCAACTGCTTCATCTAAATCTTTATTATCTCAACTAATTCTAAGATGGATTTTAATCTCCTAGAAATATAGAGATGAAGAAAATCAATCCAACTTAATTAGTATAACATATTTAATTCTTTTATTACAAAGAGAAAATAAGATTCTCTCTTGAAGCCATTTTTTCTCCTAAATAAGATCCCATACCTACACCTTCATCCTTAAAGCCATTTTTTTCTCCTTATTCCATTCAATAAAACAATTTCAAACATTATTACAAAAGTGTCATCAATTAAAGAAATTATAATTTTTAACATTATTTATAACAAAAACATCATGAAATACAAACATTCAAATATTGATGGAGAAATTAGAGAGCGCCTTAAATTTCAATCTTCATCAAGGTTACAAACGTGTCATTTTCTATGTTGGAGTTAAAATTATAAATACAATAAAAAATCAATAAACATTACATTATAACAAAAATTCAATTTAATTGAATCATATAATAAAGAAACATTACATTCTAACAAAAAATTCATAAATTAATGCAATTATAATTCTTAACATTATTTATAACAGAAACAACATAAAATACAAGCATTACAATATTAATATAGAAATTAGAGACCACCTTCAAGTGAGTAAGAATATGTTATTCTTTATGTTCACAAAAATAAAATTGAATCGTCTAAGTTATTTTCATGGTGTATTTATATGTATAGACAACATAATATTAGTAATGTGGCCAATCACATATAATCATTCCATACAATTATAAATTACTTGATAGACATAAACCATATTTCACATCATATTGGTTGTTAACCAACTGAAGTTGTTTAATCACTGCATTTAGTAATCAACTTTCCATTTCCACCATCATAATATTTAAAATAAACCATGTAATTAGAAAATCAAAGATAAGAGTAACAAAATGATATCTCAATCTATAAATGATGAAATAAAGCATGTACATGTCACTCTTTGTTTCCATCACCCTTATTATCTTCCTCAATTTAAATGATATCGCTATTGTTCTTGGAAACATGTTTAGATATAGGGTTGTGTCTTAATATGAACCACCAAACTCTATACAACACATCTAGGTAAAAGAACACTTGGTTGCAGTGTTCTGAGAAAACATAAGGCTCCTTACATTCAACCCACATATTTATAGAGTTGATACATATAAATCCACTATCACGATATTCTTTTACATTATTCCAATCGAATGTGTCCCAACACCTGCACCTAAAAATAACACATTGGAAAGATGAGAAGTCCACTTGAATTATATCTTGTATCTTTTAGGCATAACCTAACATCCCTCCTATTAGGTTTCGATCTCGGTGGCTAGCATGACTAGATTGGTTGAACATGACTTCCACTCAATAGTCTTGTGTAACACACCCATCATCAGCATCCTTGATGCAAAAAACATGTCCATAATCCCACATAGATGGGAATTAATGCACCTATAAAAAAATACAACAAATGATGGTATCATATGTCTAATAACCCAAACATTAATATATTAAATATAGATATTACAGTGCAAAGTTTCATTATAAAGTTATAAATGTTCAAAAACATTATTACCGAGTTGTTGCACCCGATCCTAATATTTAGTGAATCGTCCACTTCAAAAGGGTAATGACTGTAAGCACCATATTTCTCTCTGACTTGGTATGCAAACTAATTGTTGGGACATATAATTGCTTTATTTTATTTTAAATTGTCTTGAAAAGGCATGCTTCTACCATGCAACCACTTGAATTATTTTTTGTCAATGTCCCATTTCCTATTCTCTTCATACAATGTGACCTGCAACTGTGTTTCTTCCGTGTTGTAAAGAATGAATTTATTGATTGCATCAATTTATAAAACCACATTCAATATGTATGGAATCAAATATAGATTTTGAATTTTGTTGTGAATAATTACTATGTGGAACTTTGATTTATAAAACCACATTCAATATGTATGGAATCAAATATAGATTTTGAATTTTGTTGTGAATAATTACTATGTGGAACTTTGAATATCAAATTATAAGTGACTTACTCTTTAACATGTATCTTTTTCTACTCGTTTCCAGTACCTCCCCTTCTCTTTTTTCCTCATCACGTTCATCATCCCAAATCACTGCATCTATTCTGTGGTCAATTTTCTTGATGTAACCACTGGCATAATAGAATGAATCATATTATATGTACCCCTCTACTATAGACCCCTCATTTATTCCCATTTGTTGAGCAAATCCATTCACTTTTTTCATGAACCTCTCCAAGAAGAAAATCCGGTGACATGATACCACCTCGACTAGTTGAATTATAAGATGAACCCACAAGTACATGAAACTCAACGACGGTTCCTTATTAAACATACAAACAACCTCATCTATCTCTTGACACCATGGTGGAATGCTAGTGATCCAAATATCCTTTGATGTGATCCACCATACAAAAGCATATAGTTTAGATATGGAACATTGTAGGTCATCAAGAAAGTTGTGGTTCAGATTCCCACACATGAAAAATGGATAATAACACTACAAAGTAAGCAAATAAATTTAATTAGATTTTAACTTGTGTGGTAAAATATATAAATAAAAATCAAAAACAAATTTTTTACATTATACGTACCCTTAAGGTTGAGATGGCCATGCGATTTCAAAACTAACAATTTGTTATCTATAGTGAAGAAATGTTGTAGATTATACCAATAAAAATCAGCCTTCATTCCTAATATAACTTCATTTTTCCAAATTAACATCATCTTTCTTCAAAATCCATGGGACATCACCTTTTTTAAATGAAAAAGAGGGGTCAACCTCTCCTATATATTCTTGTCTTGGTCAATGTTTATTTTTAGTATTTGAAGAAACAAGATATTTCCTGACATCCATTTTGCCACTTTTTTTGGATGATACGTGACACCACAAAGAACATGGAACATTTTTAAACATATGCACAGGTTCTAGTAAGTGGGGAATCTTAAGATACTACCAATATGGGAGATCATAAAATATTGATTTTTTTTTCATCCCTTTGGGAATTTTCTCAACATAGGTGTTGAACAATTCAACATCATTGATCATAGGTTGTACATTTGAATTGAACAACTCTTTTTATTCCTTATCCTTCTCTTTGTCATATGCCCTATACCATTCTATCGATGTCATTATTTCAGGACTTTGGGTTCTCTATCGTTTACCATTGAAAGTAGATCTTTCTATTCTATAACAATGGTTTACTGGGAGGAATACCCTAGATAATTTGTACACTGAATTTTGTAGGTCTTTGGACCACTTAGCATTCATAGAAGGTCCACAACATTTACATCCATAATAACCTTTTATTACAATACATGAATTGTTAGAGATCATGTTAGTGTTGAATATGAATACAATCACACCAAATTAACTATGCCATAAATTATTAAATTAAATATAAATAAAGCAAACAAAATATTTACTTGAGAAAACTCCTTACCCCAAATAATTGTGTGTGGTGTGCACACATATTCCATACGATATAGGACTCCTTTTTGATGGGATGGGTCTCAACACATCATATAATTGTATCCCTTCCCATAATTTCTTGAATTCATATATCAATGGTGGTAGGTAAACATCCATATTATTCACTTGTCTTTTATCATGGACTATAGGATCCAACTTAAGATGTTCATTATTCATGAAAAACAATGGAGGGATATTGTTATTGATCACTACTATAGGCCAAAAATTATAGATGTTTTTTTGTTGGAAATATGGGTTGCCATTAATGGCTATGCTGAACCTGAGGATGTGTACTTCATCCTTGAACTTATCGGGAAATGTATCCTCTATATGATTCATGGCTATTGAATCTATTGGGATTCACATAAATTCTTCCTCACTTCGGTGCGATGTATGCCATCCCTACATCATAGATAATTCTTTGCAATGAAATAATCTTAAATCCATGGGATTATTGGCATGTGCCTCAATATCTCATGAGGGATACCATGTGCTTTATCCTTGTTATTCAATTATTTGTACCTATCATGCCCACATTTTGGATATATCAATTTGTTTGTATATTTTCCTCTACACATAAGACAATCATTGGGACATGCATGATATGATATGTAGTCAACACCCATGATATGGACTGATTACATGTGAAAGGATAAACAACCCAAGATTTGCAACATCAATATTAAACTTGGAAATGATAAAATGATTACCACAAAATCGTAATTTTTTTCTAACATGAAACATAGCTAAAGAAGACAACCAATAACCATGCAAAGCATAGTTGTAAGTAGTTTGGCATTTACTTTGGAAATTCAAAGTAAGGGAGAAATCGTCACTTCCCTCCAACAATTGGATGGACCTCAGTGTGTACTTGTACAACTTCTATCTCAAGTCATGCAAACTTTTGGATGTTCTAATATATATGGGTTGGATATAATTCATATCATACTTTGGATCACTTGACCTTTAAGTTGAATGAACATAAGAAGAGGGTCTCGTCAATTTAGGATGAGACATGGTTGTTTTGTATTCTAACTTTTTCAGAAAAGAGCATGGGAACGTGTTCCTGCTTGTCTTTTCTATATCACCTCTTGGATTGTTTACTATAGTAGGGTGTATTAGATCATCAACATTGGGTAATATATCATTTGTATAATGGGTGAGTGTGAAATTTTGAGGGTTCTCCTTCAACCCTGGACATCTTGAACAAACATAAACTATTGGGATGTCATAAATAAGTCCTAGATCATGATGAATTACTATAGATGAACCAAGATTATGTATCAAAGATGTCATGTTACAATTGGTGGGGTCAAGAGGGATGCCATTTTCATCTATGAAATGCTTATGGTATCTTTCTCTTGATAAGAACTTATGATGTTTCAAAACTAGTGGGATGAACTTATTAATTTTTGAAACTTATGATGTTTCGAAACTTGAATTGGGATATTCCAATGAATAATAAATTGATATTTAGATTCATATGGATAAGTAACATAAATTCAAACAAATACTCAAAATATAAATAAAACCTTAACTTACTAGGGATGGAAAGGGAGAACTCATTGAGCTTTGAACACCATGGAATGATATGAAATATAAATAATTGGCCATTTGATACTACAAGATTTTATATTGGAATTTGAGTTGAATCAACAATCAATCTATGTCTCTATAGTCCTAAATTTTTTTAAAGAACTATATTACAATCTAGAACTTCCATTATAGTTTGGAAATCATTTTGTAAGAATAAGGTATTTTAAGCAACATATGTATACTGTGAAATGTTGTAATTGGTGTCATTGAATACTAAAATAACATTGATATGAATATATGGTTTTATGTGGACACACAAAACCATAAAATTTTAATTTAAATCGGTGTGTCTATTTAAATATACACCTATCGGTGTGTTCACATAGAAAAAATGCATCGGTTCTTAAGAAAAATAAATGAATCATGAAAGAACCTGCGCAAAATCCCCCACAATAGAAAATATCCACTACATTTGGTAGCAAATATTTATACATGCATTTTACACCATGTTTCATTATGGTGCATTTCATAAACGTAAGTGCACAAAGGAGTCCTAGTTATGCACACACCACCACATGCATTTTTTTTAAATTTGTTGAAAGCTATTGCATTTAATATATGGGCACATAGTGCGACATGAACAAAACCACACAAAAATACCGAAAAATAAATAGTTAAATAAAACTGCACAAGCTATTTTTCCCTAAACTAAAAAAAATGGTGGAATATTTAAGTTTAAAAACTAATTCTAAAAAGTCTTTGAAAGAAAAAAAAAACATAAAAGTTAATAGATTATTTTGTCGAAAATTTTAGGGGAGAGCCTTGGAAGAGACTTACAAGGAAGGAGTTTGAATCAATTGGATTATTCTGAGGATCAAAATTTGTTAAGTATGGTATATCAAACAAAACCCTGCATAGTAAGGATTTAAATTATGTAAATATTACTATTGATATTATTATATTCTTTAGAACTTAACTGGATTTAGAAAAAAACACTTTGTAATTACGTGCAATGTTGCAACCCTTATTTTCTCACTACTTATTTTCAATTTATGTGGCTATGAAAATTTACGTTAGTATTTAAATCCCTCTATTGTTATGCACAATTATGATTTCAATTATGATTTCACCTTTGGGATTTTAGATTTTCTAAGCTTGTAATTATATATATAAAGTGTAGGGTGAAATGAGCCCATTTTTTGGATTGAATATGTAACTATGTTTCCCCTATAAAAAAAAATTCAATGAAAAAATGCATGCATCTAAACTGTTTCTTTTGTATTATGGGAATGCACCAATGCACATTTAGAGAGAGCTCACCAGTAATCACATGCATAACACAATTTTTTATTTTATTTTATAAAAAAGCAAAATTTATTTTTTCTTTCTCGATTCTCTTTGTTAGTAGTGCGCTTTTACGAATATAGCCCTGATAATGGTAGGAAACCCATTTTTTTTTTCATAAAGAGGTCAATAGTTTTGAGTTGTTAATGGTGCTCATGTTTTAGTATAATGCATCGATGCATTTATGTGTATAAACACACTGGTTTTTTATTTGATAAATCACACTAATATTATACCTTTTTCTATTTTGAAAGTTTGTAATTTATTTGTATAATCTATTGATAGCTTATGTATTTAATGGTCCATGTTATTTATTGATATAAAATGCATGATATGAGTTCAATGAACAACAATTTTAGTCAACATGATGGAATACATCCATAATTACAAAGAAGGAAAGTGGTTTTAATTAACTTATGTATTTAAATTAATTTTTTTGAATTATTTGTAAATTTCACTAATATGTAATAATTAATGTGTGAAATGCAGAGCAAAAAACTGATGAAGCTCTATAATATTACCAGCATAGATTGAAATCTGAGGCTCTATCAAGCACCGAGAGGGATCAAATATTTGGAGGTGTAAACCTCTTCTTAAGTATTGCACTCAACTATTAGCTTTGGTGCGATGCAAACCAAAAGAATCTTGTTTTTATATAAGGTCGACATATAATATTTTTATTATTAATATTTAATAATATTTATGGCCGACATATAATATTTAAAATTATTTTTTATTTTGTTAGGAAATAACGTTACAACATCTCCCCCATACATGGTTTTAAAACCATGTGCAAGGCCCTCCTAAAACCATGGGTTGTTTAGGAGGCCTTGCACATGGTCTTAAAACCATTTGCAATGACCTCTTAAACCATGTAAAATAAAACCATGGGTTTCTTAGGAGGCCTTTCACATGGCTTTAAAACCATTTTCAAGGCCCTCCTAAACCATGTACAATAAAACCATGGGTTGTTTAGGAGGCCTTGCACGTGGTTTTAAAACCATGTGCACGACCAACATTTTCTTTGCGGATAATTCAAATTTTTTTATTATTATTTTGTTAAGTAGGAACATTACAACATCTCCTCCATATTGTGTTGTTTTTCTCACCAACATTTCTTTTGGACAATAATAAAAAAAGTTATTTTTTATTGTTTTGTTAGGTAGGAAAATTAAAACATCTCCGCCATATTTCATTGTTTTTGTGGCCGACATTTATTTTGGAGGATAATTAAAATTTTATTTTTATGGTCGACATTTACAAGAGGAACATTACATGAAAAATGTTACATAACGTTACAAGATCTCCCCCATATTGGACTGTAGAGCGGCTCTTGGTGCAAAAACTAGCATAGATCCAAATCCTAGGCTCTATCAAGTGTTGAGTGGAATCAAATATTTGGAGGTGCAAACCTCTTCTTAAGTATTTCACTCAACTATTAGCTTTGGTGTGATTCAAACCAAAAGACATATTTTTATTATTAATATTTAATACTATTTATGGTCAACATATAATATTTTTTATTTTGTTAGGAAAGAACATTACAACATCACCCCCATACATGGCTTTAAAACCATGTGTAAGGCCCTCCTAAAACCATGGGTTGTTTAGGAGGCCTTTCACATGGTCTTAAAACCATATGCAATGACCTCCTAAACCATGTACAATAAAACCATGGGTTGTTTAGGAGGCCTTGCACAATTGTTTTAAAACCATTTGCAAGGCCCTCCTAAATCATGTACAGCAAAACCATGGGTTGTTTAGGAGGCCTTGCACATGGTTTTAAAATAATATGCACAACCAACATTTTTTTGCATAATTCAATTTTTTTTTGTTAAGTAGGAACATTGAAACATCTCCCCCATATTGTGTTGTTTTTCTCACCGACATTTTTCTGCCGATACTTAAATTTTGTATTTTTATTGTTTTGTTAGGTAGGAACATTACACCATGTACCCCATAAAATTTACATGAGTAACTTTACATATGTTACAATATCTCCCCCATACTGGGATGCAGAGCACCTCTCAATGCAATTACCAATCTAAGTCCAGAAGCATGTAAACAATTGTTAGAAGAGTTGCATAGGGATGAATCAATTGAATAAATAAGAAATCAATATGAATTATTTCTTCAAATTTGAGTAATAATGTACTTAAGAATATTCACTAATATGTTTCAAATAATCTAATTCACACATGTTGAATTTTATGTTGGGACTGACAACAACAAAAGTAAATTCCATCAAAAGAAAAAAAATATTGAACTGAGAAGTCTCTATCCCTCAGTCCGACCGATAGGAGGGGACATTAACTTATACATGCTTCTAAATTTTGCACAATAACCATATTTACGAATTTCATAACAATAATAGTGTGTGTGCAGGTATAGCATAAAAATACACAACGCAAATAAATATCTACACACATCTAGCATGCATATGCAAGCTTAATCATTATAGGAATATAAAAAATATCATTACACGTCATAAGAAAAAAAATAGTTATCTTTAACAAAGAATATCCAAGCAATTTGTTGTGTAAGAGAAATTTTCCACCCAACCATAGGCACTCTGTCCATCGTATATTCTTTGTACTAAGAGGCCACCCCAAAGTTGGGATATGATGCCACCATGGAGAAGGAAACACCTACAGTATGCTCTCACTCATCCCACAAACGGTCCTGCTCTCTATGCTTATACAACAACTCACACAGAGCTCTATAGATATCTCACTCAACCATCACAACCATGGAACTCCTTCCAACCACCCCGCACAACACAAGGAATACATTTCCCTTCATTGATGTATAGTTCCCTCAATACTATCCAACCCTTATAGTGAATACGAGTATGTGCAGTAAGAGTCCACTTTGTTGTATGCTATTAGAGAACCTCCTATAACATAAATTATGGATTCTCAAGGAAATATAAGGTAGCATAAATAAATGGTAAGGGTTCCTAGATTTCTCAGCCTCTATTATCACCTACATCCATCTAATTTCCTTTCCCAAAATTTATCCATATCTCCAAATTCAAATTTTTGAGTTATGCACAGTCTACTAGTTGACATGAACAGTGGGAAAACTCTACATAGTGTAGGAACATGCATAAGATAATGATCAAAATGGTTCTGAATCCAAGGGATATGATATGATGGTGAAAAGACAATTTCCATAGATTCTAACCATAGAACAAAAGGACTACTGATAGCTGACATAATTGTCACCACCCCCATGCTTCAATAGCTACATGAAGTGAATTTCACCACCAACCTCACACATGCATTCAATAATTGGGTTAATAGTAAAAAATAAATTAATTGGATAATTTAAAGCACATGGAATATTTTTGGATGAGTTCTAAGGACGACACTTGGAAGCATTAGAGTTAGTTTCCCCATAGACCCCCTTTCATCTTCCCCTCTACTGGAATCATATCCCTTTTAGTTCTCTTTACACAACCATCTTGGACCATTTTATTAATTTCCAACATAATATTACATACATTTCTAATTTTCATGGTAAGCCAATCATATCATCCAAATAAAAATATTTACATCATGCATGTCTATACATTCACTATTCGGGCCTTTGGGTTGAGCTAAGTGCTAGGAATTCTTACTAGCATATTTACATCATTTACATATTTTTGATTAATTACATTCCAAGTCAAAATTGGGGGTATCACAATCCCTTCGCCCTTGGTTTCTTCCCAAAATCAAAACAAAAATGGGTATGCCTCTCTCATGACATCCTCTAACTCATGCGTAGCCTCATTGAGACCAAAGTACTTTGATTCCACATTTACCTGTCAGATGGATTAGTTTTGTATTGATGTTACCTTGTTTTCAAGAATGCATAGTGGCTCGGTTTGGAAATATTCCCCAGATTCTAGCTAAATCACATCCCAATTAATCACATGGTTAGGATCATGTACATATTTCTGAGTCAAAGAAACATGAAAAATATTACGAGATCTAGTGTTATCAGAAAATTCAATTCTATCTTCAACTTGACCTATTCTTTCAAGCACTTCAAATGGCCCACAATATCTTGGGTACAACTTTACACAACTTTCAAGTTTCAAGGAAATGTTCCTTCTCCTTAGTTTAAGGTAAACATGATCCCTAAAACTGAATTATCTATGCATTCTATTTATATCTGCATAATTTTTTTTGTCTATATTAGGTTACCTATAATTATTCCTAATTTGTTCAAGCTCTTGTTCCATTTCCTTAAGCAATTTTTTCCCAAGAACATATATGTTTACTGTATTTCCCCATCCCACTTGTATCTTTCACTTTCTACCATACAAGGCCTCAAATGGACTCATGCCCAATTAAGCCTCTTTCCCATTGCTATATGAAAATCTAACAATTGTAAATAATATTTCCACTTGCATGGTTTATCCATCACACACATGCAAAGCATGTAATCATGAACTTGATTTTCTCTCTCTATTTGTCCAAGTGTTTGTGGATGTTATATAGTGATGGAATTAATTTCTATACCTAACTCTACAAAACGACATTTCCATAAATTTGAAGTAAATTTTGTATCTCTATTTCAAATTATTTCCTTTAGTAATCCATGCAATCTAAAAATTTCCTTCATAAAAGTATTTGCAATGTCTATTTTATATGTAGATTTGACTGGTATACACTGTGAGTGTTTTGACAATTTATCCATCACAACCATGATGGAATCATGCTTCCTTGTAGTCATTGGAAAACCTGTAATAGAATACATGGAAATTGCTTTTCATTTCCATTCTGGAATTGACAAAGGGTGCAACAAACCTCCTAGGTATTGATGCTCAAAATTTATTTGCTAACATTTCATGCACTTACAAATATACTCAACATTATCTCTTTTCACCCCTATCCAAAAATATTGCTTCCTAGTTGTTTCAATTGTTTTATGACATCCTAGGTGAGCAGAATATGGCATTATGGATTTCATCCATAACAATGTTCCTCAAATATTCCACATTAGGAATATAAATTATATTTTTATAAATAATAAGTCTTCCATCTTCCAAAATATAACTATCATACCTCTTTTCAAAAATATACTACTGTAATTTACCTTTTAATTGCACATACAATTCATCTTCAGAAATAGAATTAACAATCTATTGTCGTAAATTTGATAGACAAATACTTATGGTTGTCACATTCATTTCTTGCACCTTTCTACCAAGTGCATCAACCACTTTATTTTCCTTTCCTTTTATGTGTTTTGTTTCAAAATCAAATCCACATAAAAATTCTAGCCATCTAGTTTGCATGGAATTTAATTTTGGTTTCTCATATAAATATTTTAGACCATAGTGGTGTGTTCTTAACTCAAATTTTCTACCCATTAAGTAGTGTCTTGTTACGGAGAGAAATTCCTATGGCTTGGGGTACCAGAACAGACAGCTTGACTCCAGAAATCAATCCTTTCCAATATGCAAGAGAAATCAAATATCTAACACTAAAGAATCAAACCCCGTACCTTATTCTAGATGGTTGAAGTAGATCCCTGTTGAGATTTCCAACTTCAGCTTGAATTGATGAATCACTTCCTCAACAATAAGTAAACAACATAAGCATACTATATATATTGGTGTTAGATCTACTATAGCATATATAATCAACAACGTATAAGCATTTGAAATCATCCATGGATAAAATATTCATTCAAACATACATTATTGGACAGGAAAAGATATTTATATTAATATAAAATAAGAGATTACAATGAATATAACCTCTGCGGCACATCTGCGAATAGGAGAACTGAATCCCCCACTTGGGTTTCCACCACCTCAATCCTACATCTCTCGATAGCAAGCTCACAAGCAAAAGGAAAGCTTGGGAAGAACACCAAAGTGCTCCAAGGGACAAAGGGATGTAGACTCAAGCACAAGTTCTGGAAACAATAGACTATAGTTTCTTTGCTTTGAATTTCTTATGCCTTCAATGTATCCAAAGGGTTCCTTATATATATCTTTTCAATGGGGTAATGAAAGATCGAATCCGAGCAATCTCAAGGCATATGGAAGGCCAAGAGACAAGTGAGTCAGATCCATGTCAAGGAAAACTCCAAAAGGATTTGGATTTTTGTACACATCCCGATGTACACAGTTTTAGAGGTCAAACCCGCGTATATACATGATAAGGGGTTTAAAAGTCACGTATAGAAATTTTCACATGTTTTTAGGGATGGTATAGGAAACATCAAAGGACAAAAAATGGTCCAAGGGGTCTAAGGAGCCTGTAGAGGGACAGGGGAAGTCCATACAAGTGTGATTCACCTGGTGTGGTAAAATCAGCTATAATAGATGCCCCCTAATGTGTGAGGTCAGAAGGGTCATACGATGACTGAAATACATTATAAGTCCATCCCAAAAGTGGAGTGATGAAGAATCCCAAATGGAATACCAGCCACCCAATCAGCATAGTGCAATGATACAACTCTGTACACAATTGCAAATACATATAGCAGTCCCGGATACATAAGAGTACAATGGCCATGAATAGGCATGATACAAAATATGACATAAGTGGTCATCGCCAGATACAATATACATAAACCAGAATCTCCATGATGAATATATACAAAGGATCATGATCTCCATAATGGCTAAAGATATACTATGGATCAAGATCTCCATAATAGCTGGAAATGTCTGACACATACTGGAATCAAGTCACGAGAGATGAATTCTCATGAACACTGGCACGATCAAGGAGGTAGCATATAAGAGATGCCACCAATCTGGAAGGTCTTCTACACAAACTGCTACGAGTACAAGTCCTCCTATGTGAATAGAGGTGTCGAGGTCGAACATAGTAGTCCATCTTCTGATTACTGGTCATTGATGTATACCGTTAACAGACACAAGATCACCCACCGATAATGATAATGGAAATCAAGGTACTAGAGTGCAAACTAATAAGTGTGAATAAATGTGTTGAGGTTGAACACTTGAGAGGATCCATTGATCAAGGGACATTGATGTATTCCCAAAAACTGTCGATGGCGAGAGAACTTGCCACTGATGACTGCAAGTCTCAAGGTAATAAAAAATGACTCTAGATTCCAATCCCAGAATAAATGATTTGAAGTCAATGGGATGAAATCCACTGGAAGGAGTGCATTAAGGCATCCCCCATCATCAAACATGAGGTACTCAGCAAAGCTGTATAATGTGGAAGGACTCGATCATAAGGTGCATGAACCAATAACTGTACCGGGAATGGCTGACATGCAAAGTCAAGATAACTGAGGAATGGTCGACTCAAGTTTCAACTTCCTTCAAACAAGAGAATAATGGCGAATGGTGACTAAATAAAGGTAGCATAGACTCGATATACAATACTGGGACATCTCTGCGACACATAAGGCATCGACAGAGGCTCCATGGGGACTAGAAGCTTAACCAGTCGTGTCACGTCCCCATGCCTCCGACCGGCGAAGAGGACGCTATCTGTGGCTTAAAACACCCGGGCTAAGAGCCCCATGAACATGTACATGCATAAAATTGCATAAACAGAATGCTGAAAGAAAATGCATTGCAGTATAACGTGCACAAATGCAATTGTTTATCATACACAGATGCATTTTAATCCTCATACACAGCAGAAAACAATAGCATTCATACATGCATTCCTTTTAACATGTTCATCAATTTCATTAACATAAATTAAGATGGCAGAAGTAAAATGGATAAAATCACTTATCTTATGATGAACTCGATCTGCAACCAGCTACGTCGCTGCAACGTTCCACCCAACCATAGGCCAACGTGCTCCTTAATCTCTCAGCAGCGCTGCCACCCCCGAGCTGGACATGATTCTCCAAGGAATAAGGGAACTAGTAGGCTTACACATAGTCAGGGATATATAAAACACAGCCAAGCCAACACAGTTGGGTTTATCAGGCCATTAAGGAGTTGGAGAAGGCAAATTGCTAAGCTGGTGAGCTCATTACAGAGCCAAGGACACCTACACCAGAACTAGCCTGACCTCTAAGACACCCATCCACACCCAACACAAGGAATCATTTCCTTCTCTGCTACATAGTCCCTCAGGCCCTGCATTCCCTTCCAGTGCTATTCAGGGGTGATGGAGAAGAAGGCCAGCCCTCTAGCTCTGTCTGTGTGGTTCCAGCCACCAGGTTTATCAAGCAAAACTAAGCCAACATCCCTGCTCCTCTCACAGTCCAAAGACCAACCATTGCACACAAGCAACTAAGTCAACTGTCACAGCTTAAACAGGGAAAACGAATTCTGAGTCATTATTGGCCCTATCATGGCCAAAATGACTCTCAGGCGAATTTACAATATCCCCCAGCATGTAAGGAAGATCGAAACCAACACAACCAACAATGTGGAAAAAACACAGCCCGTCCTGGGCAACGAAATCACCAAGAAAACATACACAGACCGAGTTGGGGAAGAAATTACAGTCTCCCCAGCCTGTGGGTGAGCGTGAGCAACAATGCAGAACCCAAAATTGTCCCGTGAGTACAGGATACGGCCACACTATTCACCAATCTGCAGAGGAGAACTGCTACGTGGGTAAATCTAGCAAAATCCTGTGCGTGAAGACCAAAACGGGAAGGAATCCCTCTGTGTGAGAATGCACAGCAATGGAGAGGACGCGAATTTGCAGGAGAAAATCGCGTGGGTAAAACCTAGGGAAATTCCTGTGCGTGAAAACAGTGAGCGGCCAAATGGGAAGTGTGTGAAGGTGAACAACTACCAGGAGGACACAAATTTTCAGTTCGTGAGTGCTCAGCAACTCGTGGAGAGGAGAAGAATGTTTGCGTGAGAGTGATAGTCATTTTTCCTTTCCATTCAGAAGTCAACTATGGGTGGAGTGTGCGTAGAGGCATGGACTGACAGTCCTGCCACCCCACTCCCAAAATAATTAACTGCCATAACTTCCCTCAGCTACCAGCAGAAATTATTAATTGCAGTGGTTGGGTAAGACAAAAGGAAGAGAACACATGGGTATTTTCCCTCTTTGTCCAAGGTTGACAAATTTCCCCACCCTTATCCTTGTGAAAATCATGCCCCATTCGATTTAGTTGCCACGACCGTAGCTGGTTGTGTTCATTTTAATTATAGATGCATATTTACATGATGACCAACATAATTTATGCCGCATGCCCCGATATACCATCGGTGACAAATTTAAATCCAACATAACATGACCGATCAATGGTGGGGCCTTGGCCTTTAGCTCCACACCCTGATCATTTACAATATATATACATCATATACATCTAGTGCAACGGGGTCAAAACCGGGACATTACAAGTCGATGGAGATAAACTCAGATAAACGAGTATAGCTCCTAAAGTCAAACTATAAACCCAACCAACGGATGTGATATACAGTGCTTTGTTCGAAGGAGACACGACTCAACAGCTACCAAAAGATAACATCTTTCCTTATCCGGCTTATTGGTTTTTTAATTTTTTTGGACTTTTTCAAATATTTAAAAAGCTTGAAAAAGAATAAAACTGCTTTATAGTTACAGACTAGGAGGAGATGAGTGCCATAATGGGCAAACAAACTAGTTCCAAGCAGTGAAACATACCTATGCTCAATGCAATGATACATGTGTAGGATAGCGACACTCGGGGGAAAGTCCCCTCCCAGTAAAAATAGGGAATCAAGCTGCAAAGGATATATAAAATGGCTCTGCATGGCTAGACATGAGACAAACTCAGGCTATATGGCTAAAAATCAATGTCAGGGAAGCCGGTGTAAGGCTCAATAAGGCAAGAAAATCTCATGATAATGCAATTACAACTTGACATAAGGGAGTCCTGAGGGAAATAGGTCAACAAAATATCAAGAGCAGTATGAGGCTCTTGCGAAATGTCATGGCAATACTATAGAACAGACTCCCACACCCTAAGGGACAAAATGTCAGCATGGGCACCAAATGCAAATAGGGCGCTAACTAGGGTACCCATGTAAAGTCAATCTCTACCATTCACATAATGCCACTTCTAAAACAGCAAGAAGGTTCCATGACATAATAGAATGGATTCGTACCTAAGGCTATAATGAAATGGTCATACGTTCATGCAAAATGAAAACGGTGATGAAACCTAACCTATATGCCAATTTAGACATGATATCTGAAATCAGCACGAGCGGGTCAATCCAATGGCCAAAATGGCGCTAAAAAAGGTCTCCTACATCATAAATTAGTCCAAAAATAGTCCAAAAGGATTAGAAATGGTCCAAACTATAGAAAAGGGGGTAAAAAATTTCAAAAATTTGAAACATTTCTATAAATAGTAAAAAAAATTCAAAACATTATATAACATTTGAAATTTTTATCCAATTGAGCTCAGAACTTCAACAGTGAATTCCAGGAGATCCAACCGGCGGAATCCATTACCGTTTTTTCCAGGTACTTACCCATGCTCTACTCTTTCATTTTTGATAAAAAAATTATCAATTTCCATGGTGTATTTAGGATTCTAGACCCATCTTAAATACGTGCCATGGTCCACCTAGAAATCGAGGGTTTTTCCACATATAGGGCTGGATATACGTGAAAAATGCCCTCAAAGTTGAGTACATACATGGTTGTTTATCAAACAATTGCATATGCGGCCGTGCTCAATGATTTTTAAGTGTTCTAATGGATCAAACTCAAATTTTATGTGCAGGATGGTCCTAAAATGGAAAGAACATGAACATGGTGATGTAGAAGAGGCAATAAGGATAGATCTAATGGCTCAACAAGTGTTACGTGCATGCAGGATTTACAGGTTTTGGTGTCTTGGTGGCTTAAGAGCCAAACCAAGACTGTTGTAGATGTTAGTGGACTACTGGGATCCAGAATCAGAGTCGTTCCAAATAGACGAGATGTCCCTCACCATAGAAGTGGAGGACATATATTTTATTACTGGACTTTCCTGACGAGGCAAAGTGATGAACCTACACTCTTGCGGGCCCGAAGGTGGCCTAACTATAGATGAGTACATTGCAATGTATTGCTATCTGGACATGGAGAAGGTGGGGATTCAGATCCCAAATAACTCCATATAGGTGCTGGGCCTAAAGGCCATCCTACTGACAATGGGCATGATAGTAGGCTTAGCTTCACTTCACCAGGCCTCGTGGCCTCTAATGTTCTATGCAGTGGAGTGCATGAGACCCACTATGTACGATTGGAGCACTGCGCTACTGGGAAACATGAAACACTAGCTCAGTTAGTGCAATATGGGCAGAGTGCAAAACTTCAGTTTCAGTAGCATACTGAGCACATTTTTCTTTGAGTGTGTTCCGAGATTGAGCCCTAGAGTTGACGTTCCTCTACAAGGGGTTCGAGATCTGGCTCAATAGCGTTGGGCGGATCCGATGTGTAGACTGGGTGGAGGTAGTGTGTCCAACCCCTATCTAGCTGATTTCTTTCGATGGTGGTGATGACAGATAGTTTCCATCGATGACTACCCCTATGTGGGGATAGATTTCCGGGGAGACCCAAACATGCCGCTACCAACAGGATCGGCATACAGTGACATTGGTAATGAATCTCGAGCCTCTTTTTAAAATTTTTGAGTTATTTAATTTTTTTGTGTATTCTGATTATGTGGAATCAAAAGACATGTTTGTGGGTGACAATACATAGTGACATCTACCATATGCATGCAGACGTGGGACCACGGTGACCTGAAGGCTTCCCTCGTCATAGATGGAGGGGAAGAGAAGACGATATCACGGGTGTGGATGCAAAGCGGACGCTCCAAAGCAGTCATACCAACTTCGTGAGACTGACACACAAAGTACCCATGGCGCAAGTTGAGGACTTGCCTGAGGCCATGCAGCGCTAGGTGGTGGGTGTACCATAAGCATGGGTGTGGCTATTTCGATGACTAGCTAGAGCTGTAGTGACGTTCCATGATCACAACCCCCCTCTTCCTCCACAGGCTTAGATACCTGTGAGTGATACATTTTGTACTACCATGTATTTATATTTTGGTGGCTCGAGAGCCCCATTTTTGTATTATGACACTATGTATTGCCACATTTTGGATGCTTAAAAAACTTTTATGATGATCGATTTATTTATTTACATGTGTAAAAATTTATGTTTGTGATGAGCTTATTGTGTATGAAACAAATGCCAATCTAACACGTAGTTAGCATATGAGTCAGGAACTTGATTATTAATTCTTGGAACATGTATGTATGTTATATTGTCAAATTGTCATTCTAACAATATCACACGTAAGAATATTCTTAATAATGTTGGATCTCTAACATGGTACAAACCATTAAGCTGTGACACTACTAATTCCGAATCAAGTCCTACCTCAAGAGAGAGAACACCATGTGAAATGGCATCTCGTAGAAGTTCAATAACAGCACTATACTCAGCAACATTGTTTGAATATAGCCGTAAACATATGCCTCCTGAAGACAATACCTGACCCATAGGAGTCTAAATCACCCAAGCAGTAGAGGCTGAGTGTTGACTGTGACAGCTTGCACCATCTGTGAGTCCTATGAAGGTGGAAGATTCCATTGACATCTGCCAAAAGAAACATAAACTAATTACAAACTCGATCACCATAAGAAAAAGACCTACCTATGCAAAACTATGCAATAATATACAATAACCAACCTTGGCTGAAAATCATGCATAGTACTTTTTGAGATAGAGCCCATTTCTAGGCTCCGCCAAGGTCGTTCCCTCATAATCCACTAACTCATAAGCACCCTTCTCTAACACACGTTTACCGACATAAGGACCACGCCACATGGGGTTAAACTTTCCTGCCCCCAAGGGTTATTTCAGTTGATCCCACAAAAGGACCAAGTCTCCCTCACTAAACCTCCTTGGATGGACAAACTTATCGTACTGGACCTTAACACGACGCTTATTCACTTCTAGAGCCACCAAGGCATCTCGGCGCTGCTCATCAAGTTGCTCTAGGTGAACCAAACGCTCCTCCAACGGGGAAGTGTTTGGTAGGAGCTCTATGGCTAGCTTTGAATGAAGGAATCTCACACTCAACCAGCAATACCGACTCCACTCCATGTACAAGCTGATATGGAGAAAAACCCGTGGCAGTCTCAACAACAGTTCTATAATCCCACAAAGCAGGATATAACATGATATGCCAATTCATCTTGCTTTGTGCGATGGTTCATTGGAGAATGGATTTGAGTGATTTGTTCACTGTTTCTACCTATCCATTTGCTTGAGGGTAGTAAGAGGAGGAATGCTCTTGCTTATACCCTAACTTTGATGCCAACTCTTCCATCATATGATTCTGAAAGTGCGAGCCATGGTCAGTGACAAGCTCTTCCAGAATACTGAACCGAGTAATAATTTGTTTGAATACGAAGTGTGCGGATGTCTCACCGTTGGATTTAACTGTAGGCATAGCCTCAGCCCATTTCGTGAAGTAGCCAACAGCCACTATGATATGATGATTCCCCCCAGCTGAAGTTGGGTTGCAATCCATAAAATAAAGCCCCCACTTAGTGAAGGCAACGGCGGTGGTGATGGGATGTAACGAGGCAGGTCACGAGCGCATATTCCGTGCGAACACCTAGCAAGGGTGGCACTTATTGACTGCATCTATACAATATTTAAAGATCGACGACCAAAAATAACCTGCTCTCAAGATTTTTTGGGCTGTAGAAAGCCTAGATAAATGACCACCACATGCCCCTTCGTGGCAATCATTCAGCACAAGATCAGCCTCCTTGTGAGTTAAACAACGACGTAAAATAGAATCTACCCCACGACAGTACAAAGTGTTATCCACTATGAGGTAATTCTTGGATACGTGACGTAATCGTCGTTGTTCATCTCATGAGAGGTGAATAGGGACCTTCAATGTTTGTAAATATATAATAATATTCCCATACCATGGGTCTAAAGTTGAGATTAATAAGATGTGCTCATCGATAAATGTATCTTCACAAACCAACTCCTCGGCTTTGCTTGGTAAATCCGATATAAGCTCCGCAAAAATTAACGATTTCTTCAATTTTGCTGAAACAAACTCGAGATCGAATTCTTGCAAGATGAAAATCCATTTATTATACTTTTCTCCAATCATCCTTCGAGTGAGGATGAATTGAAACGGATTGACATGGGCTACAACCAAGTTCTGGCGAAGGAGAATATAATGTCTCAACCGTTGAACCGCATATACGATAGTTAAGGCAAGCTTCTCAACATGGGAATAACGGATCTCCGCATCAATAATATTCCGACTTAGATAGTATATGACATGCTCTTGGAGCTCCTCATCTTCTTGAACCAAAACCATACCAATCGTCTCCATGGACATGGCCACATAAAGTAGAAAATCATGACTATAATCTGGGGGACTAATCACCGGGGCCAATGCTAGGGCTCGCTTGAGGGCATCAAAGGACTCCTGGGCTTGCTCATCCCAACAAAAGGTGGTGTCCTTCTTCAAAAGACACATAAAGCCTCTAGTCAAATTGGCAAAATTGACAACGAATCTCTGTAAGAAGTTTTCCATGCCTTTCAAACATTGAAGATGTCTAATGTTTTTTGGGGGAGACAACTGAAGTATTTCCTCAACCTTCAAAGGGTCAACTCTTATACCCTCTTTGGAAACAATGAATCCTAATAAGCAACCAGAATTCACACAAAATATGCACTTGTGAGGATTTAACCTAACCAAATAATGGCAGCACCTTTTGAATACTAATCTCAAATGATAGGAATGACGCATTCTCATACGAGAATGAGTAGCAAGGTCATCCAAAAACACTTTGATAATCAATTTGAGATCATGGAAGATCAAGGTCATAGCCCACTGAAAAGTAGCTCCGACGTTCTTAGGGCCAAAAGGCATTTTTTGATATGCAAAGGTTCCCCAAGGACAAATAAATGCAGTCTTATGTTGGTCCTCGGGTTTAATTTGTATCTGATTGTATTCAGAAAAGCCGTCCATAAAAGAAAATACCTCGCTACCTGCACATTCATCCAATATTTGATCTATAAATGGTGTGGGGAAATTATCTTTAGGACAGGCACGATTCAAGTCACGGAAATCAGTACATATGCGGATCGCTCCCTGCTTCTTATCAACCGGAACGGGGTTTGAAACCCACTCCATTAAGGGAATGGGATAGATAAAACTGACTTTCAACAAGTTCTCTATCTCTGCCTTAATCGCGGGTGCTTTCCTAGGATTCACTGCATGGAAGCGTTGTCGAACAGGCTTAGCATTGGGATAATTTTTAATCTCATGTTCAACAATGCGAGGGTCGATACCTGGCATTTCATTATAAGACCAAGAAAAGATATCATGAAATTCTTTAAACAGCTCGGTGTATTCTTGAATCTAAGCATGGGAACATTCTGCCCCAATATAGACATTCTCTATCCTGCTAGGATCGTGAGAGATATTGATAGGAATGGTAGGAGATATATTCGCCATGTTCCCATCAGCCATCAGAACAGAAGAGCTTAATGGAACCATGGGACTACCAATTCTCTCACTAAGAACCTCCCTAAAGTCCTCATGCTCCAAGCGGTCAAGCTCAGGAAGAAAATAAGATCTATGATGCAACTCTTACCAAGGTGGCTCAACCCCTGACATGGCCTCAATAATTGCTTCGTCTGAATGAAAAACAGTATCGAGGCAGTCATGTGCGTGAGAATACTAAACTGCCCATGTAGGAAACACATATGGGTCCTCCTCCTCCGTCCGTTAAGAGGAAGGACTAGGCTCTGCAACACAAACCAATATTATCTTGACAAGCTACCATAGTTACAGGAAACAACATGTCCATCATGATGGGCTCACTCGAGATATTCGGTGTAGGAAGAATCTAAGGATCTCCCATATGACTCATGCGAAAAGACACCAATCTCACAGATGTCGAAGCCTCACTGGAACTAGACCCTATCATAAGGACAAGTGCAAGGCAACTAAAGCTTCCCATAAGGGATGGATACATGACCACAGCCACACTCCTAGTTGTCGGCTAAGAGTGCTCTACAATCGGGATCGAAACTCCCGAAGATGCGATAATCGACAGATTCTTGAATGACGTTTGATCAATTATAACTATCTTCCCATTAAATGGAAAGCATACAACACAAAATAGTGAAGAAGCTATGGCTTGCATACTATACATCCAATTCCTACCCAGCAAGAGATTGTAGTCAAGGGGCACATCAAACACCTCGACCTCTATCACAATGGTCTTCCCTCCCAAACGGACCTTAAGGGAAGAAAACATCACATGCGACCTAAACGATCTCCCATCAAATGCAGTCAAAATGGTAGTGGATTTAGACAACTCAGGGGAACCTAAACCCTTCCAACATGATAAATAAATCATAGAAGCAGCAGCACCTTCGTCAATCATAGTGCGCTTGACGGTCATGTTAAGACATTGTACATGAATCAAAAGAGACACATAGTAAGGCAAGTGAGGTTGAAGTCCCGCGGTTTCAAATTTAATCATGGGGGAAGAATTATCATCATTCACACCAAGGGCAGAAAGAAAAGCCTTCCTTTGCAAAGGACAAATATGAAGTACTTCTAGTGCAGACATCACACAAGTAGTGTGGCCCAAATCCTCAACAACAGAATAGTTTTGGGCGGCTCGGGCATTAGGATTATTCCCTGAACGCTTAAAGACTCCCTTAGGAATGCGAGGTGCAACTTAAGGTTTATCCATAGGTTTTTTCAATACGCAAAGGAGTCCCTGGTGGATTAGGTTCCTTTTTTGGGTTGGGTTGTGAAAAACCATAGTCCTTCACATGGGTCACAACCTTTGTAGCACGCACCATATTAATGCAACCATGACCACTACCCTCCGGTGGATCTTGATCACCACCAGACTGATCATGGGTCCTCGAGTTCATTTTTTTATTGTGAGGTAAAGGGTTAGTCAACACAACTGGGCCCTGTGCTAAGAATCTTGAGGCTTCATCGATACGAGGGCACAAGTAAGTGAGGTAATCGTCCTTACACAACTTGCAAGGAAACTTAACCTTACATTTAGATTGCTTGTCCCCCCTAGCATTTCAGGCATTCTTGTCATTAGTATTAGCATTTTCATTCCTATTCCCACCCTTACGATTGTTCTTACCCTTCTTTTTATTCCTTCCAGGTTGCTGGTTACCCTTCTGGTTCGACGATTGCATCGAAAGCACACTCATTGTTTGGGTGGGTTGAGACGAAGCCGTGGCTTGTCCCAAATCAAATTGGTTGATTTACAATTGACTGACCTTTTTCACAACTGAATGCGTAGGTTTAGCACTCGCACAACCAACAATGCCATCGGCATGTGGTCCAGGTTTAACTTTGGGGTCGAAACTAGAATGCGGAGCATTGGGAATGATCTCATATAACAAATCGGATTGAGCATAAATCAAATCCAGTTCTTGTGCCCTAAAAATGGCTTGTTCCTCATTTTGCACTTCGGATGTAGAAACATCCTTCACTATATAAGGCAATAACGACTTAAGGAACCATTCGAGGAGGAATTTCGGTGGTATAAAGGATTTAATCAACCTTTTTCTTCTATGCCACTCTTGGATATGGTCCAAGATATGCACGGCTTATATTGCCGAAATGTCGACAAGAGTTCTGTACCAACATTGTAACGCACTGGTAGCTAGAAGTGGTTAAGAAAAGTCATCACTAGGTCATCGAACAAAGTGAATGCCCCCCTAGGTAACTCTATATACCATTTCACGGCAGGCCCTATAAGGGTTCATTGAAACAGCCTGAAATAGATCAAATCTTGGTGTAAGGAATTTGGAGAGCACCATAGGTGAAAGGTAGTAACATGTTCGCTTGGATCCTCTCTCGGTTTGCCCTTGAATTTGGGTATGTCCGAGGGAAGCTTAGTAGGGACAGCCGGCCAAGCCCGGTCATGAGATACAAGATCGTTCGTCAATCTCGACAAGTCAAGAATGTTTAGCATTGTGAGGAAAGGGAGCCTAGGATGAGCAGGTCAGTGCACTGCTCCTTGATAGTTTTGATTCACATAGGTCTGATTACCATAACCACCATGGCCTTGACCATAGTTCCCTCCTCTCATTTGACCCATGTAGGGTGCATGGAAACACCATAATGTGGTGTACCTTGACTATTTGGGGCTACAAAGCTGTAATTTGGAGAGTAAGCAGGTTGTTGATACCCATACCCATAAGGTGAATAACCCTATCCATACTGCGTCCCATAATAAGGTCCATAAGTCATCGCATGAGATGTCCCATGAGACACTTCGTAAGAAGGAATATATGCTCCGGAAGTAGGAATATACATTTCGAAAGTAGGAATATATGCTCCGGAAGTAGTAACATGACCTCTAGAAGTATGAACATGACCTCTCGAAACACCAGGCGGTACTTGAACCTGAGACACAACTGGTCGAGTAACAGCAGTACAGACATGACTCGTAACAACATTCCAGTCCGAAGGACCACGTGAATGAGGTGGAGGGTGAACATTCGAAGAACAAGGAACCGAGGATGAAGGGATCTGTGAAACTATGTACGTGGTGTTCCCTATAGTCACTTGTCTTGGATCTGGTATCCTAATAGGATCACTAACCTTGGGTCTAGGAGAAATATGTGATGTAGATTCCATTACCGAGATGGAAGGTGCAATGTGACTTGTGCTCCCAAACCTCTCCACATGGTAAGGAACACTAGTACAAGTGATCAATTTTTCCACGGCAAAACGTGGCAATATCCACGGAAAAGCGTGGATATTGCCATGTCTAAGTGTTTTTTTTCACGTGGAAGTCCTTTCGTCGCAATAGCGACGACCCGTTAATTGCGTGGCAAGAGCGACGGAAATACGTCGCAATTGCGACGGACCTTCCTAGAATGAAAAACTCAACCTGCGACGGTACGACGTCTCTATATCGACGAGTAAGAGTCGCAAAGTTCCATGAGTAAGCGTCGCTATATTGACGAGTAGGCGTCGCTTTATCGACGAGTAGGCGTCGCTTTATCGACGAGTAGGCGTTGCTTTATCGACGAGTAACCGTCGCAAAGTTCCACGAGTAAGCGTCGCTATATCGACGAGTAACCGTCGCAAAGTTCCACGGCACGCCGTCGATATAGCGACGATATCTGTAGTTTTTATAAAAAAATATGGTCATGAGTGGTTAGGGACACAGACAATATTGCCGTCTTTTGTTTTCCCTATTAGGATGGGATTGTTTGGGGAAGGGACCTAACGAAAGGGGATTGTATTTTTTATATGTTCACTTTTATTCAGCTGGCGTCCTTGGAATCCAATGACGGATTATAAGGTGAGCTGTTGGTCCCATCAGGATCTTGTTCCCATTATGTAACTTTTTATTTGGGCCGTTGGCCCACTACCTTTCAATAACGAGTCAAATGTTTTGGCTTTTGTTCACATGGAGATTGCATTGTCACGAGGGGTCGTGAGATTTATAAGTTAAAAGTGGGTCACTTTCCAAATTATCAAACAACCAATCTGTATGGTCCCATTTCATATGGGAAGGATATTCTGAGTGGGTCTAGACATCTTATTTTGCCAGAGAAATACCCACCTCCAACTGAGTTGCTAGACTTGCAGCCACTTCCTGTGTCTGCGTTAAGAAATCCCTCATATGAAGAACTTTATCAACAGTTTAGACACTTCAATCCTATTCAAACTCAGGTATTTACTGTGCTTTATAACTCAGATGATAATGTTTTAGTTGTAGCACCTACTGGTAGCAGTAAGACTATCTGTGCTGAGTTTGCTTTACTACGATTGCATCAAAAAGGCACAGACAGTGTATTTCGATGTGTCTATATTGCTCCTATAGAATCTCTTGCCAAAGAGCGATATCGGGATTGGGAGTAGAAATTTGGCAAAGG
>LPNX010504609.1:296822-330498 GCA_001517045.1 Pseudotsuga menziesii | reverse complement strand
CACTTACCTTTTGAAACAAAAGACTTCCCTGGGTTGACAATGAATTTCGTAAACTCTGTATGTTGATAACAATCTATCTGCATTTAGGGTGCTCGACACCCTTGCCAAGAATTGATGACCTCTTTGATCAAATGAAAGGAGCAAAGGTATTTTCCAAGATTGACTTGAGGTCTAGTTATCATCAGGTGAGAATAAAGGAGAATACATTCATAAGACAACATTCAGAACAAGGTATGGAAACTATGAGTTTGTAGTGGTACCATTTGGTCTCACAAATGCACTAGCAACATTTATGTGCCTTATGAATAGTGTCCTTAGTAGGTATTTGGACAAATTCGTTCTTGTTTTCCTTGATGAATTCTTGTTTAATCTAAGAATGAATAAGAGCATGAAGAACATTTGAGACTAACATTGCAATTGCTCAAAGAACATCAGCTGTATGCAAAGCTGAGAAAGTGTGACTTCTATAAGTATAGAATTCAGTACTTGGGTCACATTATTTTAGAAGAGGGTATATCCGTGGACCCTGAAAAGATTGAAGCTATCAAGAATTGGCCCACTCCAAAGAATGTGATAGAGGTAAGATATTTTATGGGGCTTGCAGGATACTATAGGATAATCATTGAAGGATTATCCAAGGTTGCGCATGCTATCACTTCGTTGCAAAGGAAGGGGATAAAGTTTGAATGGACCTCGAAGTGCAAAGAAAGTTTCCAGCAATTAAAGCACTGGTCTTGAAAGTTGCAGACCCAGAAAAACATTTTGTAGTATGTATCGATGCATGCAGTCAAGGACTTGGAGGATTCCTTATGCAAGACAACCACGTGATATGTTATGAATCCAGGAATCTGAAGGAGCATGAAAATAACTATGACACGCATGATCTGAAACTTGCAGCGATTGTACATGCTCTCAAGATGTGGAGGCATTACTTGATGGGAAGAAAATTTGAGTTAAGGACAGACCAATGTGGTCTAAAATATTTGTTTGATCAGCCTACTGTGAACGCTAGGCAAGCTAGATGGATGGAATTTTTATGTGAGTTTGATTTTTAAATAAAGCACTTAAAAGGTAAGGAGAATAAGGTAGCTTATGCACTCAACAGGAAAGTACAAGAAATGCATGTGGCATCTCTTATCATTTTCCAATCAAATTTGAGACAACAGATTATTAACCGTAATGATCAAGATGAAATGTATGCGCAGGTAAAGGATAAATTGCAGAAGTAGAGCCGTCAAAAGAAGTATGAAGGTTATAAGTTATAAGAATATGAAATTCTTACTTATAAAAAAAGAATTTACATTCCCAATGCAACATATTTGAGGAGGGTTGTTATGGATGAAATCCATCAAAGTCCATATTCTAGTCACCCAGGATAGCAGAAGACAATTTCTACAGCAAGAAAGCAATACTTTTGGCCAGGCATGAAAAATGAAATGGCTGTATATATTTCAATATGCATGAAGTGTCAGCAAGTGAAGGTTGAACATCAACACCAAGCAGATTTGTTGCAACCTTTTTTGGTTCCAGAATGAAAATGGGAAGTGATTTCCATGGACTTTATTATAGGATTTCCGATGACTTGGATACAACATGATTCCATCATGGTTGTTGTGGACAAGTTGACGAAAGCCGCGCATTTTATGCTGGTAAATTCCATGCATAAGACTGATGATATTGCTAAGATTTTCATCAAAGAAATTTTTTAATTTCATGGATTTCCTAAGGAAATAGTCTCTGACAAAGATGTTTAGTTCACTTCTAAATTTTGGAAAGGATTGCTTGTAGACTTGGGAACAAAGTTGAATTTCAGCACTTCCTACCATCCTCAGACCGATGGATGGACCAAGAGAGTTAACCAAGTGCTGGAAGACATGATTCGCATGTATGTGATGGAAAAACCATCCAAATGGGAAGAGTATTTACACCTGGTAGAGTTTGCTTATAACAATAGATAGCAAGCATCCTAGGGGATGAGTCCATATGAAGCTTTGTATGGCAGGATTTGCAGAACACCAGTAACTTGGGATAACCCAGAGAACATAGTTGTGATCGATGGATAATTTCTTAAGGAGATGGAGAAGGAAGTAGTAAAAATTTGACATAATCTAAAGGAATCCAGGAAAGATAGAAATTCTATGCATATAAGCATAGGATGAACAGAGAGTTTGGTATTGGGGACCATGTTTACCTCAGGGTGAAGGAAAAGAAAATTTCCTTGAATATTGGGAGTTGTGCCAAGCTGTCTCCTACATACTGGGCATCGTTTAAGTGCTTGAAATAATAGAACCAGTTGCATATAGACTTTCATTACCTGCTAGCAGTAGGGCTCATAACATCTTTCATGTTCCCTTGCTTAAGAAATATGTACATGATCCTAACCATGTAATAAATTGGGATGTGATGCAGATTGAACTACAGGGAGAGTTTCGAATCTATCCTATACGCATCCTCTCCAGGAAGGTCACAATGCTCCAGAACCAAGAAATAGGACAGGTAAAGGTGGAATGTGAGCTGGAGGATACCATGCGACTGGCACATCCATTTTTGTTCAATTCTGCGGATTTTTGAGTGTAGTACCAAGAAACCATTTTTTTTCAATGTTGTAAAACATTGAGGATAGTGCTATTGAAGGGGGAGAGGAATGTAACACGCCGGTTTTGAACCCATTTTCATTTAAATAATATGATGTAAATAATAATGGTCTGGAGCTCAAGGAAAAAACCCCACCATCGATTTAGTGTTTTTGTTTCGGTGATTAAGATATAGGCCGATGGTGTTTTTTGTTATGCTAGTTGAACATTATAAGTTTGGACATCAGGTTAAATTTGTGATTTTTAATTAAAATCCTACAACGAACTATGTCAATGCCACAAAATGACATGGGGGCATGATTTTTCCTAAGGATAAGGGGGGGATTGGAAGAGTGGGCATAAATTCGAAATGGGAAGAGCACCATTTCTTGAAAAACATTTGCTAAATTTTCTTGGGCAAGAAAACACCCCAAAAAAGAATGAAAGAAAATGAAACGCCTATCTTTCCCTCATGCAGTCACGTTTCACCTTCCCCTCACGATTTGGACTATGTGGAACGTTTTTGGCAAGAAGAATTCAGGGGAATTATTTTCTTTTTCATGATTTTTCCTGTTTGTTAGTTTTTGCTGAAGGAAAATTCGCAAAACCCAATTTTTGTTTTTGAATTGAGGGACCAACAAATGATTTCGTTTTGGTAATTGCAGTAGTCGGTCTGGCTCAGGCAATGTTCAAAAATTTGTAATTGTTGTGTGTTTGTGTATTCCTTGGATCCTGTTACATTTTGTTAACCCCAGAACTGAGAAGGCTGTGTTTTCATCCTTGTTTGAGATCTGAACAGATTTGGGGAATGGAAATGGAGTCTGTACTTGCTTGATAAACCTAGTGTGTGAACGAACCTCATAGACCAATCTAGAGGGTTGTTTTTCTTCTTTGCATACCCTGAATAACACTAGAAGGTAAGGCATGGCATGAGGGGATGTGTAGCAGAGAAGGGGATGCTTCCTTGTGTTGGTTGTGAAAATGTTTAGAAGTTAGTCTAGATTGGTTGTAGGTGTCCATAGCTCTGGGCTTGATCTAACTAGCTTAGCAGTCAGTCTTTCCACCTCCTTGGAATCCTGATAAACCCAACTAGAAGGATGGCTTGACCGATATCTTGATAAACCCATCTGTTGGATTGGTTGTGTCTCATGTGAATTTTGGCTAAGTGTAAACCACTCTCTGCGTAATCCTGATAAACCCAACTGGAAGGATGGTTTGGATTGGTTGGTAGCCTGATAAACCCATATGATGGCTTCACTGTGACTTGTATAAACTTTGGCTATGTGAAAATGATTGTCTGTGTAAGCCCGATAAACTGAACTGGAAGGATGCCTTGGCTAGTATGGTATCCTAATAAACCCATCTATTGGCTTGGTTGTGACTTGTATAAACTTTGGCTATGTGTAAATCATTGCCTCTATAAGCATTATAAACCCAACTGTGTTGGCTTGGCTGAGTTTTATTGTATCCTTGGCTATGGGGAAGTCTGATAGTGTTCCTTATTCCTTGTGGAAATCATGCCTAGATAGGGGGTGGCAGTGTTGCTAAGAGATTGATGAGCACACTGGCCTATAGTTGGGTGGAATGTTGCAGCGACATAGCTGGTTGCGGGACAAAATTATGATAAAGAAAAGTATCTCTTGTGTTTCAATCCCTGCAGCTTTACTTGTCTATAAATTAATATGAAATGATGAATGCTTGAATGAAATGTGTTGTGTCTCAATTGTATATTTCATGAATGATGCATCTATGTGTGTAATTACTTCAATGAATTTTCTATGTTGTTATGAATTTAGATGGGCCAGAGTGGTGATGGCCTGGATGTTGGAAATCAGTTTTATACTTAGAAATTTTCATGAACAGATCGAATTTCTGCATATTTTCCCTTCCACAATTCCCTTTCCACAACTTGCGGGATACGGGATGTGGAAATGTGCCTTGAAGAAGTTTGGACTCCACATTTTCCCTTTGGAAATTCCCTTCCCATAACTTGCAGGATGTGGGATGTGGGGTGCGGGATGCGGAAATGTCATTTGATGGAATCTTCTTTCCTCATTTCCCTTCTGCAATTTGCAGGATGCGAGATGCGGGATGCGGAAATGACTATGGTAAACCTTGATCTCCACAACGACCATTCTGCATGCAAGATGTAGGATGCGGAATGTGGCATGTGGTATGCGGGGTGTGAAAGTGAAATTTTTATATGTTTCTGATTCCACAAGTGAAGCTCTCCGCATTGTTGATTCTATACGGGATGATTCTCCACCGTTAGATCTCTATGCCTCAGGGAAAATAAGATTTATACATGGTCTGGATCAGAATGTTAATAGGAGAAAATATTTCTTATGTAGATCTTACTAGAATGAAAAAAAGAATTGGGAATCATCATACAATTACAGAATCAGAGATGCGTAACTTAGGTAGAAGAGTTGGGTCGCGTTCTCTCCTCTGGGGCGGGAGGGGATGTGACAAGGGCCTTCTTTGAATTCTTACTGAGTACTATATGAGTTCAAACATGTATTTCCAAAGGACCTATCATGAGTAGATCAAGAAATGAAGATTGATTTCACGATCAAAATAAAACTTGGTGCATAGCCTATCTCAAAGAATCCTTATAGAATGAAAACCCCATATATTTGAGAGTTACATATCCAGTTAAAAGAGTTTCTAGATTTGGGACTAATTATACCTAGTATCTCACCATGGGGAGAAAAAATGATATTGGTTAAGAAGAAGGATGGGTATCTACGTCTTTGCATAGATTACACGGATTTGGAAAATCCACGGTGAAGAACATGCAACCAATACCTCTTTGATCATATGAAGGGTGCCTCAGTCTTCTGTAAGATTGATTTTCGATCAGGGTATCACTAGATTAGTATTAAAAAAAAGGCATTCCTAAGACTACTTTTCAAAGTCCATTTGGGCATTATGAGCTCATAGTGGTCCCATTTGGTTTGATCAATGCTCCAGCCATAATCATGAGCCTCATGAATAGTATTTTTTAAAAGTACTTGGACCTCTTTGTTCAGGAATTCTTAGATGATGTTATTATCTATTCTAAGAACAAAAAGGAGCATGTGGAGCACTTGCAGTTAGTCTTGAATTGCTTAAGGGAACATAAATTGTATGATAAATTATCAAAATGTTCATATTTCCAAAAGGATATTAACTACTTAGGGCATATCATCTCAGGCCCAACGGATCTTAATGGAACCAGAAAAGGTGAAGGCCATCAGGGATTGGCAAATTCCGAAGAATGCACATGAGGTGCGTAGATTCATGGGATTAGCAGGTTATTACTAAAGATTCGTGGAAAGGTTCTCCAAGATTGCAAAACCCAACACCACCTTGCAGCAAAAGGGAATTCAGTATGAGTGGACCAATGAATTTTATGCTTCTTTTTTTGAATTAAAGATATTGCTAACAAGTGCACAAGTCTTACTGGTACCATACTTTGATAAAGACTGCATGGTATGCACTGATACCTCAAAGCAAGAGGTAGAAGTTGTTCTAATGTAGGAAGGAGGTGTATTATCTTATGTATATCATAAGCTGAAGTCTCACGAGGAGTAGTATGCCACACATGATCTAGAGTTGGAAGAAGTAATGTTGGCACTGAAATTATGGTGGCGCTACCTTGTTGGAAGGAGGTTCACACTTATAGATCATCAGAGCTTACAATATATTTTTAAACAAAGGGATATGATTGCTAGGCAGAGGCAATGGAGTGATTTCATGAGGGAGTATGACTTTGGAATCTCATAAATAAAAGGAAAGGAGAATGTAGTGGTAAATGCTTTAAGTTGAAGGCCGAGGATTTTCTCCTTAATTCCCTTGAAGGTAGACTTGAAAGAAAGAGTGCTCGGAAAAACTTTAGAATAAAATTGGTATCTAAACATAACCTCGGCTATTAGAGTGGGAAGAGGCTAGAGTCAAAGTATGATGGGCACCATTTTGAAAAATATGGATTGATGTGGTATCAAGGGAGAATATATGTTCCCAAAGAATGTGATATTAGTTAAACAGTCCTTAGAGAGGCCCATAGAGCACATTATTGTGTGCACCCAAGAGTGAAGATAATGTATGTAGACATGAAGAATCTCTTCTTCTAGCCGAGTATGAAGAGAGATGTAGTGGCATTGTTTTTGAAATACCTTGAGTTCCAGCAAGTAAATGAAGATCATTGACACCAAACCGGTATCTTACAACCTCGTGATATACCTATAAATAAATGGGAAGACATTTCTATGGACTTCATTGTAGGATTTCCACTCACATATTTGAGACATAATTCTATATTGGTGGTGGTTGAAAAACCGACCAAAAGTTCTAAATTCATTCCAGTCAGAGACACTTCTGATGTGACAGATGTAGAAAGGGTATTTATAAATGTGATTGTATGTCTTCATGGAGTTCTAAAGAAGATCATTTTTTACAGATACCCTAATTTCAGCTGCATATTTAGTAAACTCATGAAATCATAATTAGGGACACAACTGAATTTAAGCTCCTCTTATCATCGTGAGACCGATGGATAGATAGAGAGGGAAAATCAAGTCATGGAGGAAATTCTTAGGATGTATGTTATGGATCAACATACACAATGGGAAAAATATCTTTCTCTAGTGGATTTTGGATATAACAACAGTCATCACAACTCCATTGGTATGCCTCTATATCAAGCATTGTATGGGAAGCCATGCAGGACTCCACTCAGTTGGGACAATTTTGAGGATCGTGTTTTACTTGGTCCTGAGCTTATTCAGGAGATGGAAGAGAAAGTAGTATAGATTAGGAAGCATATGAAGGAAGCAAAGGATAGACAGAGGAGTTATGACGATGCACACATATCTGATAGAAATTATAAGGTAGGGGATCATGTATTGATTCACATTAGACCATATAAAAGTACCATTCGGTTTGGAAAAGGAACTAAATTATCACCTCGCTTCAGAAGGCCATTTTATATTCTTATGAGAATAGGATTGGTATTGTATCATGTTACACTGCCACCCCACTTGTACAAAACTCATAATGTATAGGATAGGTAGATCCCAGGATTTGCTACCTGGGTGAACATAGAAACTTTGTGTTAAGATTGTCCCTCACTATTTTGACCATAAATTCAAAACAAAGTTTTCCGAAGGGTGGGCGTATGTAAAACCCCATATTTCTAATAGGAATGCTTATAAATCAGACTTATTACATTGTATTTTCTTATTATCTGTTGGAATCAGATAGACAAAGTAAACTATATTTTGACATGTTAGATCTGATTATATGGTGCTACTATGATTATGATGTTACTATGCTTATGTAGATTCTTTGATTATGATGTTATGATGTCACTATTCTTATGTAGATGCTTTGGTTACGATGCCATGATGTTGCTATGCTTATGCAATTACTATGTTGTATTTACCAAGCGATTCATTTATTTCATAAAAACAATGCATGTTTGATTGTTGTTCTTAAAATGATGTGATATGGATGATGTGTTACATGGATACCTACCCATGATGTGATCAATTTAATGATTTTATCTGATAAAAGGAAATGATGTTGACAATATGGACTAGTTGTTGATTAAATGTACACATTGTTATCAATGTATGGTTGCAAAGAACTAACATGCAGGACACAAGGGCTATGTAAAAGTTGGATACGTAAAATGAAGGGTGATGTAGTACATATTTTGTAGAGAGCCTTAACTACCAAAGTGATGATACAAAGACACATTGCAATAATCTTGATAGAAACATAGTATGGTTTGATAGAAACTAGACCCATCATGTTGAGAGGGATGGATGCATTGGCCAGCCTATGTCACTATGATACCCGAGGTCATGGGTGGGAACTTTTGAGACACGCTCCCCAAGTTGTTGTGATGATGAAACTCAGATGCCTACTAGGAGAGGCCAGGTATGCTAGTTCGCCTATGCTACCACTTTGAGGTTCTATGTGGTTAGTTTAATATACATGGCATCCAATTTGTACTAGTAGCAGAAGGAAAGTGAGTATACAGACGTAGGTTAGGATGAGAGGATATTATAGTTAGTATTATTGAGAGTTGGGTGTTTCCGGATACCAATTTAGTGGTAGTAGGTACCCATGTTATTTGACCAGTTAAGTTAATAAGAACATAAAGATAAGATATGAAATCATAAAAGGTAGTAACTTTTAAATAAGTGAGAATCTCAAAGAAATTATATTATATATGGATACTTGTTATGTTTGCGTGAAGGATTATAAGTATTAATTAGTAGTTATGCGTAGGAAAGATGATCTATGTTTATAATACGTGTTTTACCTATGCATGTATTGGACACAGATGAAAACCTTGTACATCCACACTAGTATCAATATACACTAATACATAACATGTCAAATAATTGTATAAGTTGTAGTAGGAAATAGGATAATTATGCATTGATGAATTCATATAATCAATGTTTACTAGTTAGGGAATGTGTAAGAATAAGTCAACAAAACTATTTGTTAATTCTATGTAGACATCATAATAAGCAATAACATTAGTGTTTCCAATATGAAATATCATTGATAAACATTAACTTTGGAAATTTTTATGTTTGAACTATTAATTGTGATTAGTTAAACTAGAAAATGTACCTTCTTCATTAAGAAAAATGTACTAGATTAGTACTAGGATAGTTAGCAATTAAACAGATAAATGTTAATATTATTAATTGCTATCAATTAAAAATATCATTATAATTATTAATTGCTATTATTGTTTGTATTAACATTATTAATTATGAAAGTATTAAGTGATATTATTATTATTATTATTATGTTACCATTAAACTAAAATAATTGTCCATTACAAATACATAAACAAATCTATCGAAATGCCAAGTTGCTAGGTTAGGATTATGAAAGTGATTAATCGAAAACCTTGTAAAAATATCATTAGTTTATTGAATGTACCATGTAAGTCAATGCACAGTCCATTAAAATAATTATAAAAGTACTACCATGTGAGACAAAGAATCCAAGGTTAGATCTGATAAATTGATCAAGCTGCCACTTCAATTTACGAAGAGTCAAAAGGATAATTATTTAATTATTATTCAATTCAACATATTAAATAAAGGATAAGGATAGTAATGGATCCACTATCTCATGAAGTTCCTAAAGTGGACAGTTTGAGAATACTTAATTGATGCACTTCCACCCTTTAAATAAAATTGAACTAGAAATAATAGCATTTAACTTCATGATGAATAAGTTTAGAATAAATAATATTTTAATATGAATTAGACACTAAAATAGATCATCAAATTGAATGCTTGGGGGGGAAGACAGTGGAAATAGGGGGCAGGAAAAGGAAGGTGACAAAAGGTATAAATAGAGGAATTTGAAGGGTTTTTGGAAGTTTACGGGAGAAAGAGAGGTGGGAGTGTTGTAACGAAGGAGAAGAGAAATATTTGGGAGGGGGTTAACTGAAGGATTGAAAATTCATCAAAAGCCAAGGCAACAAAGGTGCTCTAAGAATTATTGGTATGTGGGATCAAGGACTAGGAAACCCATAGCTTTCCTCAGCCCAACACGATAAGAGATAATGGAAGGGTGGTTCATCTAGTTTTGGTAAGAATGCCTTGGAAGGGAAAGACTATGGGAGCAAGGGAACTATTTTCAACCTACATAATTCCATGTATTCTTTTGTTGTTATATTTTGTTTTAGTAAGTAATTGTTTAATAATAATAATAAATGTAAATATGCATAGGAAATGTAAGAAGTAGATAAATTGTTAATAGATAAATGATAGAACTATTAAACTATTAGTAATTTCCTAGATGACAAATTTAATTTTTTGAAAACTGATTACTACCGAAATCCTAGAAAATATTATGCTACAACATAGGTAAACAAACAGAAACACGATAGAAACAACAAGAGAAAAATTTAATTTTTAGAATCAGTTCTCTATCAGGTAGGAAGAGCATTACAAAGGTTTATGTCGCATTGCAACATTGATCAACGGTTATGTCTAATTTCACATAAGGGTTATGTCCCACTATGACATTCACGATGTCATGAACCTATAAAATCCATAAATAAATTTGTTTTTATACATATGACCACATAAAACATCTTTATGTTCCTAGCATGTAATAGCCACTATATCATGAGAAAATTCTGTGTTACTGTATAGTCACTTACACAATTACTAAAACTGCTCTTCAAATGATTGCAGAAATCGTGGATGTTTACAAATTTAGCATGCTTCTGCCATACTCGAAGGTTATGTTTTTGGTCCTATTACAATTATCTTGTTACAGGTTTACTAACGCTTTCCTATCCCTAAGGATAAGGCTTGGTCTTTATTTCTCCCCGTAACTGTAAACCATGATAATTTGGTTTCAAAAGAAAAGTATTGGGAGACTATGGGTATAGTCTTGATCCCATTATTTAAATGTAATAAGGATTAAGGGACCCAAGGTATAACTTTTGTCCTAAATCGCAAGGTTATAACATAAAACATTAGAAAGGACCCAAGCTATAACCTTGGCCATAATGTGCAATGGCTAACATAACATTATTATTGTGTTGATTTACATGTTTATATATGGTTGGTGCTATGGGGTTTATACCATAGTTGATCCTTTGTTTAATAAAATTATTGATATGTTTATGATGGATGTGCATTATCATGGTTTTTATAATGGTTTGTACTTACGTTGACCTGAGCATTAAAGCGTTTCCTTGGATGCAAGTTGACAACAGAACCAGGATTTTAAGTATTTCTTGGGTTCTAATCATGGCCTTCCACCTCTACAATATGATTTCCAAGGTTTTTTCTAGGGTTTAATATGTATTATTTTCTATGTGAGCACTTCATTTGTAGTTATTTGGTCTGTAATTGTTGGTAGCAAAGGATCTTCCCTATCATGGTGATTTTGTAAATTTTTTGGTGTAAAACATGTCAGCTTTTAATGACATTCCTCCTGTTTGATGGATAAGGTGAATAGGAGGTTTTCTCGGCTCTAATGGCCATCAAAATTCCAAAGCATTCTACTTTCTATGATTCAAACCCATCCACCTTCTTCATCCTTGTACTTCCTTTTACTAGGTAAGAAAATTTGTTTTAACTCTGCATTTTTTGTAAATATGTTTTTTCATGAGATCTCCAGTCATAGAGAATGACGATTAGTTTCTTTCTTACAACCAGAGGAGGGATATGGGCATCTAGGAGAAGCCGACCCTTGGACCTCTATACACTTCATACAAGGTAAAGGAAACTATATATTGTTTTATATTGTTCAATTCTTTCCACTGTTACAAGGGCTATGACTGTGGGTGGTTGTTGCAAGTTTGGGAGCGCCAGTGAGGCTGATGACAGGGTCACCTCCTCCTAGGAAAAAATATTAGAACTCCAAGGTAAAAAAAATATGAATCCTTAGTCTATTTATTTTCTAGTCTCTTTTTATTTATACTCGGTCACTGACTGGCCCGAGTTTTCTTGTTGCAAAGGGCTCTTGGCCGGGTTTTGGAACTCTAACGAAGGTTCAAGATTCAACCTTATTGCAAGATAAGTTACTGGGTTTTTTTTCAACCCTTTAGTGGTTTAATATTTATATCACAGACAGATTCACGACCTCTCTATTCCAACATTATATTTTCAAAACTCATTATGTGTGTGTGTTGCTTGGTTCTAAGGATTAAAATTTTTTTGTGGGTTCCTATCGTGGATGGGATTAACACCGCTTCGGTTAACTTGTAAACTTATTTAATTAATAGTTTTTTCAATATATGTTGGGTTCAATCGTTGATGGTCTTACAACCCGCAAAGATTTCCAAATCATGTTTTTATTTAACATTTGATTTTACTGATGTTGAAATATTTATGCAACAATTAGGGCCTTTGCCAATTTATTACTTATGCGTTTATTGTGCATAAATGGAAGTTAGAATAATTCTTGTCATGATTTTAATTCTATGAAGTTGTTGGAATGACTACTTTCAGTCTATACCATGAAAATCGTATGAGTTTTTTGTTATAGTTTTTTAGTTACTAGATTTGAGTTTACACCCCGGCTAGCATCTATGATGGTCTTACTGCCACGTAATGTATTTGATTGATTCACTATTTTTAAAGAGTATGTGTATCATGTATATTATATTTGGTATTTAAAAGGAAAAGGTTAGGCAATGGGTTTAGTAGTGCGATCAAGATAGATGCTTAAGAAATCGTGGTAGTGGATCCAATCTATTAGCAGTTTTTCAGTTAATAGATTTGAGTTTACACCCCGGCTAGCATCTATGATGGTCTTACTACCACGTAATGTAGTTGATTGATTCACTATTTTTAAAGAGTATATGTATCATGTATATTATATTTGGTATTTAAAAGGAAAAGGTTAGGCAATGGGTTTAGCAGTGCGATCAAGATGGATTCTTAAGAAATCATGGTAGTGGATCATTCTAATACCCTCAACTCAGTAGGGGACTGCTAGTTAAGAAATGGATCGGATATTTTTGGTTTTCAGTACATTGTATATCTAATTATCTGTAATTTTATATAATGTATATGTATTTATTCTTTTAGGCGACAATCAATACAGATATGACAATGTTGATCTGTATTAATGGTTTATAAAATGAGATGCATTTTACTATGTTATAGATCTATAAATACCTCTCGACTCTTAACCTCATGAGATAAATAACTAGATTATATTATATTTCAACTTTCCTTTTATACAAAGGATTACTTGACAATTTTAATCGATTTATTTTGTTTTGGTAATCTATCATTGAATTGGTTATAACAACTAGAAATTTATTCTTTCTGTCTGTCTTATTGTAAATTATCTAAACTTATATTTAGATCATAATAATATTATGCCTTACAGATAGTTTATAAAAACATACTAGGTCGTGATCCTAAGCAACATAAATTATACCATGTAATTTAGATCTTTCATTTAATTTTCTAAATGGTTTAATGAACACTTGATTCAGGTATGGAGTCTCGAGTAGAGATTCGTTAGAAATCCTACAAAGACTAAATAATATTATTGTATAGACATGAAGATAATAACAATAAAGAATATCTAGATTTGAAAACATAATAGGAATGATTATTGAACATATGTGTAATAAATCCACATTCTATGTAGATTCATAACAAATGAATATTTAAATCATATGCATAATAGATAAGTACTTAGTTCAGATGTAGAATAGACCATTACTCTATACAAATGTATAGTAAATTTCCGCTAAAAGAAAATAGTTGTGATTCATAGTTAAAATGGAAATCCTACTGATAAGAAATAGGACAAGGAACCTGACACCAAATTCAGTAAAACATAAACAGAATAGTCATCCCCCCCAACCAAATCCTAGAGTAGCCAAGATGACTTTTTCCGGAATCCCCAAGTTTGTCCGTTGAACCACAAGATCCAAATCCACTTAATGCACCATCTCTTTCATTATTAGATTCAAGTCCTCATCCAATTCTAGCCTCCTTCTTGGTAATGGACATACTATTATATAGTATTTTACCTAGGACTTGGTCATTTATGATCCTCCCTCTCCTTAGCAATCAACAAAGAGTTGTGACCTGATTTTGGTGAAGATTCCTCTCGCACCTTTAGTTCTCACTGAACAACTTAAACCACTTGTCTATTCCTCTTGTGGGTAGGCAGACATGCTTCAACAAATATTTCATTTATGTCCCCTCCAATATATTTTATTAATAAAATAATAATCCATTACATTTTTTTATCTTTGAGTTCTTGTCAAAAATATTTAATATAAAATAAATGCTGGTGTATTACATACACCTCCCCTTAGAGGATAACATCATCCTTGATGTTATTATTTTTCTGTTTTTATTCCTCCATCTCTTCATCTTGGAATATGATCAGATATGCCTCCATTATATCACTTTCCAGTTTCCAACTACACTCTTCCGGACTAAAGTGCTTCCATTGCACCTTGACTTGTCCAATGATACAGTTTCAAAGTAAAATTTCTCTCATATCGAGAATATGCTATGGTCCCACCTGGAACTCTCGTTCAGGTTCCACATGTATACCATTCCATCAATCACATGAGTATCATCATGGAAATATTCCTTCAAAATGGAAATGTGAAAAACATTATGTACTTTATTACTAGGTGGTAGGGATAAATGGTATGTTACCGACCCTACTTTAGCCAAAATGTCAAATTGGCCACAATAATTCGGTGCCAATTTTGAAAACTTGCATAGTATTAGAGATATTTTCTTGGGTTTTACCTTTATATACACATGCTCACCTACCTGAAACTATGGAGGGGTTATTTTTAAGTCTGCTTAATTTTTCTTTTTCTCTTGGGAAACTTTCAAATTTTGTTGTACCTGTTTCACAGTTAGTTCCATATCATTCAACAATTCAGGTCTTGAAATTAACCTATCAATTTGAATTCTCCAAGAAATGGGAATATTACATGTGTGTCCATACATAATTTCAAAAGGACACATAGTAGCTGATACATGAAAATAATTATTGTAAGCAAATTCTAATAAGTGCAAATAATCTTCCCACTTACTTTGTTTGTCCATTACATACATTCTAATCATGTCTTCTAGGATTTGGTTACCCTTTCATTCTATCCATCCATTTGCGGATGATAATAAGTGCTGAAATTGAATGGTGTTCCTAGTGCCTTAAACAAATCCTTCCAAAACTTCCCTATAAATTTTACATCTCTATCTGATATTATTACCAATTTGGTACACCATGTAACATGAAAATATCGTTCATAAATATATCTTGAATGTTAACATCCTTATAAGTATATATTACTGGAATAAAATGAGATTCTTTACTTAAGGTATGTACTACGACCATGATTGAGTCATGTTGCATAAATTTTTTGGCTAGGCCCCACTTGTAGTATGGAATGGGTAGCGGTTGTAGTAACCTTGCTAGATGTTGGTGTTTTGCCTTTACTTGGTGGCATTCTATGCAGCGAGATTAATATTATGTTACCTCTTTTTCATGTTAGGCCAAAAGAAGTCTTTTCTGATAATAGTGATCATCATCTAGTATCTAGGGTGTCCTGAATAGGGTTATTTGTGTAACTCATTCATAACATTTAATTTGATTTTTATTGTATTTGGTATGTACAATATGTGTGTATGTAGAAATAATCCTTTTCCATTCAAACTAAAATTTGTTTTTATTTAGTTATTTTCATTTTCAACATTCTTTTTTTTAAAGTTTTGGTATTCTTTATCAGAATTCCCTGCATTTAAGATCTGATTTTCAAAATATGATTCATGACTGTTGCTTGCAAATAGTAAATTTGTGCGACGAATTAAAATGTATGCAACTTTGTTCTTTTACCCCTTTATATGTTTTATTTCGAACTCATATTCACTTTAGAATGACAACCAAATAGCTTGTCTAGAATTTAGATTTTGTTGATCAAACAAATATTTTAGACTTATGTTATTTGACATTAGCAAAAAATTTCTTCCGATTAGGTAGTGTCACCACATATTTAATGCATGCATAATTTAAGAAAGTTCTAAGTCATGTATAGCGTAGTTATTTTCATGTTATTTTAGTTTTCTAGATTCATAGGCCATGATTTAATTCTATTAAACTAACACCCCGCATAATCCTTCCTTACATGCTTTAGTTCAAACGAAAAAATCCTAAAAAGGATCAACAAATTTTAAGATTGGGGTAGTGGTTAACACATGTTTTAGTTTATTAAAACTTTCCATACACTTTTCATTCCTACCAAAGTTCTTACCTTTGTTGAGAAGTGAAGTTATGGGGTAGGCTATCTTAGAAAATCCTTCAATCAATTTTCAATAATAACCTGTAATCCCCATGAACGATGTTATCTCAATTAAAGTTTTAGGAACTAGACATTAAGTGATAGACTTAATCTTGTTGGTGTCGACAGATATTCCATCCATGGACACTACATGTCCTAGATACTAAATTTTGTCTTTAAAGAAGTCACATTTTCTAAACTTAGCAAACAACTGTTTTTCTCTTAACACTTGCAAAATTATTTTTAGGAGTTATTTATGTTCCTGTTTATTCTTAGAGTAAATTAGTATGTCATCGATGAATATGACCACAAATTTATCTAAATAGTTACTCAAAATACTATTCATCAAGAACATAAAATATGTAGGTGTGTTTTTCAAACCAAAGTGCATTACAACAAACTCATAATGACCATATCAAGTTCTAAAAGTAGTTTTAAAGATGTCTTCATCTTTGATCCATACCCGATGGTATCCAAACCTTATATATATTTTAGAGATGATTGTTACCCCTTGGAACGGATCGAACCAACCATCTAGATGAGGTAAAGGATATCTATTTTTAATATCTATTTTATGTAATTTCCAATATTGTATGCATAAACTTAAAGTTCCATCTTTTGTCTTTACGAATAAGACCGGTGCTCCACAAGGGGAAACACTAGGTCAAATGTACTTCTTTTCAATTAGTTATTGTAATTGTGATTTAAGTTCTATAAGTTCTATTATATTTGTCTGATAAAGAGATTTTGATGCTGGTACCACTCCTAGTATCAAATCGATTGTAAATTCTATGTCTCTTTTCGGAGGTAGTCCAAGGACTTCTTCTGGAAAAATGTCTTTAAAATATTTGATGATAGGTATATCCTCTATTTTAAGTTTGTTATCATTATATTTGTCATCCATTATATAGATTTCAAATACTTTACATCCCTTACATATAGATATTTTCATTTGTAAGGTAGATATTTCTCTGATCGTAACCTTTCTGGGAATTCCTTTTACTTTAATTGTGTTTCTAGTATCATCTATGCATGTAAAGGTTTTATCACAACAATTCAACACGAATCTCTGTTTTTATAACCAATATATTCCTATTAGCATATCATAGGAACCTAATGGTAAACTATTCATGTCAATATGCATATTAAATTCATTCATCAATATTTCAGATTTTCACATAACTAGTGACCTTACGTTTAGTACATGTGGCTAACTGTAGAAGCCAAGATTTTTCAAAATTTTCTAGTAATAATTTACACAATTTAACAATCCTAGGTGATACATAACTCAAACTTGCACCTAGATCAATTAGTATGAGAAAGGGTTGAGTTTTTATCATACCTTCGATCTCAACCATTGTTGTTTGATGGCCTTCTTGTCGATTCTCTAGTGCAGCATTGATTTTGGGCATGCTTCTCATGATATCTCCAACTGTAATTGCTTCCTGAATGGAGTGAACATTTTAAAAGATTTTATTTCTTATATGAAAATATTTAAAATAATGTGGCTTTCCACATTCCCATAATTTTAAGGGTTCCCTATGTGCAGTGTTTTTATTAAAAGTAGTGGGAGGATCTCTCTCTTTTGTTGCAGGGTTCTGTTGTTTAAAATTTTTATAATTACTTCCTTGATACCCTTTATAATTATTCCCATTATTTTGGTAAAATTTATTATTCTTCCTTCTTATATCAAATTTATCACGTCTTTTAGTTTTCCAATTTGGTACACTTTCTCTTTTATTCTTATTTTGATCATAACATAAATTCACTTTTCTCATTTATTCTTCTAGCGTCTTTGGATTGTCATACTCAATCCTTTCCTTAAATTTAATAAGAAAGAAACTAAGAAAGCGTAGTATTTTTTGTTTTTCATCTATTATATATGGTACATAATGAAGCAAAATTAGGAATTTAATACATAGTTCTTTCATTGTCATAGAAGCTAACCTTAACTCGTAGAATTATTTATCATTTTCTTCATAGTAATGTTCTGAAATATATTTCCATTTAAAGTGCTTCTTAAAGGTTTTCCATGTTATGTATTGTTCTTTTATACCCATTACTTTTTTATATCTTGCCACCAAATATATGTTTTTCCAGTTAAGTTATAAATGGCCATTTTCTCCTTCAGTTCATTGTAGTAGTTATAGATTTGGAAGTATTTCTTCATTCCTGATAACCAAGCTTTCACCTCTTCTACTTTATCGATCTCACCGTTAAACATCATTGGTTTAATTTTCTTAAATTCCATAGAAATCTCTTCATAAGGTCTGTACTTTTTTTTATTATCACTGTTACTACTTTCATTGGAATCTTGAAGTTTTGATGTGTGGTGTTTAGTGACTTCCTCACTGGAATTTTAAGCCCCATGACTAGAAAATTCCATGTTTCTTCCCTTAAGTTATTAAGGTGTAGTTTTTGGCATATTATGTTCATGCTCTTTGTGTTTATATTTTTCATTATTGTGTATCTTAGCCAACGAAATGACATTTAGTTATTCTTCTCCTTTCAAAATCTGTTCATTATATTCCTTAACTCTTTTTAATTATGATGTTAGTTCCTTACCGGTTCATTGTAAGTATGTTAGCTTATCATTTTGACTCTCATTAATTTTTACCCAAATTTCACCCTCCTCATTGTTCACAGGGTTTATAGGGTGTTATTATTCTTCTGCAGACATTCCTATGTCTGCCATAGTTTCATGCAAAAAATAAATTTATCCTTCTCTTCCTGTTTCGTAAAAGAATCAAACCCCAAATAAAATAAAATTAGTTTTCTAGTTTAACAAATTCAGAGTTGGGTTGGTTCAGGCTAAGTGTTGTAACCATACTTTGATACCATTCTATCATGAACCTCTAAACTCCATGAATAAAAAAATATTCATACATATAACTATATAAAATCATATTTATGTTCCTGGCATGTACTAGTCACTATAGCATGAATAAATTTTTATTTACTGTATAGTCGCTTCAACAATTACTAAAAATTCTTTTCGATAGGTTGTGCAAACTATGGATGTTTACAAAGTTAATGGCATGATGTTTCCATACCTGAAGGTGATGTTTTTGTTCCTTTTTACATTTATCCTGTTTTTAGTTTACTTAGGATTTCTTATCCCCAAGGATAAAACTTAGTATTCGTTTCTTCCCTAAACTATAAAGCATGATGCTTTGGTTGCATAAGAAAAAACATGGGAGACTATGGGTATAGTCTTCATCCCATTATTTAAATGTAATAAGGCTTAAGGGACCCAAGGAATAACCTTGGTGCTAAAGCACAAGGTTATAACATACAACATTATAAAGGAACCAAGGCATGACCTTGGTCCTCATGCACAAGGGATAACATAACATGATTATGTGTTGATTTAAATGTTTATATATGGTTGGGGCTAAGGGGTTAATACAATATTCGATCCTTGGTTTAGTACAATTATTGATATCTTTATGATGGTCATACATTATGATGGTTTTTATAAATTTTTGTACTTAGGTTAACCTGAGAATTAAAGTCCTTCAGTGGCTACGAGTTGATAGCGAAGCCAATATTTTAAGTCTTGCTCGAGTTTTATTTATGGATGTCCACCTGTACAAGATGATAGACAGGATTTTTTTCTAGGGTTTAATATGTTTCAATTTTTGTCTAAGCACTCAATCTATAGTTATTTTTTCTGTAGTTTTTGGTAGACAATTTCACGACCCCTCCCTCCCTAGAGGCTTTTAGATTGAAACGACTTTTTAAATGTTCAAAGATGTTAAGAGGAGGGGAAATAATATGTTCCCCATATAATTTAATGAATTGTTTAAAAGAAATCAATAACCTTTAAGACAACTGGTTTCTATATAATATGTTGACAAAATCTCTAAAGAAAGCATGGATAGACTGCAATCAACCTCCTTCCCTAATTCCATTTATTTCATAACTTTCAAGCTAATAAGAACTACTAGGGAAATGAATTTAGTGCTTGATATTGTAGCGTCAACAATATCCCTGATGATGTAAAGATCTATTTATAGTATTTCTTATGTTGATTCATGTGAATCTCTAGGCCCCTAGTCATGAATTTCTCATCTTATCACTATAATTGATTTTAGACATCCATAATCTCCCATAGACCATGATTTGAACTAAATATGTCATATCTAAAGACAACCTTGCAATGTTGATCACAAGAAGCATTATATTTATTATTTTTTGAGAGTACAACTCCCAACCCTTAACACACATTCAATCTAGAATCTCATGAAAAATATTTCAAATGCTTCAGTTAAAATCAAAATATACGATTATACAGTTTATGGTTTGGAAATTGTACATTTTAAAATAATTTTCCTAACAAAACTATAAATTTATTTTGATGGATTTCAAAAACTTGTTACACTATTGTTTAACATGTCAAAACTTTGGGTATGAGAGAGGATCACATTACAATTTGGGACATGTACGTTGAAATATTGAAATTGATCTTTATTCTAAATATTGAGGGGTTATGGAAGGTACTTAAGTATGTCTATGACATGTACTTCCTTAATCGTTTCCTTCATCCTCAGTTTCCATATCATCATTTGGATGGACTTGAAAAGTGAAATTAAATCAAAATTAAAATTAATATATATAAGTTTGGGAAAAAATATATTGAAATGAATAACATCTTCCCAAAAATAAATTATCGGTACCTATGTCCTAGGTGGAAAATGTGTAGGTAAAATTTCCTCACCATAGTATACATTATTATTGTTAACCTAGAAATAAAACAAAAAGTAAGAAACTAACAACATACATTCTTTAGACTTAGGCATTTGTATGTTCAAGCAATAAATTAATACTGGTGATACTTGTTCATCACCAAAATGTTACTTAGTGTTAGGATGATCATCATCATTTAGGAATTGCGTATACTAGATATATTTGAAAAAAATGTGGACATGAGATTCAAAGACCAAATATATCTGCAATAACATACTATCTATCATGTATTCTAGATCATATTGTAAATGTGTTTTTCATAACATTATTTGTACCATGCTTGTGTAGCTCTCCCATGGAGTTATTTTCTTGAGAAATGAATTTCTTACAACTATACCTACAATTTGATGCATAATTCTCAAGATCTAGTCACCCCATCACTCTCAACATATCATCGAGTGATTCAATAAATGGAATATCATCTGGAATGGGAGGAAGCCACCCATTACTTAGGCCTAGTCCAATCCCTACCAAACCAGCCCCAACATGTTCCTTTACTAGGTTTCTTATAGAGATTGTTAATTGGAATGTTGTTTCCAACTTCTCTTGTAATGCAACCACTCTAGATGGTTGAGCTACTAAGAGAAGCAGTGGATCCCTAAATCGAACATCTTGCATGGTGTCAAGTTGTTCCTATGTATGGCCTTTGTTAGATTTTTACATTTTAATCAAAATGATCTAGGATCGTATCTGAGAGAATAACATGCAAAACAATAATCACAAGAGGCAAGAGACACAAATATTTTCCTCGAGGAAAGCAGAAAGGAGAAAACCATGCAACTTCCTCAGATATAGAATGAGTACCAATAGCAAAAGTAAAAACTAAAAGAATAAAGATGATCTTCGACATCTTCTGTCTCTCTCACTTGTGCGAGCTAGTCCTCTCTCTCCCATGTGCTATTGATGAGTGAGTGTGTATGTTCAAATAGAGAGTCTCACTCTCTATTTATACCTAATTTCCACTTGACTTCTTCCCTATAGGTCTGAATTCTCTAGGAGAGTCTAATAACCTCAATACAACTTAACTCTGGGGTCTAATGCCCTGACATACAATGAAGGGTTAACCTCAATGAATTTACATGACTTGATTACGTTAATGACTCTCCTGATTGGAGGAACAAACATCTCCGTCGGGGTACAATAAAATATACAAGTGAATATCTTTTGAAGTTACAATTACATTAACACTCTCTCTTAACTAGAAAGGTATTCTCTTGACACAGTTAATTAACACAAGCCTTCATCACTAGATCATCATAAAAGATGGATCATCAAAGTTGGATCATCATCGTCACTACTGCTGCTATCGTGAGTAAATGGTGCTATCTCTCAAATCTACTCGTCGTAGGAAGTTCTACAGAGCCAGCCCTTTTTCATGTTGGATGGAGGCCTAGCCTCCATGTAGGTATTCATCATATTTGCGAGAAATCCATCAAGTAGTTACATCCTAGGACTTATTATATGCCACTTGCAAAACCTGCAGGATCCTACAGTTTCCTCGTCATCTTTAGATCATATCATCGTCACATGGAACACAACCCAGATACACATAACACAACAATTACATCCATGAGCATGGGAGGAAAAACCTACCACCATCCCAGAAAGGTTCAAAATTTCCATCAACAACCATGGGATGACCAACCTACCACCATGTCAGAAAGGCTCAGCATTTACATCAACGACCATGGGAGGACCAACCTACCACCATGTTAGAAAATCCCATTATTTACATCAACGACCATGGGAGGACCAACCTACCACCATGTCGGTAAATCTTATGTGTATCTACATCTTCCAGACTCATCACTTCCCCTTGGAAGGAACCTCGATCTGAAGTACACCAACCTTTTCTCTGAAGTACTCAAACTTCACTTTAGCTAGTGGCTTGGTCAATACATCAACTATCTACTTGTCTGTTGCAAGATATTGGAGCTTCACTGCTCCTCTCTGCACCATATCCCCAATATAGTTATTCTTGATATCGATATTCTTCGAATTGTCATGGAACACTAGGTTCTCATAGAAATTCACACAACTATGGTTATCACAATATATATAAGTATCATCCAAATGGAGATCAAATAAATCAGACAGTGGCTTCCTCAGCCATACTACCTCACAACTAGCTGAACAAGCTGCGAAATATTCTACTTCAGCTGTACTTACTGCCATGCAGGAATTCTTCATGCTAAACCAAGAGATCACACCCGATCCCATACTGAAGAAGTACTTGAAGTGCTCTTCCTATCAATGGCACTTCCTGTCGAATAGGAATCCACATAAACCTTGAGGTTAATCTTCTGATTCACGTCATACTTGAGCCCATAATCAAATGTACCCTTTAGTTACCTCAGAATATGCTTTGCAGCAATCAGGTGAACATGTCTCAGATCCGTCAGGAACTAGCTCAATGTGTTCATAGCTGTTGTAGCTGATTTTACCACACATGGTGGATCACACCTTTATGGCCTTCCCTATCCCTCTGCATACTCTTTAGACCCCATGGACCATTTTTGTACCATTGATGTTTCCAATATCATCCCTAAAAACATGGAATAATTTCCATACATGACTTTTAATCCCTTTCTCGCGTATATACGCGGATTTGACCCTTAAACCCACGTACATCGGGATATGTGCAAAAGGCCAAATGATTTTGGAGTTTTCCTTGATGTGGGTCCGAATCACTTGTCTCTTGGCCTTCCATATGTCTTGAGATCGCTCAGATTCGACCTTCCATTACCCCATTGAAGAGCTATATAAGGAACCCTTTGGATACATTGAAAGGGGAGAAATTCAAGAGCAAGAAAACTATAGTCCATTGTTGTTGGAGCTTATACTTGAGTCTGCATGCCTTTGTCCCTTAGAGCACTTTGTGTTCTTCGCAAGATTTCCTTTTTCTTGTGAGATTTCTATCGAGAGATGGAGGATTGAAGTGGTGGAGGCCCAAGTGGGGGACTCAGTTTCTCCTATTTGTAGATGTGCTGATAGAGGTTTTCATTATTGTAATCTCTATTTTATATCACGGGGGCGTCACTTCGGGACCAATATGATATCACATTCGTTCATATTGGGGGATTAAAAATAAAAAAAATTATAAACCAATATATTGACCATATAATAAGGGTATAAAGGCTTCTATTATTTTTTATATAAATACCCCAATACATTGGGGCCTTTTTTATTGAAATTCCATACCAGATGGTTTTCTTAGCAGAGAGAGCACAGGAGCGGAGGGAGAACAGGGCACGGATTAGGGCACGCATTAGTCCTGGTTTTTTGGCACACATGGCTATCCATTGAGCATGAACAAAACACCATGTGATAGCCCAAGTAGTTTTATTATAGGAAAATGAGGAGACTGGGAAAATTTGTTTCAGCAGCCAGAGACGACCATGGAAACCTCGTCCACCAGGTATGGTTGAAGATCCTTTTTCATTTACAATGCATTTTGGACTAATCATCCTACTGTGGATGCAGTGTGTAAGGGCATACTAGAACCGGGCATGCCTTACCAGACCCTGAAACATCATCATTTTTTAAAGGGATACAGGACTCTGCCCTTCCCCTTCGAACCGATGCTAGAAAATGGTCAGAGTAGTGAGGGTAATCCCAATGTAACATAGATATTCCTATTTTGTTTTTATTTAGGTTTTAATGATGTAGCCTTGGGGAGATATGACATAAAGGAACAATTCCCTCAACAGGATATAGAATAATTTCTTATGAATGCCTTGGCCAACTCTCTTGACACTTGAGTGCAGTTGCAGAGATTGGGGAATTTCATTCGACTTCACTATTGCAGAAGGATAGGGTATACAGAAGAAATGAAAGGGTGTAAATAATATATTAATAGACATAAGATATTAATGGGTTCGAAGCAGACCGGTTTTTTGTAGGATGCTCCCTTTACTCTATTACTATGATTAGAAACCAGTGATCATTCACTCTATGAGAGAGAAATTGAGCGTCAATAAGAAAGCTCCGTCGAGATTCGGACTAGTGAGGGTAATCCCATGGTAACAAAGATGAATATACATGATAGATAAATTCTTTGGATTGTATGAATCTTCTTCTGTGATGGTCACTATGAGAGAGAAGGGAGTTGAGCTTCTGAATGGAGAGGTACTGAGAAAGATTAGAGAGGCATGGGGGGTTGAAAACAAGATTTACACCTACAAGCTTAAAGTGTACATGGTTGTAGGAAAAATGGCCCTTTGAAGCCATTTTGGAGTTTCAGTTGTATGGGCCCTTATCGAGAAACCTAGATTTCACTATTAGGGTTATCTTTCTTTGACCTGTGTTTATAATCTGTGTCCTGGTAGTTTCCATTTAGTTGATGTATTTTGAGGGCGTTTACTGATTACTCCTCTTTTCTTGCCAAAATACCCATGATCTTTCTTAAGGGCTCTGCTATTTTTCTTTGCTGGGGTTGCACAATATTTATTCACCCTAATTCCCTTTGACTTGTATTCATATTGTGCAGCCTCACCCTTTTTGTGCAACATAAGCATTGATAGGAGGTGTGTTGATTGAATTGACTTGCCTTGAAGCTAAATTTGAAACATATTGCTTCTTTGGAGAAGGCAGCACTGGTGCAATCACGCTCTATATCTTTTGTTCTTCGATTTTGGGTTCAGCCAATGATTTAGTAGACCTTTTAGCATGTGCACTCCTCTCATCCTTATCTCCAATCTGCCCTTTATCCATATGCTTAGAGGACATTGAATATTTAAACCATGGATCCATCTGCTTCTCCTCTACCCATTTAGTAGGTTCTGAAGAAAACCTTATAAAGGATTGATATGAATCTAAAGACACCACATGTTTCTTACTACCTCCTATTTCTATTGCTTCTTTTTGGATCAATGTGTCTACTTTGATACATTCGTCATTTCCCTTAACTGACTTCTTGTCATTATCAAAGCATTTAGTATAAGATTTTTCGTCTTCAGAAATATTGTATGCATCATCATGTCCAGTCGCACCAGTTTCCACTGGCTTCACTTAAGTAGTTGAGGCCTTTGAAACACATTTAGACATAGCTTCCTGAGCCTGATGACTTCGTTTAGAGGGAGGCAAGGCAACTTCATCACTCGGTAGGATACTTCAAAAATGATATGTATCAGCCTTTGGTGGAAAACACATAGGCCTTTCCATAAAAATTGAATACATCTTCCCATGTGGAAAATCACCTTCAGTTTCAAGACTGTTAGAACTTAATATATACAACATTTTTCTTATATCATGAATGGGAAAGAGAATGGAAAATGGATGGCATGAGAGTACTAAAATCTAGAAACTATCTCTAGTCATCTAGGTATACATTTCCAGTTTCCAGAATTCCTTTGGATGTTGGAAACCATTTCTAGGACATTCTAGAACATGGGAAAATCCTCCGCAGTTTTTGGCCATGTCCAAAAACCATCAAAGGCCTTTCTTTATAGCCCTTTGGAAATTGCTCGCAGTTTCCAGTCTTTTAATTTTTTCTTAAATTTTTAGCTCAAAAGAATTTAAAAAAGCAACAGAAAAAGGAACGCTTTTCTAAACCCACCCAACCCCAATAAACCCTAAAGAAATATATCTTACATATGAAAATTGAAAAAATAAACTAGAAAACACATTTTGTGATAGGTGACGGGAAAAACTAGCAATTAGAATATGACATATTCTACATAAAAGGCATATTTCCATTACCAAAAACCCATTCCCTGCCATTTCCTTTTTTCTTGTTTTGTATACTTGGGGACAAATGATATAGAGAAAAGAAGGAGACGAAAAAGAATTTCCTCCCCCTACATGCGTGGTGGAATTTCCTCTTGGTGTAAGAGGATAAGAAATTTTAAGCATGCATGGAGGTCTAACCCCCTTGGATTTGGTTGATTGATGTTCGTTTTTCAGTTCGATAATACAAGAAGCATTGCTATTTTAGATCTTACCTAGTTAATGGTTTTCACCCAAGTTTAAGGAGGCATATTCACAATTCAAGTGATCCTTCTCTCTTGTTTGCTCACCAAAGGAATTTACAACAAACCATAATTGCTTACAAGTTTTTTTTTTCACTTCGTCAATGTAAAAACTGATTTTTGGTCATTATTCCTCATTTTCAAATTTATGGTTTAAGTAGTCTAAGTGGGAACATAAACTAAATGAGGAAATAAACCAATGCCTTTACTTTCCTTTACTTGCTTCACCTCTATATTTGCTCAATTTATTTTGAGGTTGATAAGTTATTAACCAATATGAAAGACTTTATGTATAACCATAGTAAACTAAGCTATAACCCTTATATGTTTAGTGTGCCTCATGTGCGCCTTATCCTTTTCCTTGTTTTTTAGTTTGCCCAAAATCAAGTGGCTGCTCTACACCTATTTGGCCTAATTTCCCTATCTTAGTGAGCATTGCTTTGTAATGAGTTGGCTTGTTTCCTAGGGTTTGTCCTTTTAGGTCCCTTCCCTCTTAAAGGTCATCTTGCCTCCTAGTTGGTGAGTGTAGTTCTCTTATTCCTCACTCCTAGGTCAAGGCAATGCCTTTTTCCTCCTTAGGTTAGTGGAATCCTTCAACATTATAGAAACTCCATAGGAGTGTTCCCTTCAACCTTCTCCTTCATAGAAAAATGATGCTCTTGTTGTTTCATTCTAAACCTTTTTATTCCAAGGGAAGGTTGTTAAACCTTTCCCCTCTTGAGGAAATTTGATTCCTTTGTTTTTTTAACCTTTTCCCCTTAAACTTCTCTGAGCCAAACTGCCCATGATCTTTATTAAGGCCTCTGCTATTTTTATTTGCTGGGGTCGCACAATATTTATTCACCCTGATGCCCTTTGACTTGTATTCATATTGCTAAACCTCACCATTTTTTGCAACATAAGCCTTGATAGGAGGTGTGCTGATTGAATTGAATTGCCTTGAAGCTAAATTTGAAACATATTCCTTCTTTGGAGAAGGAAGCACTAGTGCAGTCACGCTCTGTAGCTTTTGTTCTTCCATTTTTGGATGAGCTAATGATTCAATAGACATTTTAGCATGTACACTCGTCTTATCCTTATCTCCAATCTTCCATTTATCCATATGCTTATAGGTAGGTATTTGAACACTAACTCACATCACCATCCTGCACAAAAACTTCGGTGTCATAAGCACACTTGCTGTTGGAATTTAATTCATGATACATAGCTCTACAATCCTAGTGAGAAAAACCCTTACTAAAACTAACTAAACACCTCTCAAAACAGTGCACTATTTAGACTCAGAGACCTACACTATACTCTCTAGTGCAAACACTGCATTAAATGGAAAAACTCCCAACAATGGATCGTTATGTGTTAATCTACATAAATATTAGAATTATGGAAATGGTAAAATCATGTAGATAGCAACACTAGATCATACATAAGTTTATTACTCAGATAAGAAGTTACAAAACCAATAGCTCAAAACTGAATGTCTCACACACTCGCCATGCCTTTCTTTAATAGAGTATGAAAGGCTATATGGTTTACAAAGATAACTTCTCCAATGGCATGCCTAGATTAGTAGAAGAAACCCATAACCCATCTAGTGTTGTGTCTCAAATAAGAGAAGAAACCCTAACCCCAACCTAGCCCCCCGTGTATAGATAATGTTGCCTAAATTAGAGCACACACTAAAGTAGACTAGATGCATCTTCTTTCTTGGAGATAATGCCCTACCTAATTATGGATATTTCTTGATCCATGTGCCCCATATAAACATACAATACCAACTAACTAAAGATCAGAAAGGCATGTTCTAAATATGGAAAAAGCTAGAGATAATCCTGCTTATAAGGATAGCACATGCATGCTGTAATTTTTAAAGCATGCATGCGCCTCTAAAGGAGAATGACATTTGGAGCAGGAAGGTAAAGCCAACCTTGCTTTGCAAGAAAGGTGTTCACCAAACCAAGGCGCTCCCTTTTTCATCTTTATTTTCCAGAATCTTCAACGTGTATAGCTTAAATCGATTTCATCAGCAAGGTACCAACACTTGGCATTGTCTTAATTTTCCTTGTGTTTTATGCAACTAGATGAAGCACTTATTGCTACAGGATGAGCACACTTTACAAAAAGCCTTGGCCTTGAGAATGTAAATGTTCCTTTCTTAATGAGAAGTTGGTCTCTTTCTACTCTGTGTATGATAAAATTTGCAAGGCTGTAAGATATAAATATTGGTCACAGCCATATGATTATTTGTGGGTGTTGCTTTCCATGCTAAAAACACCTCGCAGGATTGGATTTTTTATGAGCTTCCATTTGTTTGTTGATTTAGATTAATGTAGTTACTCAAAGAGGTTATGTCTCGGTTGATGAGCATATGCAAGTTATTGATGCAGATGGAAGTACAGTTAGTACAATTGATATCTTCCCTGACTTCTAAAGTTTTTATTTAAATATTCATCTTATGTACCATTTAATAGCAATAGGACATGCACTTGAGTTATTTAGTATTAAGCGGAGTTTTGTTTATGATCATATATTGGTAGAGTCCAACAATATTTGTTACATCCATCCTTTCTTTCAACTGATTATGGAGTTCTTTGTTCTAAATTGCATAGGTTCCTCATGTATATTGTATTGGGGATGGAAATGGGAAATTGATGCTTGCTCATACTGCTAGTGCACAAGGCATCTCAGGAAAGTAGCTGATTGTGTGTTTAAAATTGGTTTACATTCTAGGAGTCATGTAATGTTAGCTTCCTCTTGCAGATTTGGAAATTAATATCTAAGTTTATTTTAGTTTTAATACTTATGAAACTTTATATTGCAGTCATTGAGCAGATTTCTGGGAGGGACAATGTCCCTAACCACTTGAGTATTCCAGCAGCTTGCTTCATGCATCTAGAGATTAGTATGGTTGGCTTGACAGAATTAAAATGAAGAAGCTATGTTGTGATTTTTCATCCATGCTGATGCCTTGATTATTCGATTTAGGGAACACAACAAATGCATTAAAATAGTATATATTTATAAGATTGCAGTAACTGCAGTTATTCTGCATAATGAAAGAATACAAAATAATTAATGTTTTCCATTTAGGCCTTAATGCCTCATAACATAGCTTGTGATTGGATATTGATTGCTCCATATTCTTTTTGGATGATCAATACCAGTGTTTATATGGTATGTTGTATTCCATATATTGAATTTCAAAAAACATTATTATCTTTTGATTTTTTTTCTATGTGGAGTAGTTTGCACAATCTTAATTATTTTGAGCCTTTGCTTCAATTGTGAAATGAAAGTTGGCCTTGTAATATGATTTTCTTGCTTAACACATGTACAATATCCACATCATCATGCTCTCTAGAGTCTATTTAGCATCACTAAGCCCAACAGGATCAGAACTCTAGCCGACAGCTCTTTCGAATCCATTTTTGGAACGTTGATAGTCTTCAATAGCCTGAATTATCTCCCGTTTATTGTTCATAACAAAGGGACCATATTGAACCACTGGTTCATTCAGTGGGTGGCCCCCAATTAGGACAAATCTGTAGGGATGTTTGACTTGTTCTAGATACTCAATCCATTGCCAGAGCCCAACTGAACAGTGTGGTGAGAACCAATAGCTGATGACGCAAGATTTCCAAAAATTGCCTCACCTTCTAAAACATAGACAAATGCATTCCAACCCTTTGGAACAGGTTGGTGAAGAACAACTCCTGGCTTCATTGTGAAATCCAGGTACATTGTTGGATTTCGGGTATATACAACTGACTTGATACATAGTTGTGCGCCTCTTGTTGGAAATCAGGCATGTTGGTTTTGTGTGCCCATGGATTGACATGGATCTCGTCCATTAGATCATCTCCAAGTGTCAAGAAGCAATAGGGCTGTTCAAAACCAAACAGATCTACTAGGACAAGTTTGCAGTCAGATTTAGTGCTCTTCCTGCCTGTATTTACTGCTGAAAACATCCTTGTTTTGCTGCCAATCTGCTACCAGTTTACAGGCCTCCAGAAATCCAAGAAGTCATGCTGTAGATGGGTATTTTTAGGCTTTGAGTCTTCCATAAATACAAGGAATAGAACACTTATAGACATGTCTGAAAAGGCATCATCAGTCTGCTCTGTCACTGCTATTTTGTTCAAAATTTTATGGAGCAAAATATCCATGTGTCTTTATTCTCCTGTGTCTTCCTGTGTCTTTTCTGTTCTTGCCTCAGTCTGTTAGCACTTGATGAAAATATCCCTAATCCTTGTAATGATGATATAGCCCTGTGATAATGATAAAAATTGCCATTTAGGTCTTTTATGTTGATATAGCCCTGTGATAATGATAAAAATTAGTGTGGGCTTATGGGTGATAGAATTATTTTTTCCTGTTATGGTATGGTCTTTAGTGATGGAATATTGTTTTTGTTACTCAAGGTTTCAGAGTTCCAACTGGGGGCATTGAGTGAAATTAGTGAATAATTTGGTGTTGAGTCCCTGGTGGTCCAGTGTGAGCAAATGAAGGATGCACTCAAGGACACGCCTCTGAGGAAGGATCATAAATTGGAATTACTCCATTCCAGTCCTGTAACCTTTTTGCGGAACTGCCCAAATTTCTCATCTGACTTGCCAATATACAGAAAATGTATATTCCTAATATATAGGAAGACATAGCAATAAAGGCCTCCAATATTTGGTATTTTGGTTCCCAAGCAATTTTTATAGGAATTGGTGAAACTTTAGCCTTAAATATTTGAAACACTTCCAACCACTTTGCTGGATTTCATTGGGAAGCATATTTATTTTGAACTTGCAACTTTCCAAGGGCTCCAGAATTACAGATGCTGATATAAATATCCTGTATGCAGTATGTGAAGCCCAAGTTTTACACACTGAACTGTCGAATGGACTTTATCCAGGCAGCAATGATTCTGTCACTTGGAGCCAAGGGAAATCATGCTCTTATGCCTAGCTCAACAAGTAAGTGTACTATGTGAGTCTCTACTTCATTCAGGCTTATGCAGTTTCTCAATAATTTGAAGGGCACAATCATAGCTTGTTGCAATATGGTCTACTGGAACTTGAAAGTAAGATATCCTATCAAAATCCAAGGGTCAGTCATACGCAAGTGTCAGAAGCACAGTTGAAAATGTTAATAAGATTTGTGTTTTTTTTCTGCTAATTTATGCGATCTTAGTAGGTTCATATATCTAGTCATTCTTTGTTAAAAACATGTTGATGATCTGTCTTTTTTATATCATAGCAAAACTGCACCTGCTAGTAGTGAATAAATCCAATGGTTCTTCCATCGATATGTATATCAAGGTAATATTTTTCCCTTTTTTAAGATGTTACTTAAGAAATCTCGAAAGTCGTTCTTAAGTAACAGGAAAATGCTCACTTAGCTCCTTTTAAAGGAGTGCTTAGTACTTATATAATCATCTTCTTCTATTTGTAAATGTATTCATCTTCTATTTGTGTTTAATGCATCAATTAAAGAGTTAAATGTAAGTGAAAACTAATTCAGATAATGGTGATTTTAATTTGTGCTGTAAAATGATGGTAATTGGTCAGTTGTCAAATAAAATTTTATGAAGGCTAGCATTAATGGAATTTGAAAATGCATGTAGGATCAAGGGAATCACATTTTTTAACCTATTGATATGCCAAATTGAGTCCTGAAATCCCACATGTAGCCTTCTCCATGACAAGAATGTAGGTCGTTACTTACAATTCGATGGCCTGATATTATATATATATATATATATATATATGCATGAGAGAACATACCTGAAGGAGAGTCTTAGAAGCAATGAGCATATCAGGAGTTTTTATAGTCTTAGAAACAATGGGCTTAGCTAGGATGCCCGGAAACCCTTAGCAGGCTGCCCGGGGCCCTGCTAGGGCTTTCTGCTATTTAGCACAAATTTTACAATAAATTGTATATACTATTGGTGCATTATCCTACAATACTCCAACACCCCTTCTTAATGCTACAATAACAACAAAAAAATAAAACTAAAATTTCTTTGTAAGTAACTTCACTTTCCAATTCCATAGTTCAAAATCAATAAGGCACTCCATCTAGCTGTCTCATCACCCTCACAAGGGTAGTATTCTGGAATTTCTGAACACCTCTAATTCCCTAACTCCCAAGTCAGTGCAACTCTTTGAATTCCTGAGTTCCTGATTCCAAAACTCCCAAATCTAGTTCTGAATTTGTGAATTACTTGGACAACAGTCCATGCTTTGTTAAATCTTCTCTGATTCTGCTGTGTTCTTCTGCTCGTAGGCACAATGAAAATTAGTATGTTGTAGTTGAGTTATATCTGTCTAAGAACAATTGCATTCTAAAATCAAATGTTCTTGCTTGTCTCTGAATCACTATATAGGTTGTGTAGGGTTGTGGCCCTTTCTCTTCTTTCCTTCCACCTTGGTTTGAATACTTTGTTATTGTGTTCAAGTCCTATTGAAACATGCCCATAAATAATTTTGTTCCTCAAAAGAATCTGTTATGTTTAACAATCTGTGAGAAATGATGTTGTAACTTTTTCTTCATGTGCATGAAAATGTGTTCTTGTTTGCATAGGGCTT
>LPNX010504609.1:282151-295108 GCA_001517045.1 Pseudotsuga menziesii | reverse complement strand
AGAAACACAGTTGAAAATGTTAATAAGATTTGTGTTTTTTTTCTAGTAATTTATGCAATCTTAGTAGGTTCATATATCTAGTCATTCTTTGTTAAAAAATATGCTGATGATCTATCTTTTTTCTATCATAGAAAAACTGCACCTGCCAGTAGTGAATAAATCCAATGGTTCTTCCATTGATATGCATATCAAGGTAATATTTTTCCCTTTTTTTAAGATGTTACTTAAGAAATCTCGAAATTCGTTCTTAAGTAACAGGTAAATTCTCACTTAGCTCCTTTTAAAGGAGTGATTAATACTTATTATAGGCCAGCTGATGAAATTATGTCTTCTTCAAGCAAAAGAGTTGGAAGTAAATACACAATATTACATCGAATTACTGGCAAAAGGAATTGGCAAAACACAAGAAGAGATTGCAAAGGATATTCAAAGATCAAGATACTTTTTCCCACAGGAAGCAATTGATTATGGTATTGCTGATAAGATCCTCCCAAAACAAGGTTTGGTCATGGAGAAAAGGGTAAGAATTAACCATTTTTAATTCATTTATACTAAATGTCTTGCCTTAAAATTTAACCTAGGTTTACAGGATTGTTGCTGAACATATTCTACACTTCCTTCTCATTATGTTCTTTTCTTTGATTCTACATTGATAAATCTTTTCATTATGTTTAATGACTTGCAGAACTATGATGAGATGCTTGCTCAATCAAAAGCTGCATGGATGAAATCTGGCAAGGCTGGTCCACTGGCTGCTCCAGCAGGCAGGCCCTAGGTATAGATCATTGATGAGTTACCTTTTCCAGTTAGCATGAGTTGTTCAGAGATTGCTACAACTATCATTGTTCGAAGAATTTGTATAACCTGAAAGATGTATCTTAGTACGACCCTTATCAATCTATGTTATTTTCTAGCATGCATACAGTGCTTTGTATATTGTCAAAATTGCAATGATCTTTTGGACAGGTTGTAAAAAAACATTCAAGGCAATAGGATTAAATGCCTAATGAAAGCAAGCACTCTAGAAAATGTAAATCATGTATTTCATTGATCTTCTCTGCGTCTGTGATCTGTTATTTATATTGTCATATTTTGATTAATTACACATCTTGTTTGTGTGTTTTGGATTTTACTGCATAAAATATTTTGAGCCCTACATTTTATGTGAACTCTTCACCCATCATCAAGGAAACCAACTGTAAGATAGAAATCAGTGTTGAGTGGGCTCGTATAATGTAGGAGGGAAAGTCAGGCTATATACAAGGTAGAAGGGAAAGGAGAGGAGGATACAGTCCTCCTCTCCTTTCCCTTCTACCTTATATATATATTATATAGCCCATGACTTTCTGTCCTACCTTACACATAGCATATGACTTTCCCTCCTACCTTATATTAATAAATAGGTGCACTCCTCATTTGCAGCGTTACTTTCCAACTAATTGGTTTCCCTGATTATGAGTGAAGAGTTCATCTGAAACGTTGGGTTTAAAATATCTTATGTAGTAAAATCCAATAATCACATAAGCAATATGTACACCCACATATATCTTCATTCTAATATAATTATAGCCTATTGCAAGCCATTTTCCCTTTTTGCCATGAATCTTTTAGTTTGGAAACAATGTTCGTTGCTTGTTTATTCAACAATCCTATCTCTTGAATAGAAAATCAATTTATTTGATGCAAAAATATCTTTTCACTGAACTTGATACACTTGAAAACTTATGTACATTCATGGGTTTGGGTTTCCTTTTCAATTATTAATGCTATTGGTGTAGAAAAGATAAAACTTAGCATTGTCTTGGGTATTTAGATCCACCCGACTGTCATGAATGAAACAAGGTTGTAAGATTTAATTTTGTTTGATCCACTCGTACACATTGGGCTTAATCAAACTTTGGTTTTGGATACGATTAACCATATCACAAGATAAAATCCTTTTCTTTCCAACAAAAGCCTCACAGGATTCTACCCCTCTTCCCTGGAATATCTTGATGGAGGGCAGCTCAACAACTAGCTACAATGGTGGTTGGTAACCCAGTCAGACTCAGGAGGACTTGAACCTCAGCCAGACTAGAACTAGAGACCTTACAGTGAACTCCACCTTGAAACAACCTATTTGAACTGATTGAGATAACCCATTGGGATTCACAAGGTGAACCCTTTCCATATGGTCAAACCATAATGGTTGTCAGGTTCATTTACAAACTGAAAATGAAGCTAGTGGAGACGATTATGAATCTAATCCAACCACAAAAGTTTTAATGCCAAGTCTACAAGATAATTTATGTACACTAGATTGGGTTATGTATCATAGTGCTTTTGAAAATACGTTGTTGGAGATATTTTTATGTAGTTTGGTTGGTTGCTTTGTTAGAGCCACACCTCCAGAATTTGCCTTGAATCTATGTTGAAGAAAATTTGTCAGTTTGAAGACTAAATTTGAAATTGCTCATAATGTTACTAGTGTTCAGTTATTTGGCTCATATTTTTTAGCTGACTTTGCTTCTCCATCTTTTTGTTTATGTCTTCTGACCAACTTGCTTGTTTCTCACAACCCTCGATTTTTTTTTCTTTTCCCCGTAGATGATAAAGAATTTGTTTGAGTAAAACTTAGCTAGGAACTTGGTGACGAGGTAGACATCTGAACTGGAAATACAATCTTCAACTGAAAGGTGGCCTATTTTGACATCATGAATTTATGCTTTAAATGCTCACAAGTTCATTGGATAAATGGATTCTAGCTCGAGTCGTCCATTCCTCTTGTTAAATTCATATTGTTTTTAATCTAAAAAGATTAACAGTATGCATTGAAGATTCCAACTCAATTTTGTTTCTGAAGTTGTACAATCTCCTAGATACCAAAATGGTGCTTGGATAAAAAGTCCGTGATGGAAAGAAGCAGTTATAAATGGTGTAAGTTTCATTTTTGAACCCTTCTTGGGGAAAACACACTACTATTTGAGATTGGTACAAATAAACCCTCTCTTATTTGTTTTGACATCATGTGATACGTTTTAATTCCTAATAAAGTGATTTGCCTAAGGGCTCCTATCAAGTGTTGCCCTTTCTTGTGTTTAGTTTTTTTTTCCTTAGGTAGAAATATAAAGGGGTATAAAAAATGTAAATGAAAAAATGGATACATGCAATATATAGGGAAAATAGGGGTTTTTTAAAATCGGCAAGGCATATTGGGAGGGGGTTAAAAAAATGATTTTGGGAGGTATTTTCCAATATGTTTTGAAAATAGGGGTAGTGTTTCATATGCCACAAATGAACGTGCTATGGCATGGTTTCACTAAGTGAAGACCCCGTGTTTTATATCAATAGAAGTATCTTTTTATGTCCAATAATGTGTATTTAAATGAGTATTTGATCCATGGATGCTTTTAAATGCTTAGATGTTATTGATTATATATGCTAGAGTAGGTCTAACACAATTATATATAGAATGCTTGTCTTGTTTGTTGAATGTTGAGGAAGCAAATTGCTAATACAAGTGACAGTGGAAAAGCTCAACCGTCCAGAAAAAGGTAGGAATCGAGATCCTTTAGTGTTAGATGTCTGGTTTCTCTTGCATATAGGGAAGGATTGATTTATGGAGTTAATATGTCTCTTGTGGTACCCCAAGCTATAGGAATTTCTCTCCGTAATAGAATTGGTGACTCCATTGGAGACATTCTTTGTTTTTCTTTGGGGTTTAGGGGCACAATGTGCTTAATATTCTTGACTTTCTCTTTGTTTCTCCTTGTTTCTGTGTTGAATTTTATAGTATGTTCATCCATTGACACTACCCTTTATTGGTTTGACCCTTGGCCTACTTTTTACCACTGTCTTCTCTGTATACGCATTTTTTTGGCCAAAAGTCGCATACATACGTGGGTTTTTGGCTAAAAGTTGCGTATACACATAGGTTTTTGACCAAAATCCATGTATACATGCAGGTTTTTGGCCAAAAGTCACGTATATATGTAGTTGTTCTTTAAATAGTCGCGTACATCCTCCCTTTTGGTGAGTTTGATGTTGTGGGAAGTTGTTGGGTGGGTTGTGAGTGTGGTTGGGTCTTCCTTGGGTCTGATGTTGTTTGTTGGCTGCTTCTTTTGTGACCAGAGATCGCTTTTTCATTGATTTTTCATTGAAGGTAGTTTTATTCATTTATCCTCTTTGTTTTTCCATTAGTGCATTACTCTTTTTGTCTCAGTGTCTTGCTAGGATTGTGTTTTATACTTGCTGTAAACACTAAGAGTTTTAGATGACTTTTGTTTCATTTTTCATTCTTTTATATTGAAAAATACAAGGTTGTTGAATTCTTTTTGCATATGGATTTGAGAAGTTACTTGCGTTGGATTGCTTGAGTGAGAGCTTTATTTAGGTTTCATATAGGAAGGATTGCATTAGCATTCAGAAAGGAATATATATTTATGCATCTGATGTAGTGGCATACCCTATTTTTCATTTGACAAAGATTGCACTTAGCATTGTTTGTTATGGTGTGCATATTTATTTCACTGTTGAGTCATAACTTCATTAGTTGCATGATCATTTCCCTTTGCGTAATTACAGCCAGGTAAAATCAACGCCTAATTAAAATGGATTACAATATTTTATTTTATAGGATACACCAACAAGATTAGGTTTTAGGGTCTTGGAATAGTTCATTGTGAGAAAATTCTCCAAGACCACTAAAAAAAACATGTATGTGTCTGTCCAGGTGAGAGTGTGAAATTCCTTGGTATAATTAGTGTTTCTCAAGATCTTCTTCTTACAAGGGAGTTAAGCATGAGGCAGTGTGAGCAGTTAATGATTGGGACGATTGTTGGTCATAACTGAGTAGCATCGGAGATATTTAAAGGATTGTATTCGTATCTAGGGGCTCTTTCGAGAGTTTCGGGCTTTTATATCCTCCCCATATAGTCAATCCCGCCTGCGACTATCTGCCTGAGCATTGATTATATTAAGGTGACCTTAGTTTCCTTACCTAGGTTATCGAGGGGGTACTTCGCAGGGGTTATTATGTAGGTGTCCCGACCAGATTGGGGTCGGATAGTATAGTCTCTATATGCATTGAAGCTAAGGGCCACAATAATTGGTTACGGACCTCCACTTAGTGTGTATGGGAGTCTCAAGCCTCTCCTAGGTGAGACATACCTGCTGTATTCGGGAGCTCACATATCCTCCCCTTGTTTTGCTTGTATTTTGGCTGTATATTTTCTTAGGAGTGTGCTCTTTGTGCGCTAGTTGGCCTTTGGGATCGTGGTTACTTGAGTATATTTATGTTCTCTTGATTTTGGGTCTTTTTATTTTCAGTATGATTGGTATCCTATCACCCGTTCTTGGTCCTAGTAAGGACCCAGGTGTCAATTTTGAGGGCATCACAGCCCCTTACCATGCTCATAGATTTGGGAATGGTCATATTCCATCCTCTACTCCATTTGTGGAGGATTTTTATTCCCTTCGCTCAGTATTTACACCATTGGTCACCCTCGCGGGGGTGGTAGTGGATATGTGAACACTGGGTCTACACCTTACTTTCCTTTTCATGTCCCATCGTTCACCGCATTGTTTCCTTTGGGTGCAGTTTTCATGATCATTCCTTTATATATCCTATAGTTTGGATTCTTTATTGACTATTTCGGGTTGTTTTGGACTAATATGGTTGTCATGTAGGGTCTAGTTTTTGTACACTCTCTCCTAGGTTTTGACCCATTCATTCCTATCACAGGTATCATGTCTAAACTGGCATATAGGTTAGGATTTCACATCCGCTTGCATTTTGCATGACCTTATGACTATTTCATTTTAACCTTAGGTATGAACCCATTCCATGGTATCACGGAACCTTCATGCTGCTATTAGAAGTGATATTATGTGAATGGTAGAGCTTTCCTATACATGGGTGTCCTAGTTAGCTCCCTTTTGCATTCGGTACCCATGTCGTGAGTCCTCTCTTTGGTCCGGGAGTCCCTTTTAGTTTCGCCATGTCCTTGAGCAAGAGCTTCATACTCCTCTTGAACTTTATGTTGGTCGTTTCCCCGGGACTCCCTTGTATATCTCGAGTTGTAATTGAATTATCATGAGTTTTTCCTGTCTCATTGAGCCTTATGTCGGTTTCCTTGACTTTGAGTATCAGCCATATAGCCCGAGCTTGTCTCATATCTAGCCATGTAGAGCCATTTTATATATCCTTTGCATCTTGATTCCCTATTTTTACTGGGAGGGGACTTTCCCTCGAGTGTCGCTATCCTACACATGTGTCCTTGCATTGAGCATAGGTATGTTCTGCTACTTGGAACTAGTTTGTTTTCCCATTGACACTCTTCTCCTCCTAGTCTGTAACTATAAAGCACTTTTATTCTTTTTCAATCTTTTCAAAATATTTGAAAAAGTCCAAAAAAATAAAAAAAATAAAAATCTGGACAAGAAAAGATGTTATCTTTGGCAATGGTCGAGTTGTGTTTCCTTCGAATAGAGCACTGTATATCACATCCATTGGTTGGGTTAATAGTTTAAATTTAGGAGCTATACTCATTTCTCTGAGTTTATCTCCACCAACTGGTTAAGCTTCTAGTCCCTATGGAGCCTCTGTCGATGCCTCTTGTGTCGCAGATATGTCCCATTTTTGTATATCAAGTTTATGCTGCATACATTCAGTCATCATTCACCTTTATTATCTTGTTCGAAGGAAGTTGAAACCTGAGTCGGCCATTCCTCAGTTATCTTGACTTTGCATGTTGGCCATTCCCGTTACAGTTACTGGTTCGTGCACATTATGATCGAGTCCTTCCACATTATACAACTTTGCTGAGTACCTCGTGTTGGATGATGGGGGATTACTTAATGCCCTCCTTCCATTGGATTTCATCCCATCGACTTTAGATAATTTATTCTGGGATAGGAATCTAGAGTCATTTTTGAGTGCCTTTAGACTTGCAGTCATCAGTGGCAGGTTCTCTTGCCATTGATAGTTTTTTGGGAATACATCAATGTGCCCTGATCGATGGATTCTCTCAAGTGTTCGACCTCAACCCATTTATTCACACTTGTTAGTTTGCACTCTAGTACCTTGATTCTCATTTTCATTATCGGTGGGTGATCTCGCGTCTGTTAATGGTATACATCAATGACCGGTAATTAGACGATGGACTACTATGTTCATCCTTGACACCTCTATTCACATAGTAGGACATGTACTTGTAGCAGTTTGTGTAGAAGACCTTCCAGACTGGTGGCATCTCATATATGCTATCTTCTTGATCGTGCCAGTGTTCATGAGGTTTCATCTCTCGTGACTTCATTCCAGTATATGTCAGATATTTCCAGCCATTATGGAGATCTTGATCTGTTATATATCTTTAGCCTACATGGAGATCATGATCCTATGTATATCTTCATCATGGAGATTCTGATCTATCTATATTATATGTGGCGATGACCACACATGTCATATTTTGTATCATTCCTATTCATGTCCATTGTACTCTTATGTATCTGGGACTGCTACATCTACTTGCAGTTATGAGTAGAGTTTTGATCATTTTATTGTATTGATTGGATGGATGGTTCTTCAACTGGGTTCTTCATCACTCCACTTCTAGGATGGAATTATAATGGATTTCAGCCATTGTATGACCCCTTTGGCCTCACACATTAGGACACATATGTTACAGCTGATTTTACCACACATGGTGGATCACACCTTTATGGCCTTCCCTGTCCCTCTGCAGACTCTTTAGATCCCATGGACCATTTTTGTACCTTTGATGTTTCCAATATCATCCCTAAAAACATGCAATAATTGCCATACGTGACTTTTTATCCCTTTCTCATGTATATATGCAGATTTGACCCTTAAACCTGCGTACATCAGGATGTGTTCAAAAGGACAAATGATTTTGGATTTTTCCTTGATGTGGATCGAAATCACTTGTCTTTTTCCCTTCCATGTGCCTTGAGATCACTCAGATTTGACCTTCCATTACCCCCACGAGGACTTCACTTAGGGAACATCTCACATAGCATGTGCGATCATAGGATATTAAAGAATACCATTAATTTCGATAGATATTGACCTCCTTTTGTTGAAATCCCCTCCCAATACTTAAAACCTCCTCCCCACCCCTTTTTATACCTCAATCCTTATAAACCACCCTACCCACCCCCACCTTAAACCCCTCATCCCCCCCAATACCTGCAATATATTGGTTCAATTTTTAATAATTTTAAAACCCATAATATGAACTAACGTGATAGGATATTGGTCAACAAGTGAAGCCCCCGTGATTACCCCATTGAAGAGCTATATAAGGAACCCTTTGGATACATTGAAGGGGGAGGAATTAAAGAGAAAGAAAACTATATTCCATTGTTGCCGGAGCTTATACTTGAGTCTGCATCCCTTTGTCCCTTGGAGCACTTTGTGTTCTTCCCAAGCTTTCCTTTTGCTTGTGAGCTTGCTATCGAGAGATGGAGGATTGAAGTGGTGGAGGCCCAAGTGGGGGAGTCAGTGTCTCCGATTCGTAGACGTGATGACAAAGGTTGTCACTATTGTAATCTTTGTTTTATATTAATAGAAACATATTTTCCTATCCAATAATGTGTATTTGATCCATGGATTCTTTTAAATTCTTAGATGTTATTGATTATATATTCTAGAGTAGGTCTAACACAATTATATATAGCATGCTTCTCTTATTTGCTGAATGTTGAGGAAGAAAATTGCTAATACAAGCGAGAGTGGAAAAAATCAACAGGGATCTACATCAACTGTCTGGAATAAGGTACGAATCAAGATCCTTTAGTGTTAGATGTTTGGTTTCTCTTGCATATAGGGAAGGATTGATTTCTGGAGTTAATCTGTCTATTGTGGTATCCCAAGCCATATGAATTTCTCTCCATAACAACATCAAAGAAAATATATGGTTTGATATTCATTAGCTACATTAAATATCCAATCATTTGACGATACATCATGGCATGAACCGAATCTGATCAAGCATCACTCAGTAGCTCTAGGGTCGATGCCATAGGTGTGGCCATGGCCTTGTATTCCATCATTCCAAACCTATTCAGGATATCCACTACATACTTCCCTTGTCCAAGGAAAATTCCACCCACACTCTCCCACACCTCTGTGCCTAGAAAGTAGTGTGTCATACCCAAGTCCTTCATCTCGAACTCATAATAAAGCTTCCTCTTCATGTCAGCAATTAACCCATCCACACCTGTCACAAATAGGTCATCTACATATGTAGGAGTTGTTAGATTTTTATCATTCCAGCTAGCATTATCTTAGGATCTTATCTGAGAGAATAACATGCACAACAATAAACACAAGAGACAAGAGACACAAATAATTTTCCTTGGGGAAACCTCAAAGGACAAAACCCTGCAACTTCCTTAGAGATACAATGAGCACCATTGGTAGCAGTAAAACCCAAAAACATAAAAGATGATCTCCACAGCTTGTTCTCTCTCTCACACTTGAGAGAGATTCTCATGTCTCACTCATGTGCCCCAGTGAATGAGTGTGTGTGTGTGTGTGATAAATATGGAGGCTCACTCTCTATTTATATTCTTTCATTCACTTGATGTCCACTTCAATATGTCGACCCCACTAAACAATTACTTACTCGGGATGACATCTCTAGGAGAGTCTAAGAACCCTAGTGCCCCACAACTTGTGGAGAATTTACCCCTCCGATCAACAAGGAGGGTTAAACTTAACACAATGGTGGGGACTATTTCCCTGACTTACAATAACTCACCTAGGGTCGAATTCTCTAGAATAGTATAATAACCCTAGGGCCCCACAACTGCAGGGACTTTAACCCTTGATAATTAAGAGGGTTATCCACAATGACTTTACATGACTTGTTTACATTATTGAATCTCCTGATAAGAACATCAGGATATGACATGACTCAATTACATAACAGATGCTTCCTAGAATAAACATCAGGGTACAATACATAAAATATAAAGTGAATACATTCTGAAGTTACAATTACATCAACACTCCCTCTCAACTAGGAAGGTATTTAGCACAAGTATTCTTCTCTGTATCAACTATATCATCATCAAGTCATCTTCGTCTTCAAGTCATATTCATATTCAAGTCATCTTCAACGTCAAGTCATCTTCATTGTCAAGTCATCCTCATCAAGTCTGGATCATCACTTGATCTAGGGAATCACTGGATCATCATTGGATCATCATCAAAACTGGATCATCATCATCATCACTACTTCTTCTATCTCAATCAAATGGTGCTATCTCTTCATTCTTCTCGTCACAGGAAGTTCTACACTGCTAGCCCTTTTTCATATTGGTTGTAGGCCTAGCCTCCATGTAGGTCTTCTTCAGCACTTATATCTGACCATAAGTCAAAATGGCTCTCCCAACACTTACATCTGACCATGAGAGGAACACATCCAACACCATGTCAGAAAGGCACGCCCAACACTCACATCTGACAATGAGAGGAACCAATCCAGTCATCTATGTAAGAAAGGCCTAGCACTCACATATGACCACGACAGGAACCAATCCAGTTATCTATGTCAGAAAGGTCCAGCTCTTACATCATACCATGCAAGGAACCAATCCAACCTACATGTCTAAAGGGCTCTGCACTTACATCTGATCATGTGGAAACCAATCCCACAGTCACATCATAATGGCCCTCAGTCCCAAACTGATTATTCCTGATAACTGACCAGGTGCCTCCATTCTCCCAGAGAATGACATCTCAGCACCAAGCTCAGTATTCCTGGTAAATTACTAGGTCCCTCCATTCCAAGAATGGAATTCAGCACTAATATATGATCATGTGGGAACCAATACTACGGTCACATCAAAATGGCTCAACACTCATATCTGACATGGAAGGAACCAATCCTTTCACCATAACAGAATGGATCCGCCGTTACATCTGACCATGGAAGGAACCAATCCTCTCACCATGTCAGAATGGCTCTTATCTCTAGGCTGAGTGTTCCTGGTAACTAACCAGGTGCCTCCATTCAAAGAATGGCATTTAGCACTTATATCTGATCATGTGGGAACCAATCCTACAATCACCTCAAAATGACTTAGCACTTATATCTGACATGCGAGGAACCAATCCTCTCAGCATGACAGAATGGCTCAGCCCTTACATCTGACCATGGAAGGAACCAATCCTCTCTCCGTTGAACAGATAGCTGATGTGTTGACTAAGCCTTTGGCCAGAGTGAAGTTTGAGTACTTCAGGGAGAAGCTTGGTGTTCTCTAGATCGAGGTTCCCTCTAAGGGGAAGTGATGAGTCTATGAGCCATTCTGACATGGAGACTTTCCATGTCAGAATGGCTCACAGACTCATCACTTCCCCTTGGAGGGAACCTCAATCTAGAGAACACCAAGCTTCTCCCTGAAGTACTCAAACTTCACTCTGGCCAATGGCTTAGTCAACACATCAGCTATCTATTCGTCCATCGCAACATACTAGAGCTTCACTACTCATCTCTGCACCATATCCATGATATAGTGATATTTGACCTTGATATTCTTTGACTTGTCATGGAACACCGGGCTCTCTGACAACTTCACACAACTTTGGTTGTTGCAATATATACAAGTATCTTCTTACTGAAGATCAAATAAATTATACAGTAGCTTCCTTAGCCTTACTACCTCACAACTAGTTGAAAAAGATGCGACATACTCTGCTTCAGATGTACTCAGTGCCACGCAAGACTATTTCTTGCTAAACCAAGATATCACACCTGATCCCATACTGAATAAACACCATGAAGTGCTCTTCCTATCTATGGAATTTCCTGCCCAATCTGAATCAACATAACCTTCCAGGTTAATCTTTTGATTCGCCTCATACTTGATCCCATAATCAACTGTACCCTTCAGGTACTTCAGAATATGCTTTGCAGAAATCAAGTGAACATGTTTCAGATCTATCAGGAATTGGCTCAAGGTGTTCATAGCAAAGCAAATATCTGGTCTCATATTTGTCAGGTACATCAAGGACCCAATCATCTGACAATACATCGTGGCATCAACCGACTCTGATGAAGCGACACTCAGTAGCTTCATGTTCGATGCCATAGGTGTGGTCATGGCCTTGCAGTCCATCATCGTGAACCTCTTCAGGATCTCTACTGCATAATTCCCTTGTCCCAGGGAGATTTTGCCACACCTCCATGCCTAGAAAGTAGTGCATCATATCCAAGTCCTTCATCTTGAACTTGGTAGCAAGTATCCTTCTTGCAACTTCTGTCAATAATAATTCATCGACATATAAGAAGAGCATCATTGGTCTTCCACCTTCAACCTTGAGGAAAAGGTTGGAATCCTCTTTACTCTCAGTAAAGCCTAGAGTCACCAATAAGCTATCCATCCTGTCGTACCATGTTGAACCTTGGGATATTTTGTAGTCACTCCCTCTAAAGTGAAGAATCATACTCCCTTTGTCTTTCGCACTCAATGCACTCTCTTTGTGAGAAGCCTCGTGCTACGAATCTTTCCTTGTATCCCATGATATTTCCATATACTGCATGATGGAACTATGAACTTCCCTTCATGTATCGATACTGCATCCTAGACATCATTCTTCTTGAACTAGTCTTCGGGTGAATCCAGGGACCTGGGTAACACTTTTTGGCAAGTGAATTTCAGCAAAAACAGAAAAACGCACCTCGGTCGAGGGCTTGTTAAGCCCTCGACGGAGGTCTTAATATCTCGACCGAGGGCTTGTTAAGCCCTCGACCGAGGTATCTAAATACCTCGTTCGAGGTATTTAAATACCTCGACCGAGGTATTGCAGCCTTTACAAAACCTCGGTCGAGGTATTTAAATACCTCGACCGAGGCATTTAAATACCTCGGTCGAGGTTCATACCTCGATCGAGGGCTTAAAAAAAAAAACTTAGCCCTCATTCAAACAAATGGAAAATTTCCTGTGCTT
>LPNX010504609.1:38486-281858 GCA_001517045.1 Pseudotsuga menziesii | reverse complement strand
ATATATGCGTTTTGAGGGCTTCTATCTAGCACATGAGTTAAAAATCAGGTTTTCATTGCCAAATTTGGCCAAAAAGTGTTACCCATCTTCATGGAATCACCCCTTCCCTTTCTTCTTGGTTACTTCTTCATAGTTGGAAGGTTTTGCATCAATGATGTCACTACATTCATCATATTATTCTTTATCTGTAGTCACTTGTTCTTCGGAACAAGTCTCATCCTTCTTTTCTTGTAGGTGATTATGTATGTGATCTTTCCTACAAGTCAAATGCATTAGTTGTATGGTTAGAAACATTTCATAAGGCATATTCATAATGGAAAATTCTTATGCATAAATATATGATCATGCAACTATTTTAGCCAATACAACATTCATCCATATGTCACGAAAACTTTTCTAGATGCCTTCCATCTCCACTAGGACAACAATGATATTGTGCACTAATCAATATGTCAGCAAAGAGGTTTCATTCTAGATAGGTAGCAATGGAGAATTGTATAGAACCATGAGCTACTTACCCATCACATGCATATTAGTAGTATACTATCATTAATGAAAACATTCTATCATGCATAATACATCAACCGAATATAAACAAATGCATAACAAAACAATATCATGAAATTAAAATTGAATACTTATATTTATTTGTTTCGTGGGTAGACTCCTTCTTGAGCCTTCAACTTTATCATCTTCTTCATTCATAATAACATCCTTTCTTATCCAAATGCTAATATGGATAAGAGGTTCTTCAAGATTTTAGTCCTTTGTATTCCTCATCGCTTGAGGGATCTTCTTTGGATGGTGAGAGCTTGATCTTTAGTTGCTCACATCTTCTCTTCTGTTATTATGAGTCGAGCTTCTTCTTCTTCCCAGAGTCTACTAAAAGTAATCACTTCCTTCTAGCACACATTCCTCGCATGAATGAATACCATGATCCTGGGATGTCATTCAACATGGCTATCACTACTTATGCATTCTCCACTTCTTCTACTGCTACAAGTTGTTCTTTGATTTGAGAGACCCGTGTAAAGTATGACTCTATGGTCTTTGCATTCTGGATCTTCACATTCTTCAACTGGTTTCTTAAGGTCATCTTCCGATTTATGTTCTTCCCTTCAAATAGCTTGGTCAAGGAATCAAACATATATTTCGGTGTTTTTAGGGAAGGAACTTGTGGTATAAGGTGATCCGTGATTGAATCAACAATGATCTTCTTGGCCTTGACCAAGTTCTTCTTATGTAAGGTTTTTAGCCTCATCTCCCTCTAGAATTAGAACCTCTCTACTTATGTAGGTAACCAATTCATTTTCTTCGAAGAGATCATATAATTCCATGCTTGGAAGTTGTCAAATTCCCCAATCTTATCATCAAGCTGATGTGATAGATCACTTTGAAATAAGAACCTCAAATGAAAATAACAAAGGATTAGATCTTACCGATTTGAGGTGTTCGTCCTAGTTCCGGAGCTGGATGATCCAGGGTTTGTTAGAGAAACCCTAATTTTCAAAACTTGGAATATTGCAGATATGATTGGATATAAAGATATACCTATTCAAGGAAAGATGTCCAATGTACTCCTTTTCTGAAAAACAGTGGAGGGAAGCTCCCCAAACAGGAAGCCCTAGTTTTCCAATTTCTTCTACAGAAATTCCTGATATTGTTTCTATGGTATCTCCAAAATTAATACTCCTATATGTCTAAAACATTGCAATAAGGTATCCTCATCTGTCCCTGTTCCAACACTATAGTTTTCATCAGAATTGGTTTCACCAATTGGTACTTATGATCATTTTCCCAAGGTGACCTGTTTCAGGACTGTTCAGCATAGCAAAGTTGTACAGACTACCACGTGTCATTGTTTGATATTGGGAGTCTAAATATTATACCACTGAAGTTACCATCTGTTACATTTATAGAACATATTCATAAATTTCATTTGTACCTTTGTATCCCGAGATATAACAATTCTCCCAAGGTGTCGAGTTTAGGGATGAATCCTAGAAGAGGCTGGAACCCTAACTTGAAGGGATCATATCTCCTAGAATATAGAAAATATGATCCTGAAATTTGGACACAATGTAAATGAGGATTTTATATTCGTTATGTGAAAGGTTCAGATTTTGAGCCTTCTCCAATCCCAAGCTATAGCGAATGTACAAAAACTTATCAGTTTTAGTATTTAGGGTTTTTCCAGCCCAAAGTCAAACTAGGGTTTGACTTTCATGGAGTTTTACCCAACCAAAAATCATGACCCAGGTATCTAAACTTTGATTTTGACAAGGAGATAAATTCTATGCCATGCTCACTCAAAACTTCCTCTTCTGTAAGAAGCCCTAATTTCCCACACCAAAAACCAAAAATGTCCGGAATAGAATTCTGCTTCAACAGAAAGATGCGCCCTTCAATGGAGAGTCATCCTAGCATACTTTTGCTGATGGATTGTGGAGAGAGAACCAAAAAGTAAGGAGCCCTAGCTTATGCAGGTGCATAATGTCTTCTTCTTAGGTTAGCTCTGATACCATGTTATATTTTTATCATTCCAGCTAGCATTGTCTTAGGATCTTATCTGAGAGAATAACATGCACAGCAATAAACACAAGAGACAAGAGACAGAAAGAATTTTTCTTGGGGAAACCATAAAGGAGAAAACCTCGCAACTTCCTTAGAGATACAATGAGCACCAATGGCAGCGTTAAAACCTGAAAACATAAAAGATGATCTCCACAGCTTGTTCTCTCTCACACACTTGAGAGAGACTCTCCTGTCTCACTCATGCGCCCCAGTGAGTGAGTGTGTGTGTGATAAATAGAGAGGATCACTCTCTATTTATATTCTTTCGTTCACTTGATGTCCACTTCAACATGTTGGCCCCACTTAACAATTACTTACTAGGGCCGACATCTCTAGGAGTGTCTAAGAACCCTAGTGCCCCACAACTTGTGGGGACTTTGCCCCTTCGATCAATAAGGAGGGTTAACCTTAACACAATGGTGGGGACTATTTCCCTGATTTACAATAACTCACTTGGTAAAGCCCAAACTAGTCAGGAAGCTGTCAATCGTGCTGTACCACGTCATGGGTTCCTGTTTCAAGCCGTACAATGCCTTCTTCAATTTTCACACATGATTCTCCTTGTCATGTGTCTCAAATCCGAGTGGGTTCTCCACATACACTATCTCTACCAATACACCATTCAAGAACGCGGTCTTGACATCCATCTGGTGTATCTTCAATTTCATCACTACAGGTAGAGAAAGTACTAATATGATGGAAGTGTATCTAGATACAAGTGCAAAATTTTATTCATAATATATCCCTTCCTTCTAGGAGAAGCCACATGCCCCAAATCGTGCTTTATATTTCTCTGTGATGCCATCTGCAGCATGCTTGATCTTGTAGATCCACTTGGAAGTCACACTAGAATTTCCTACTGGTCTTGGGACCACATCCTAGACATCATTCTTCATGATTGACTGGTATTCTTCAATCATGGAATCCTTCCATTCTTTCTTCTCAGCTTCTTCCTCGTAGTTGGAAGGTTCTTTGTCAATGCTGTCACACAGTAGGGATACAAAACTAGAGTATGTCCTAAGTCTCTTCCTTTCTCGGTATATCCCTTTTGGAGCTCCATATCTCTTTGCATCTAGGAGAGCCTTTCGTACCCATGATAGTTTCATTTTCTCATAATTCTTCTCACAGGGTCGATCTACAGTTTATTTTATTTATCGATCTTCTTTTAGAGTTTCTTCATTCATTGTTGTATCTCGGATCCTCGATACTTCTATTTCTTCAATGTTTTCAACACGTATCTTTATGGATTTCTGATATGTTGAATCTTCGTTGAATGTTAAATCCCTGCTGATGTCAATCTTCTGGAATCCTGGGAAATATATTATGCAATCCTTTGAGATTTCACTATATCCCACAAATATACCCTTCTTTCTTAAAGGATCTAACTTCGTCCTTTTCTCTTTTGAAATGTGTATGTATATTGGGCTACCAAATATCCTAAGATGGACGACTTCTGGTTTCTTGACAAAGAAGGTTTCTTCTGGTGTCATGTTCTCAAGTACTCTATGCAGAGTATGATTATGTACATACACATCTACCCTAGTAGCTTCTTCCCATAGATGCATAGGAAGATCCTGATCATGAAGCCTTTCCCTTGCTGCATCCATAAATGTTCTATTATTCCTTTCTGAAACTCCATTCTATTGTGGATTATATGGAGTGGTCAACTCCCTTTTAATGCCTTAATCTATGCATAATTTCTTGAAGTCTTCATATCTGAATTCTCTGCCATTATCTGATCGAAAGGTCTTTATTTTATTCTCTATATGGTTCTTAATCAAGCCTTTGAATTCCTTAAACTTACTGAATACATCATCCTTGCTCTTCAAAAAATATATCCATGTCTTCCTAGAAAAATCATCAATGAAAGAAACCCGATATACAGACCCACACAATGAACTGGATGACAATGGACTTCATACATCAGAGTGGATGATTTCCAATATTCCTTTTTCCTTTCTCTCACTAGTTGGAAATGTCTTATTTGTATTATTTCGCTTCACACATCCTTTGCAAATGCCTTCATTCTTTTCTTGTATTTTTAGAATACCTTCAACCACTTTGATTGTAAGTGGTAGTTCCCTATAGTGCACATGTGCAAGCCTTCTATGCCAAAGTTCACTTGGCTCTACTAAGTCATGGACCAAAGCTTGTTCTGGTTGGCCCTTTATTTTGTATAAACCTCCCTCTTTCTCTCCAATCACTATTGCATCATCTATGGTCTTTTCCTTTGGCTGCATAATAAATTGGCCATCTACAAATGCAACCCTCATACCTTTTTCATCCAATTCATATATGGAGAGAGGATTCTTCTTTAGTCCTGGTACAAACAAGACATCTTTAATCTTCATATACTTTCCAGAGTCTAGCTTATAGGAGCCTTCACCACTTCCTTTTATAGGATACTAGTAGTCATCCCCAAGTTTCACTATGTGGGATGACTCATGTTCGAATATACTGACAAAGGATTCTTTAAACCGTGTCATATGCATGGAAGATCCACTATTTATGATCCAATCATTTCTTCCATGTGTAATAGTTCATGTGAGGGAAGAAATCAAAAGATACTCTTCATCGCTCGAAAAATCTTCACATTCTTCTTTGGCTATCTTCTTGGGAGGCTCATCATCCTCTGTTGTGTGAGCATGATGTATTCTTTTGGTGTTCTTCTTCTTGTGAGAGCCACCTTTATTTCTAGTAAAATATCTGGAGACTTGTGTCATTTCTCCTCACATGTATAACATCTGACATTAGATAGATATTTGCTAGGTCTTCTAGGGTTATGTTTCCGATTCTCGTGTTGATACTTTCCTTTCTTGTGATGATAGTGATCCCTTTTTTTATTCTTGGTGTGCTATGTGAGAGTTTTATTTTCATTTCACATCTTTTATTCTCGAGCTATGATTCGAGCTTCTTCTTGTGATAATTCCTCCCACAACCTACTCAAGGTGATTAACTTTCTTCTAACACAACTTCCTTGAATAAAGGAGTCACATGACCTAGGAAGACCATTCAAGGTGGTCATCACAGCTTCTCCATTCTCTATATCTTCTTCCATAGCTTCAAGTTGTTCTTTAATTTGAGATACCCTTGTAAAGTATGACTGTATGGTCTCTACATTCTGAATCTTTACATTCTTCAATTGATTTCACAAGGTCATCTTCTGATTTATATTATTTCCTTCAAATAACTTGGTCAAAAAATCAAACATCTTTTTAGGTGTCTTTAATGAAGACACATGTGGTATAATATGATCCTTGATAGAATCAACAATAATCCTCTTAGCCTTAACTAAGTTATTCTTATGTAAGGTCTTAGCCTCATCTCCCTCTAGAACTAGAAACTCTAAACTTATGTAGGTGTCGAGTTCATTTTCTTCAAGAACAATTGAAATCCTATACTTCCATGCTCAAAAGTTATCAGCTCGTTCAAGCTTCTCATCAATCTTGGTGTGCTGATACATGTTTAATGAGAACCTCAAATGGAAATACAAAATATTTATAGATCTTACCACTTTGAGATGCTCGGACAAGATCTGGAGACGATCTTCTGCAGTGCTGGTTTTATGGACTGGGGTAAAATTAGGTTTTGACTTTCGCGGAGTCTTACCCAACCAAAAACTTCGATCTTGGTCTCTAAATTTTGATTTTGAGGGGGAGAAAAATCCTATGCTTGTCTCACTCAAAATTCCACTTCTATAAAAAACCCTAATTTCTCATAGTAGTGACAGGACAAAAACTGAAAATGCCTCAAATCAGATTTTTTTTCTTTCTTAAAGATGAACCCTTCAAAGGAGAGTTATCCTAGCTCGTTTTGCTGATGTATTGTGGAGAGAAACCCAAAATTTTAGAAGCTCTAGCTTCCACAACTACATAATGTCTTTTGCTAAGGTTAGCTCTGATACCATATTGTATTTTTACTTTTTAATCAAAATAGTCTAGGATATTATCTAAAAGAATAACATGCACAAAAATAATCACAACAGACAAGAGACACAAAAAATTTCCTTGGGGAAACCATAAAGGAGAAAACCCCGCAACTTCCTCAGAGATAGAATGAGTACCAGTAGAAAAAGTAAAACCCAAAAGAACAAATATGATATTCGATAGATTCTCTCTCTCTCACTTGTGTGAGGTAGTCCTCTGTCTGTCATGCTCTATTGATGAGTGAGTGTGTGTGTTTGAAAAGAGATTCTCGTGAGATTCTCACTCTCTATTTATACCTAATTTCCAATTGACCTCTTCCTTATAGGGCCGACTTCTCTAGAAGAGTCTAATAACCCTAATACAACTTAACCATGGGGTCTAATTCCACAACATACAATGGAGGGTTAACCTCAATGAATTTACATGACTTAATTAAATTAATGACTCTCCCGATTGGAGGAACAAACATCTTCGTCGGGGTACAATAAAATATACAAGTGAATATCTATCGAAGTTACAATTACATTAAGAACCTTTTCCATCAAAACATAATTTTGATCTCATATATGTATAATCGACATCCATGACCAACTGAAACATTTTTATAACATCCTAACAAAATATTGAGGAACCTCATTATTATTTCGAAAATTCGTGTATGAATACAAGAACCTTTTATAAATATAAGGTGCAATACTAGGATTATTAAATCCTGCAACCTCTAGATATTTTTTTATCTTTGAGTGACAAGTCAAATAATGACAATGCCATTTCTTTCATGACTATGTATTTCACTTATGTATAGGAATGGTGACGAATCACCAACAATATCGTCATGTACATCATGTTAAAAAAACATGCATAGATAGTCCAACCCCACAATAATTCTTTACCAAACCTTCCAAATTGTGCAAAACAATCAGGAGAATATGTCGACTTCTGCTGGATATATTGTTGTTTTTAGAACTTGGTAGGTAATCTAGTGGACTTCTCCCTCGTCCCTTAAACAATGATCATCATAATATTCTCTTTCCAAATAATCTCCTTAGGAAGATCTCTAGGTTGACGGTAAATAGGGTCATATGTTGGTTTGTGGGAAAACTGTTATGCCCTATGACCTCTTCCGCTAATGATGTACAATACGAGGTTGAGCATAAAACCCTATAATATGTAAAAAGTGCAAGTATGAATATGAGAATAATTTGCTAGGAAAAATATGTTGTATTTAAATAAAATGTGTTGACTAAAACTACATGGTGGAAACATTTCCTCACATTGTACAGTAGCCAAACTAGAAATAGAAATTCTACAAATTTTACAGAAGGAATATGTACACAAGAAACTATACAAAATAATAAAGTGTCAAGTACACAAGAAATAGAAACTCCATAATTTAACCGATTAAACGTGTCAAGCAAGATTTATGTTCAGTTTTTACCTAAACTAGTTTAATTAGATTATGGGATAGCTATGGTAGTTGGATTAATAAAATAAGACACTAAATGCACACACAAAAGGCAATCAATTTTTACACGTGTTACATTAAACAAGTTTAAATATAACCTTCTTCAAAATGTTAAATAATAGTATAATGTACCTAAATGTTTCCTCTATACATCTATGTTTGAAGAAGGTGGGTCGACTTGACATTGAATCAATCCACCTAGAATACACACAATAGACCCTTAGAAATGGATATGTCGGGGTTGGAACCACTACCAATATCTTCATACGCCTCACATTAATCCATGTGCAATGAGATAGATGAGTACAAATGTGTCCTGTCACTATGTGGGTTCAAGAAAACAAGGTTTCCTTGATGTTGAAATTTGCACATGTGGATGATGATATTGTCACTATGTGGGTTCAAGAAAACAAGGTTTCCTTGATGTTGAAATTTGCACATGTGGATGATGATATTCAAAACATGTTAGAATATTTATAGTCATATTTTTTTTTCACAATAAAGATTTAATTTAACGTATACTTAATAACAGTCCAAAATACATGATTATTCCCTTTGGGAATGTGGGTCCAATGCTTTCAAGTTGGCCTAACCATGACGCTGTGCACCTGTGCATGATGAGAATTTTTCAAATTATAAACGTATCAAGCTTATACCAGATCTTAAAATTGTTTATTTTCTCAGGAGAATTAGAACGAAGATATTTTCTAGTATGATAATTAACATACATTCACGTTGAAAATTTATATTTTTCTAGTAGGCCAAGAGTCCATGTGAAACTTTGGCACACATTTCGATCCCAAATCATATACTCTAGGAAATATACTATCATTGGTTCATTCACCACTTTTGTCCCTAGAATTTTGAAGTGAAAATACACTCAAAAATATTTGGGAAGGTCTTTTAACATGTTTTCTCATTAAAATTGATTAAATAAATCTTTCACAAACTATGTTAGGATTTTGAATAAATATTATTTTGAAAATCCTCTCTTAGATTCAATTATTCTAAACAATGGACCCAAATATGATTATCAAATCCTGGATTATAAAAAAATACCTTTTAGATTTATATCAAGACTTGGATATGACCATCTTGAGGATTCATATCCACAAAATCCCCATGGAGATTAAAATAAGAAAAAAGTCATTGAGGAATGAAGAGTATTGAATCCCCCCAAAAGAGAAGAGGTGTATCCCGAAAAACATGTTCCAAACAAAGAACAAATCCTCAGATATGGAATTATTTCATGTAGAGAAAGAGGTCAAATCATGATTTCATGCAAATGCCACGGGGAAAATATTGTTGCTAATGAAAAAAATGAAAAATAGATTCTTTTAGAGACTAAAAAATAGAAATTACTGAAGGGTATTTAAAAAGGGTATAGAAATAGTGCTCAAAATTCAACCTTCCCTAACAAAGGTAATAAAAGTTGGCACAAGTCCATCCTTATTCAAAATATAAATAGATATCTTGATGAAGGGAAGACTTTAATAAAATCTAGAAATAAGCTAATCCAAAATAAATCAATATATAAATTTTTGATCCACTCTAGTACTTTTTACCGTCGGAAATTAAATCCATGACCTAGTCATGCCTAATTTAGGGTAAAATCCTAATTTAGTGATATGGGTCTTTAAACAATTGCCATTGGGTCAAAAATATGTAAAAAAAGTTTCTATTTTCTTAGTTTTCCACTTTTCATAAGCTTTCCAATAATCAAAATATCACATAAAAAAAATCCATATGATTGAGTTATGCCTCTCACAAATTGACCTACTGCTTTCATGACCACAATGCAAAGTGGATTCCACATCAAATTTCACTACTAAAAAATGTGGATCTAGATAGAAACATGCATATAATTTCATGAATATTCTTGACAGTCTAAAATCGTAACCCAATAAGAAAGTTGGTGCATGCAAAAACCATAACCTTGACCCTTTACAACTATTGATAGATGTTAAAAACCAAGCCATAAGGAAATGAAGATGTTTTCTTCTAATTTTAATGTTTTATTAATTACAATTGAGTAGAGCAAAGTACCGGGACATCAAAGTAGAACATAAGAATATATTGTAGAAACGAATCACAAGTTAAATTGTCCACCAAACAAATTAAAACAACATGACTAAAACATGGAATTAAACATGATACAACATGTGATTGCTAATGAATAAAGAATATATTAACCTTACAGCCAAAACGTTTTCATCTAGAGCTAAAGGTGCATTAGAATTTATTGATAGGTACATAGTTAAAAAAACCCTAAGTTACATAGACACATTGACTAGATAAGCCCCATATGGCCAATCAAATATCATGTCATCAAAACCATGTTCCAATTGCAACTACCATTCAATACCTATCCTTTGTCGTCATATAAAATAGAACCATTTAAAAACAACATAGTGGATTTTTTGCAAGTATGGTATGGTCACAACCTTAACCATGATTAGATACGGTCGTAGTAGGGGACACAATCAAACAATTATTCAGATTTTCATGTCGTGATCTAGACAAATGTGGGTTATGGTACTTAAGGCTTAAGTATTTGGTTCTAAATATATGATACCAAATTTAACATAAAAGTTAGTAAAATGGATTAAAGGTGAAAAAGAAGAAAAAAAGAAAATTTTCAATTATCAATAACTTAGAAATGCACGAATGCTATAAAAGGGGATACATTTTCATATGGAAAAGAATACGTGTGTTCCTAATTGAAATATGTAATCTCCACGTGGTCCATTTGGGTCCTTGTGTTTTTTTCCATTCATCCCATGTTTTCATTACTAGGCAACAACACACTAAAGGTAAGTCTCCATGGAATAACTGCTACACTCTTCTTCAATACTCAAGACATTCTTCACTGTAACTATTAGGGAAATTTAGTCCTTTTGAATTACTCAAATATATAAAGAGATGAAAAAGTTGTCACCCAAAAGAGGATAAATGGAACTAAATTCACCAGTGAAAACTCGTAAGATATATGTGGAAAAATTTATCATCTCCTCACTAATTTATCATATCATTGTGTCCATATGATATGGAACTGATAGGATGAATTTAAAGCAAGCATATGAATTGCACGATACAAAATCAACGTCATAAGTTAAAATTTGTTTCATGAGCATGGAGATGTAAAATACGCATGGATTATGCGTGCTTCCTATAAAAAAATAATAGAGCGCAACTGAAACATGGAATCAAACCTGATATAGTAGGTGATTTCCAATAAATAAATCATAGATTAACATGATATCCAATTTTTTTAAAATTTAGGTGAAGTTGAATTATAAGTGAATGATAGATATGCATTTCAAAACAACATAAGGTCCATGGATCCATTTTAAATAATCCCTATATATCCAATGAAATGTATAATCAACAAAACCATATTATGAGTTCAACTAGCATTTAATACCTATGCTTATTTATCAAATAGACATTGAATAGACCTATTTAGAAGCAACAAAATTTATTTTTTAAATGTATAATGATCACGACCTTCACCATAATCAGTTGTGGTAGGAGCAAGGGACACACTCAAACAATAAATACTCCTTTCATGTTTTGATCTGGTTAAATGTGGGTTATCATACTTGAGGATTAATTATTTGAATCTAAATCTCAGATACCAAAGGTAACACAGAACTTGGTAAATTGGATTAGAGGGGGGAGAGGAAAACATTCATTTATCAATAACTTAGAAATGTACGATTGTTTCTAAAGGGGGATTAAAAAAGTTTAATTTCAAAAACAAAATAGATGCATACTATAATTTTTTGATGGAAAATGATATATAGATGTATATATGATGTGAATTGAAAGATGTAATATCTAAGTGGTCTAGTTGAGTCCTATTTGGTTTCGTTCATCCCATGTTTTCAAGTATAGACAATAAACCAATTAAAGGTAGGTTTCCTTGGAGTAATTAGTACACTCATTTTCAACATGCAAGACATTCCTCATTATATCTTTTGGGGAAATTTAGTCTTTTCAAATTGATCAAATATACAAATATATGAAAAAGTTGTCGCTAAGAAGAAGATAAATGGAACTGAAGCCAATAGCAAAAACTAGTTGTAATATTTTTATGGAAAATTTTATCATCTTCTAACTAATTTATCCTATCATTTTCTCAATGTGATATCAAACTTGTAGGATGAATTTAAACAAAACATTAGACAATACATAATATAACGAAAAAAAATCCAATTTAAAATTATTGATATTGATGTGTATCAAGATGTAAAATACTTGTGGATTATGGGTTCTACCTACCAAAAAACTAAAACAACATCAATGAAAATTGGCATCAAACATGAATTAGTATGTCGATGGGCTTTACACAATCCCAAAATCCACCACATAAGCATCATGAATATCTAGCATTTTAGCAATATATCATGTGGTAATTTTGATATTTAGCACACAATTATTTTTTCTTGATCTCTAGGACATGGTGTAGGGACGAAATAAAGGGCCTTAACCCATATAATACATCTTTAAAATATATAGGTAATGCATGGGGACATATTCTGTCACGTTAGTCATTTATATGGAATCCCTCATGATGTAGGGCCATCTCAACTTCTGAAGAGCCTAGTCAAAGCCAAGAAAGTCGAAGGGTTGACAGAAAGAGGAATAAATCGATGTAAGTATAAGTCAAAAGGGACGAATCAACAAATAAGTGTTGGAGAAAAAAAATCAGGATTAACAAAGTACTCGATCAACAACTAATGGGTTGGGAAACATATAAGTTTAACAATAGAAGCACCATAGCAAAGGACGGTTGTAGCAATAAATGTAAAGCTATGTTTGTAGTTGAAGCATGCCAAGTAGTGTGAGGAGATGAAGTTGTTACGAATAATATTTCCTATGGATTGGGGTGGACCGAAATAGACAGAATGACACCAGAAATAAACCCATTTCGAAGCATGCTAAATATACAAGTGAAACTAACACTAACGGACAAAGGGGCGCACCTTATTCTAAACGTTCGAAGTAGATTCTTGTTGGGATTTCAATCAAACTTGTATCTAGAGATTACCGTCAACAAATACAAAATATATGAGCATGATATCTGTGAAGCGTTAGAATCTAATCTAGCATGTTATATTCCAATCTATGACCAAATTAATTACATCCATGGATAAAAAATATTTATAATTACACATGCAATGGACGAGAAATGGATATTTCTATTAATATGAATAGAGATAAATATGGAAAACTCTCTAAGCACATCAACGAAATCGAGAAACTGAGTCCCTCCTCTTAGGCCTCCACCACTTCAATTCTCCATACAAGGCCATGCTTGCAAATATCAAGGCAAACTTGGGATATAGAGCTAATGGATTCTTCGAGGACAGAGAAATGCATACTCAAGTACGTAAGAATGGGAAATAGTTCCACTATAGTATATTTTCTCTCCAAATTTACCCCCCTCTAATGCTTCATAATAGCTCAATATATAGCCCCTCAATGGGAAGTGAAGGGTCAAAATGGAGTGTTTCCCGACATATGGAAGGCTAAGAATCAAGTAATTTGTTACTTAGTGGGGGGTACTCCAAATATTTTTTGTTTTTTAGCACGTTTCCTGATGTACGCGTGCGACAGTGGTGAAAGGTGTGTATACATGTGTTGTAGACTTCTGACCCATGTATACATATACAAATGTATTTTAAGGGGTTCAATTGGAGCATCATGATCATAATGAGAAAAAATGGATAAAAGGAGTTTGCATAGGGATATGGATAGGCCATCAAAGCATGATGTATCAAGTGTGGAAAATCATTCTATAATAGATTCCCCCTTATGTGTGAGGTCAAAGGGGTACATGATGGCCAAAATACATTATAATATCCCCATAAGTGGAGTAATGAAGACCTAGGTGGAAAAAACTAGCCACTCATCAGTACAATACAATGATAGATCTCTACACATGACTACAAATACATAGAAGACTTAGATACATAAGAGTACAATTCCCATGAATAGTCATAATAAACATATGTAATTATTGGTCATTTCCACGTAAAATATATAATGACGCAAGTTCTCTCTAATGAATGAACACATTGAAAAATACATTGGAATATGGTCATGAGAGCTGAAATCTCATAGATACTGGCATAATCAAGGAGGTAGCATATATGGAATTGCACCAAGCTCGAAGGTTTTCGACACAAATTTCTCATAGTACATGTCCCATCCCATGATTAAAGGTGTCCCATTCAAACATATGGACCATCGTCTGATTACCAGTCATTGATATATGCCATTAATAGACACGAGATATTCCATCGATAATTATAATTGGAATCAAGGTACATAGTGCAAACAAACAAGCGTGAATAGATGTGTTGAGGTCAAATACTTGAGATAATCCATCTTTCAAGGGGCATTGATGTATTCCCAAATCTATTGATGGAGACAGAACCTTCCATTGAAGAATGCAAGTCTAAAGGCACTCAATGGACTCTAGCTCCCTATTCTAGACTAGATGTTATGAAGTCGATGGAATGGAATCTGCTTGACGGAGGGAATTAAGGCATCCCCCATCAAACAACATGAGGTACACAACCATGCTGGATAATTTGGAATAAAATGAACTAGATGTGCACAAACTAGTAACAAATGTATCAGGAATGGCTGACATGCAGAGACAAGATAACTAAGGAATGGCCGACTATAGCTAAAAATTACTTCAAACAAGAGCATAAGGATGATGAAGACTCATAGGAAACGTCGACTCACAATGCATATTGGGACGAATTTGTGACACAAGAGGCATTAGCATAGGCTCCATAGGGACTGGAAGTATAACTAGTCGATGGAGAAAACTTAGAATAATGAGTACAACTCCTAAGGTCATACTAGTAACCCAACCAATGGATGAATGTATTGTGCTATGCTTGAAAGAGACATGAAATGATAACTTCCAATATAAAAGAATATCATTTCATGTCCGGATTTTTATGTTTTATGGTTTTTTACAAGAAATGGATATTTCGATTAATATAAACTGATATAAAGATGACAAACTATGTCGACACCTTGTCGAAATCGAGAAACTGAGTCCCTCCACCTGGGCCTTCACCACTTCAATCCTCTAGACAAAGGAAAGATCGCAAATATTAAGGAAATCTTTGAAAATAAGACTAATGGTTGCTTCAAGGACAAAGGGATGCAGACTCAAGTACATAAGAATGGGGCAAAATCCCACTATACTATATTTTCTCTCCAAAGTTATCCCCCTCCAATGCTTCATAGTAGCTCAATATATAGCCCCTAAATGGGAAGTGAAGGGTCAAAATGGAGCGTTTTCCAGCATATGAAAGGCCAAGGATCAAGTCATTTGTTACTTAGTGAGGGAGATATCCAATTATGTTTTTTTTTCAGCACATTTCCCGATGTACATGGGTGACATTGGTGTAAGATGTCTATATAACAAGATGTGAACTTCCTGAAACTGTCAAGAACTTTCTAGAAGAATATTGACCAAGCCATGAAGCATATATATAGAGGACTTCATGATAGAGAGGTTTGGTGTTCCTTGTACCAGAGATAACTATGAATATTGTATCTAGTATTCGCTTTGACTAAGAAGAAGAGCATTGTCTCTTAATGTATTTGTCTATGTAATTTTTATTTCTAAGGTAAAAGAATCCATAACTCTTAGTTATCCTATATGGTTGTCTTTTTCTAGGTGTTCACTTGTTTCTTTTATGCACTCTGATATGTAAACCTAACCATTCAAATCGACCCCATTTGCATTAGTTGGTATAGGAGCATAAAGTTATCCTGCATGAAGGGTCCAGCTACAATTGGAAAAGAGGAAATCAACTCCAACTGTGGTTGGGTAGAGTCATGGAAGTGTTGGTTTGATAATATGAGTAGAGATATGGCTCAGAGATGTGTTAAAATATGTGGTAGAATAAAGTGCATAGGTGAAAGGGTGAATATCGACCGTGAAGCATTTGAAGAAAGCATTAAGATGATGATAATGCTAAAAAATCAGTTGGCGGTCGTGAAGGAGGTGAAATGACCAGGGTATGTCATTGAAACTATCGAACACAATGATCAAGAAGTGAAATAAAGGTGGGATCAATTAGAAGATGAAGAGTTAGACGAAGCAGAAAATAAACTATTGAGATCATTATTTGATATGAGGGGTAGGGATAAAATGGGTCTGCCTACTTGTTAAGGGAGTTTGAACCTAGAATATTTGATAAAATAGGTCAAAGAGATGGAGAAGTAATAAAAAATCAAGTAGACTGAAGACCCCAAAGGGTTAAAAGTCATTTTTTCTGAATTTAAAAGGACATTGTTCATTATGTTGGGATAATGTTTAAGCTGAGTGACGAAAAAAAGGGGAAATAAAAGTTAATGCATACAAACACATTGGTTTCCAAGTTAAAGGACAATTTATTTCCTACCGACTATATGATTTCCTTGTAAAGGAAACTACATATCTTGAGATAGAAGGAGATTTCTATGAAGGATTTCACAAAAGGGTTCTATAGATGTTTAGTTCGGTGAGGGCATACCGACAAAGGAGAGGAAGTGGTAAAAATATATGTCAATGGATTGAATTATGCTATTGTCACATGCCCCAATTTGCAAAAACAATTTAATGTTATTTCAGGAACATTGTGTTATATTTTATGATAAGTTTGTAATTGATGACCAAGTGGGGTCAATAATAATTAATGTAATTCAAAATATTCTAATTATAAATAAATAAATGATGAGACAACAGCTTAGGGAAGCTATTAAAAGAGTGTTAACTAGTCACTTGGTGGAGGAGACTCAGTGGAGTGTACACTGAAAAGTGGAAGCGTCCTCAAACTACTTCCAACTGTTGCGGGTGGCAACTTCCCTATATTTGTGGTCATGATTCCCCAAGAAAGTGGAATTGGAGCAAGTGGCTCATTAAGTGAAAACTGATCTAGAAGACCTAGGCATTTCTATAAAATTTCCCATTGAAGACAGCTGAGGTTGCTCATTTTGAGAAGTGATCATTCAGTGTGAACGAATTTGCTTATGATAAATTCGATGGAGGGGATTACTGAAGTGAGTTTGAGGGTTAGCTAATGAGACTGAATTTATTGTGGCTATTAGGATGAAGTTCTTACTACTATGAGCAGATTTGGATTAATGAGGTAATTGGACCAGTCAGTTGATAGAAGGTCTTCAGGACATATCCTTCACCCAGTACTCTACCAGGAGGACCAGGAAACAGGCTCGGGTGTCCTAAAGAAGTGCAGTCTAAGATTTCTTGAGTAGTTGGTTGGGAGGAATAGCCTCCTTAAGCTATTGTCACCTCAACAGTGATAGGTTCTATTTGTTTCATGTTATTATATTTATTTATTGTCTTCAGTAAAATGTTTACTACTTTTAAAATACAAGCATGTTAACATCTTATTAGGGTTTATGAAGAAAAGAGTAACTGTTTATTGATGGACTTATTAATTGACATATTATGTTAGAAATAGTAGTAAATATGCTAACTGAGAAATATATAGAAATAGATTTCCATACTGTATTTTTCCACACCTGGCTTAGGCATTACTCTAGTACAACTGGGTGTTTAGGTAGATATGATGATTCTTATTTAACAGTGAATGAAAAGTGTATCTAAATTCTTCTATAGTTTGCTTATGATTTTATTCTATAAGAAACAATAAACACTTTATCTATTGAATGTATTTACTTCAGACAAGAATTGAACATACGTATTTGAGGATATTTAGTAATCATACTACATATAGAATTAATACTATTATTATTTATAAATACAATAGATACAGTTTAACAAATAAACATATGAATAATAAATAGACTATCACTTAGGGCTTAGATTTAGATAGATTTCAATAAAATCTTATAATAATTTATTTCTAGATAATATGTGTTTCTATATTAAAACAGAAGTTTCTACTGTAACCTCAAGACAACTATCTAAGTTCATGAAAGTTAAACTTAATCCTAGTATTTACCCTAAATCTTTCTTTTATAAAAATACTAACATCTGTAAAAATCATTGAAGGAAAATTAATAAAATAGAGATAAGAAATTATCATGTAGAATTTATTCTATTATCGAACTGTAGGGTATATTTAAATATCAACCCTTATGAGTCAAAACAGAGTTATAATAGTACTCTTAACACAGTAAAAATTTCCATAAATACATTGCACTATAAATCCTTTTAATCACATGATAATAATTAAAATAATACTATAACCATTTATTAAAAACAAAACCAAATAGGAAGAAATGGCTTATTGCCTTTAGAATTACAGGTTAAGACTCAGGCCTATCCAAATCTTAGCTAAAACAAAATAGTATATATCGAACAGTAACCATACATTACTGACAGGAAAAAACCATTAATCCATTTGCAAATCCTTATGATTAACAATATTTTATTTTCCTTTAAAAATCTATTTTAAAAAATAAAAATTAACCAGACATAGGTCGACAGCCTCATAGGGCTTAGAGCTAGGCTCTATCAAAAGCAGTGAAAGAAGTTTACATTGTTCAGGCTGTAAAGGATTAGACTTAAAAACTATTTTATCACGGTTCCAATAGGATTCGTCCTACCTACATAACAATACCCTCTAAGGGTTTTGAAACTCATACGGAAACAAGCAAGCAAGAAACAACAAGCTAGTAGGTAAACCGAGGCCATGCCTTTTTCAACCGCAAAGACCCTAACTTCCAACCACCACAACAAATTGCGGGAAGAAACCCGCATTTGCAACCGGGGCTTACTAAATGTATGCTCAAGTGGAGCGTTGAAGGACTAAGCTTGCTTCCACCTACATATCCAGGAGAACGACCTACAAGTTTACAAACCATATTGTCATTCCAAGTCTTTCTTAAAATTTGTAAAACCCTTTTATAAAAATTAACCTAAAAATGAAACGAGTGTAATTATTTACCTGTTAAAGTTTCGGGATGAAGTTGAGGTAAAACGGCCACCTTAGATCGTGTTGGCACTGTGCTAGAAGACAAGAAGACACTAATGCACCACTGCAAAGGAAAACAAGAAAATCAACTCAACCGAATGAAGAAATACTCCTGCTCGAGCTCTATTAATCAGTTTGTAAGCTCAAGACAAGCACAATCCTCGAGTCCTGAAGAAAAACCAGTATCTACACTCACTGTAAAGCACATCAACCTTTAAAGACCAAAAATAACTCACGACCTCTCTCAAGATAGTCATAGCATTTGCTTATGGAAGCAAGCTGTTAAAACTTGAAGGTGGGTACACGTCTCCAATGGCCGTGAGCTCTCAGCTCAACCAGCAAGACGGAGGATCCCTTGCTCTGCTAAACAAATGAGTAGGGTTTTGGAGTTATAAGTCAACCCTTGTGTGGATAAAACTATCCTACATGTCTTCTAAATATTTCTCTCTAGCATGGGTAGAGTTCCATAGTCAGCCCTACAACAAAATGATTTATAATCAACCAAAGATCATTACAAACTATACATTATATGATTGCCCATAATTTGATATTTACCATGGTGTATTGTTACTTAGGGAATGAACGATAGGATATAACATGAATATTTATGTTTATTCTATAGTTTTTCTTTGATAATAAATCAAGTTGGATAGTTATGTTTCTTAGCTAGGTTTAATGGAAATAGTGAGAAGACCATGTGTAACTTATAACCATAGTAAGAAGAAGAGCCAAGGACTCTTGGAACTTAGCCTTTGTGATATATTTGAAGGAGTGCTCACTGAACTGAAGACCAAAAACGTTAAAGAAATCCCAATAAAATTCTAACTTAATGATGAAATTATAATTAAAAGAAGAAGTAAGTTGATCATTCTTTGAGAGAAGGACGTTTATAGAGTTTTGAAGTGAAGGTAGCTGCAAGAAACACCAAACAGTATGGAGTGAAATTAAGCCCAAACTGTGAGCTATATGCTCTCTACAGAATTTTATAAATAACCATTATGGTAAACAAAAATAACAGTGTTCTTTAGATTTTTAAAGTATAATATTTAGTCGATTTGATGAACTTTGGATAGTACTTGTTCTTGCAAATTTTTAACCCATGTTTATGTAATTGATAAAATGTCATTATGGAGTTAGTTATAAATACAAACTATGGAGTTGTAACGACAAAAAAATATTAACATTACCTCCTTAAAGACAAGCAACATATTAAAACATTTTCTAAGACTAGCATCTTAATCATGCTAGGGAAGTAGCTTCTTGACTTGAATTTAAATAACACCCTACTAGATCATACACTTACCTGCTAAACCTGTAAGGAACTAGCTATCCAATTGAGTTAGTTGAACGCTAAGTAAGCCCTGATCACACACAAAAGTTCTTACCTACTTGACAAAAGATAAACATTGGTATATCTAGTAGCAGCAAAATGAAAGTCCTTTTCTAACTCTGAGAGAATTACAGTTGCTAAGTCATTAATAGCACTAACACAAGTTTTTAAGATTACACCTTTCAGTTTACAGGTTCTTATAAAGAAGCAATCCAATGTTCTTTTATAAACTGTTTCATTTTCCGTTAACCATTAGCAGGTACTTAGCTACAACTTTAAAATTTTTATGTCACTTAAAAAAAATTTAAATTTTTAAGAATTTTTGGGATATTACATGTGGTATCAGAGCACAAGGTTCAAACACTAGGCCTGAATGAAGCTCAACTTGCTTATGTGGAACAGTAAATTTAAATACATATATCGATGTTGTTTTCTTTGAATGATACACCCAGATAATTTTGTTTTTGAGTTAATGACAGGTATGGATAGATTGGAAGAATATGCGGATGACGAATCTCCTTACACTGAACAAAATAATATTTAAAAAGAACCTATACAAGAAGAGATAACTAATAATTCTTCCGAACTACTACAAATAGTTAAAGAATTAAAATCAGAGATGGAATCAGTTAAGAAAGAAAATGAGAGGATCCTGAGAGCTCAAGAAGAGCTAAATCAGATTTTAATAGAAAGATTTCATACTGAGGGAAAAGTTAAAAGAACTGAGTCTGAAGATATAGGTTATCAACATAAAGATAAAAAGACTAAACAAGTTAAAAACAAAATTAGCTCATCTTCTGAAGTATATGGTGATTTACATAAACAAAACTTTCATTATACTAGTGACAGTAGTGAAGATGACCACCATACCAGGAAGAGAAAATGTAAAACTTATGAAGAAATCTCTAGGGAGTTCAAGAAGATCAAGCCACCAACCTTTAATGGAGAAACTGAGAAGGGGGAAGAAGAAGAATCCTGGTTGTCTAGGATGAAAAAATACTTCAAAATTTATAACTACACTAATCAACTAAAGGTCAAGATTGCTATTTATAATCTTATGGGAAAAGATGATATATGGTGGCAGGACTTAAAAAGAGTAAAAGGTATAAGGGAGAAAAACATAAATTGGAGTACATTTAAGAAATATTTCAAAAAGAAATTTTTATCTGAACAGTACTATGAGGAAAGGGATAAGGAATTCTATGAGCTAAAACTGGGTACAATGAATATGAAAGAACTAAATAGTAAATCTCTAAGTCTGCTCAGGTATGTGCCATATATTGTGGACGAGAAACCTAAGGTACAATGATTTCTTAGTTGTTTACCTTATCATATAAAGGATAGAATTGAGTATGACAATCCGAAAACATTAGAAGAAGCAATGAGAAAAGTGAATTTCTATTATGAACAAAATCGTAAAAAGGAGAGCATGGCCAACTAGAAGGCCAAAAAGGAATAATAACTTTGAACAGAAAAATAAAGAGTTTGTGCCTAATCGGAATTCTAAGAATAATAACACCAGAAATTTTCCTGGTAAGAATTTCCAAGGAAACAAAAGTAATTCACAGACCAATCTGAATAATCAAAGGAATAAAGAATTTGCTAACAACCACAGTAACTATACAAAGAACTTTGAACAAAAGGAACCCATAAAGTGTTGGGAATGCAATGGTCCACATTATGCATCAGTCTGCCCCAATCGAAAGAAGATTGTTAGCAATATACACAGAATACAGGAGGAGATGATTGTTGGTGATCTAGATAGGACAATGCCCAGGATCAATGCAGCATTAGAGAACTGGCAAGTAGATTATCAAACTTCCATGGTGGAAGTGGAAGGTAAGATAAATAAAATACCTATATCTATTTTAATTGATCCAAGAGCTAGTTTAAGCTATCTTTCTCCTAATTTAGTAGAAAAGTGTAAGCTTCCAGTTGAAAAGTTTGCAAGTTCTTGGTTAGTTCAGCTAGCTACTGGTGCAAAGAGAAAGGTAATTAGATTTGTTAAGAATTGTTTAGTAACTATCGATCAGGTTGAAACTTTTGTTAAGCTCAATGTGCTATCTTTAGGTTCATATGATATATTAATTAGTATGGATTGGTTAGAGAAGCATAGGGTGGTCTTGAATTTCTTTGATAAAACCTTTACTTGCATAAATAATGATAGGAAGTTAATAAATGTAAGGGGAATCCCTAGGAAAACAACCATAAGGCAGATCTCTGCTCTGCAACTTAAGAGAGCTGTTAGGAAAGGCTGTAAGGCTTATGCAGTAATAGTAATTGATGAAGAAAATATTAACAACATAGATAAATTAAAATTGGAAGATATTCCGATTCTAAGGGAATATTCAGATGTATTTTCGAAAGAAATTTTGGGACTACCTCTGAAATAGGAAATAGATTTTACTATTGAACTGGTACCAGGTGCAGTGCCCAACTCAAAAGCCCCTTATTAGATGAATATACTAGAATTAAATGAATTTAAGTCACAGTTAAAAGAAATTATTCATAAGAATTACATTAGACCCAGTGTGTCTCCCTGGGGGGAACCTGCCATCTTTGTTAAGAAGAAGGATGGAACTATACAACTATGTATAGATTATCGTCAATTAAATAGAAGGACTATTAAGAATAGATACCCATTACCTCGCATAGATGATCTGTTTGATTATCTACATGGAGCCACGGTGTTTTCAAAGATTGATTTATGGTCTAGATACCACTAGGTCTGAATCAAAGATGAAGACATCTTTAAAATAGCCTTTAGGACTCGATATGGACATTATGAGTTTGTCGTTATGCCCTTCGAGCTTAATAATGCTTCAGTTATTTTTATGTGTCTGATGAATAATGTAATGCATAAATATCTGGATAAATGTGTGGTCGTATTTATTGACAACATCTTAATTTACTTAAAATATGAAGAGGAACATAAAGAACAGTTAAAAATTATCTTGCAAGAGTTACAAGAGCATCAACCTTTTGCAAAATTTAGTAAATGTGACTTCTTTAAAGATAAAATCCAATATTTAGGTCATGTGGTGACTAAAGAAGGAATTTTTGTTGACCACGAAAAGATAAAGGCAATCGAAGATTGACCTGTCCCAAAAGACGTAACTGACGTCTGATAATTCATGGGGATTACTGGTTATTACCGTAGATTCATCAAAGGGTTTTCAAGAATTGCAAACCCTATAACCTCTTTGCAGAAAAAGGGGAAGAAATTTAATTGGAAACAAAAGTGTGAAGACAGTTTTAAAAATTTAAAAACATTATTAACCACCGCACCAATTCTAAGAATTGGTAACCTTAATAAATATTTTATAGTATGTACTGACGCATGCAATGACGGTTTAGGCGGAGTATTAACTCAGGAAGGACACACCATTGCCTATGAGTCTAGGAAGCTAAAGATTCATGAGAAAATTTATGTGACCTACAACTTAGAATTAGCTGTTGTCATACATGCCTTAAAGATGTGGCATCATCATTTAATTGAAAGGAAGTTTATATTAATGGCAGATAATAAAGGATTGAAATACTTGTTACATCAACCTAACTTGAATGCTAGGCAAGCTAGGTGGCTAGATTTTCTAAGTGAATACGATTTTGAAATTTCACAAATTAAAGAAAAGGAGAATAAGGTTGTTGATGCATTAAGTAGAAATGAAAAGCTGAATTTTACAGTAGCCATCGGCACTTATACAACAGACTTGGAACAACAACTTGAATATGGAATAGAACAAGATGAAAATTACCGAAAATTACAAGCAAAAGTAAAAGAGAATTTAATAGAAAGTCTAAGTACAGGGTACAACTTGAATGAAGAAGGATTATTACTGTATAAAGACAGATTATACGTACCTCATGTACAAATGATTAAGCTGTTAATTTTAAACGAAATTCATAAAATTACTTATTCATGGCATCCAGGTTATCAGAAAACTATAACCATGCTAAGAAAATATTATTTCTGGCCAAACATGAAAAATGAACTAGCAGAATATATTGCTAGATGCTTCGAATGTCAGCAAGTAAAAATTGAACATCAGCATCCAGCTGGGCTACTTCAACCATTTCCTATTCCTAGCTGGAATGGGAGGTAATTAGCCTTCATTTTGTTATGGGATTACCTAGAAATCAGAACTTAAATGACTCAATAATGGTAGTGGTTGAAAAAATGAGTAAAGCAGCCCATTTTATACCTATAAAAAATACTTTTAAAGCTACAAATATTGTTGATATTTTTCTTAAAAAAATTTTTTTGGTTGCATGGAATACCGAAGGTGATAATTTTAGACCGAGACCCTAAATTTATAGGTAATTTTTGGAAATATTTGTTTAAAGGATTAAATACTACGTTAAAATTTAGTACCTCTTTCCATCCTCAAACTAATGGACAGAATGAAAGAGTAAATCAGGTATTGGAGGATCTACTCAAAATGTATGTAAAGGAGCATCGAGGTAAATTGGAAGATTATTTACACCTGGTAGAATTTGCTTACAATAATCATTATCAAGCTTAAGCTAGGTATAGTCCTTTCAAAAATGTGTATGGAAGGACATGCAATACTCCCATCTCTTGGAGTAATCCAGTGGACAGGTTAGTATTAGGACATGAATTATTGAAAGAAATGGAGTTATTTGTAAAATAGGTACAAGGTAATTTGAAAATTGCGCAAGATCGATAGAAAAGTCAAGAAGACCTTAAATGAACTCCAACAGAGTTCCAGGTAGGCGAACATGTTTTTATTAAGGCAAGACCTAAAAATAGTTCTCTGAGGCTGGGTAGCTATGCCAATCTCGCACCTTGATATTGTGGTCCTTTTGAAATAATGTCCAGGATAGGACAGGTAGCATATCAGTTAGCTCTACCACCAAATCTAAGAGTTCACAATGTTTTTCACATTTCTATATTGAAAAAATATGTACATGATGCTACTCATGTTATTAATTGGAATGATGTGCAGGTGGAACCTGAAGGATATTTTCAGGTGAAACTGGATTGTATCCTCGAATGAAGGGAGATATCGCTTCAGAATCACACCATTGGTCAGGTGAAGGTGCAATGGAAGCACCTTAATCCAGAAGAATCCACCTGGAAATTGGAAAGTCATATGCGAGATGCATATCCAATTCTATTTCAAGGGAACTATGAGGACAGAGACTAAATAACATCACGGATGATGTTATAAATTAAGGGGGTGTGTATGTCACAAGACCCAATTTGCAAAAACAATTAAATGTTATTTGAGGAACATTGTGTTATATTTTATCCTAAGTTTTTAATTGATGACCAAGTGCGGTCAAGAATAATTAATGTAATTCAGAATATTTTAATTATAAATCAATAAATGATGAGACAACAACTTAGGGAAGCTGTTAAAAGAGTGTTAACTAGTCACTCGGTGGAGGATACTGGGTGGAGAGTACATTGACAAGTGGAAGCATCCTCAAACCACTTCCAACTGTTGCAAGTGGAAACTTTCCTATATTTGTGGTCATGATTCCCCAAGAAAGTGGAATTGGAGCAAGTGGCTCATTAAGTGAAAACTGACCCAAAAGACCTAGGCATTACTATAAAATTTCCCATTGAATACAGCTGAGGTTGCTCATACTAAGAAGTGATCATTCAGAGTGAATGAATTTTCTTATGAGAAATTTGATGGAGGGGATTACTGAAGTGAGTTTGAGGGTTAACTGCTTAGACTGAAATTATTGCAGCTATTAGGATGAAGTTATTACTATTTTGAGCATATTTGGATTGATGAGTTAATTGAAGCATTCAGGTGACAGAAGGTCTTAAGGACATATCCTTCACCCAGTACTCTACCAGGAGGACTAGGAAACAGGCTCGAGGGTCCTGAGGAAGTGCAGTCTAAGCTTTCTCCAGGAGCTGGTTGGGAGGAACAACCTCCTTAAGTTGTTGTCACCTCATCATTGACAGGTTCTATTTGTTTCATGTTATTAAAATTTTTTACTGTCTTCAGTAAAATGTTAACTAGTTTTCAAATACAGGCATGTTGACATCTTATTAGGGTTTATGAAGAAAAGAGTAACCGTGTATTGATGGAGTTAGTAATTGACAGATTATGTTAGAAATATTAGTAAATATGCTAAATGAGAAATATATAGAAATATATTTCCATACTGTATTCTTCCACGCATGGCCTAGCCAGTACTTTAGTACAACTAGGTGTTTAGGTAGATATGATGATTCTTATTTAACCCTGAATGAAAAATGTAACTAAATTATGCCATAGTTTGCTTATGATTTTATTATGTAAGAAACAGTAAACACTATATCTATTGAATTTATTTACTTCAAACAAGAACTGAACATAGGTATTTAAAGATATTTAGTAATCGTACTACATATAGAACTGTTTTAATACTATTATTCTTTATAAATACAATAGATATAGTTTAACAAATAAACACAGGAATAATAAACAGACTATCACTTAGGGTTTAGATTTAGATAGATTTCAATAAAATCTTATAATAATTTATTTCAAGATAATATGTCTCTTTGTATTGAAACATAAGTTTCTACTGTAACCTCAAGACAGCTATCTAAGTTGATGAAAGATAAACTTAATCCTAGTATTTACCCTAAATATTTCTTTTATAAAAATAGTAACATCTATAAAAATCATTGAAGGAAAATTAATACAACAGAGATAAGAAATTATCATGTAGAATTTATTCTATTATCAAACTGTAGGGTATATTTAAATATCAACCCTTATGAGTAAAAAAACAATAATAGCACTCTTAACACAGTAAAAATTTTCATAAATACATTGCACTGTAAATCCTTTTAATCACATGATAATAATTAAAATAATACTATAACCATTTATTAAAAACAAAATCAAATAGGAAAAAATGGCTTATTGCCTTCTAATTATAGGTTAAGACTCGGTCCTGTCCAAATATTAGCTAAAACAAAATAGTATATATCGAACAGTAACCATACATTACTGACAAGTAAAAATCCTTAATCCATTTACAAATCCTGACTGATTAATAGTCTTTTCTTGTCCTTTAAAAATCTATTTTAAAAAATAAAAATTAGCCAGACAGAGGTCAATAGCCTCGTAGGGCTTAGAGCTAAGATCTATCAAAAGCAGTAAAAGAAGTTTACATTGTTAAGGCCGTAAAGGCATAGACTTAAAAACTATTTTATCGTGGCTTCAATAGCCTTCGTCCTCCCTGCATAAAAATACACTCTAAGGGTTTCAAAACTCATACAGATACAAGCAAGCAAGAAACAATAAGCTAGCAGGTAAATTGAGGCCGTGCCTTTTTCAACTGAAAAGAACATAACTTCCAACCACCACAACAAATTGCAGGAAGAAACCCTCTTTTGAAACCGTGTCTTACCAAGTGTATGCTCAAGTGGAACACTAAAGGAGTAAGCTCATTTCCACCTACAGAGCCGGGATACGGACCTCCAAGTTTACAAACCATATTGTCATTACAAATCTTTCTTAAAATTTGTAAAACCCTATTATAAAAAATTTACCTAAAAACGAAACGAGTATAATTCTTTACCTATTAAAGTTTTTGGATGAATTTGAGGTAAAACGGACACCTTAGATCGTGTTGGTACCGTGCCAGAAGACAAGAAGACACCGAGTCACCACTGCAAAGGAAAATGAGAAAATCAACTCAACCGGATGAAGAAATACTCCTGCTCAAGCTCTGTCAATCAGTTTGCAAGCTCAAGACAAACACAGTCCTCGAGTCCTGAAGAAAAACCAGTATCTACACTCGCTGTAAACCACATCAACCTTTAAAGAGAAAAAACCACTGATGACCTCTCTTAAGATAGTCACAACATTCGATTATGGAAGCAAGTTGTCAAAACTTGAAGGTGGTTACAGGTCTCTAATGGGCGCGAGTTCTTGGCTTGACCAACAAGACAAAGGAACCCTCGCTCTGCCAGACAAACGAGTAGGGTTTTGGAGTTATAAGTCAACCCTTGTGCTTATAAAACCATCCCACGTGTCCTTCTTAATATTTCTCTCCAGTGTGGGTAGAGTTCCATAGTAAGTTCTGCAACAAAATGATTTACAATCAACCAATGATCATTAGAAACTATACATTATATGATTTCCCATAATTTGATATTTACCATGTGTATTGTTACTTACAGAATCAACTATACGATATAACATGAATATTTATGTTTATTCTAGAGTTTTTCTTTGATAATAAATTAAGTTGGATAGTTATGTTTCTTATCTAGGTTTAATGGAAATAGTGAGAAGACCATGTGTAACTTATAACCATAGTAAGAAGAAGAGCCAGGGACTCTTGGAGCTTAGCCTTTGTGATATATTTGAAGGAGTGTTCAGTGAACTAAAGACCAAAAACGTTAAAGAAATCCCATTAAAATTCTAACAACTTAATGATGAAATTATAATTAAAAGCATAAGTAACTTGATCATTCTTTGAGAGAAGGACATTTATAGAGTCCTGAAGTGAAGGTAGCTGCGAGAGCCACCAAACAATATGGAGTGAACTTAATCCCAAATTGTGAGCTATATGCTCTCTACGGAAATTTATAAATAACCATTATGGTAAACAAAAATAACAGTGTTCTTTAGATTTTTAAAGTATAATATTCAGTCGATTGGAGGAACTTTGGATAGTACTTGTTCTTGCAAATTTTTAACCCATGTTTATGTAATTGATAAAATGTCATTATGGAGTTAGTTATAAATACAAACTATGGAGTTGTAACGACAAAAAAAGATTAACATTACGTACTTGAAGACAGGAAACATATTAAAACATTTTCTAAGACTAGCATCTTAATCATACTAGGGAGGTAGCTTCTTGACATGAATTTAAATAACACCCTACTGGATCATACACTTACCTGCTAAACTTGTAAGGAACCAGCAGTCCAATTGAGTTAGCTAAATGCTAAGTAAGCCCCAATCACACAAAAGAGTTCTTACCTACTTGACAAAAGATAAACATCAGTATATCTAGTAGCAACAAAATGCAAGTCCTTTTCTAACTCTGAGAGAATTATAGCTGCTAAGTCATTAATAGCACTAACACAAGTTTTTAAGATTACACCTTTCAGTTTACAGGTTCTTATAAAGAAGCGATCCCATTTTCTTTTATAAACTATTTCATTTTCCGCTAACCATTAGCAGGTACTTAGCTGAGACTTTAGACATTTTATGTTACTTAATTTTTTTTATATTTTTACGAATTTTTGGGATATTACATCTACCCAAGATGAGTTGTTCCTGTCGAGGTTTAGGACAGTGAGGGAAGTGTATGAGATAGCCTTGAAGGATGAAGAAAATTTGATGACAAAACCCATTATAGTCAGCGGTAAACTGAATTCTATGGGTGGAAGGACTGTAATTGCCAAAGGATAGAGGATCATAACAAAAAGGAAATTGTCGAAGAAAACTAACAAAAAGAGGATATGTCAACTAGGGAGCCTACATCGGACTATAGAGAAGAGTATAGAGAGACTTGCGGCCAAGGTGTATATTGTCGAACAAGAGCGGTTGATGGAAGAGGGAAAAATAGACTATCCATATTTTTCTACAAGTTTCGTGAAGTAAAAAATAAGTCATATGAATTCCTATAGAACCTACACATTGATAACTATTCAGAGATAAGGTGACAAGTTGGTGATAATTTTAGCACAAAGATGAGTTTGATGGTTGGAAGCGATGAAGATAAATAAAATTTGGAAGGATATGAAAATATGATGAATGGATGGATGTTGACCCATTGAAAATCAAAAGAGGATAAGGAGGCGATGTAATGAAAATCTATGTTCTAGATGAGGGTAAAATTTTTCGAAGGGTGTCCTTTGAAATTAGTTAATGGAGGAAGCACAGAGAATTGTTTCTCAATAGAAGTCATTGAGAAATTGGGAATTAAGTATCAACCACACCCAATTCAATAAAAGGTGTCTTGGTTGCAGAAGGGGCACCACGCGATGGTGATGTGACAATTTCTGATAAATTTCGAGATTAGTTGACTAGAAGACAGTGTGTTGTGTGATGTAATACCAATGGACGCTTGACACCTATTGTTAGGAAAACCATGGAAGTATGAATAATACATGATTTAAAATGGTCATGGAAATAAGGTTACTATTTGGAAAAAATTAGTTCCACTACAGGATGATGAGAGAAACAAGGAAAGTTAAAACAATTACAGGGAGAAAAGGGTACTAATGTGCTTTACTAAATAATTATTGAAGGAATAATACAAGGAAGGGTGTTTCTTTACCACCATTCCAAAGGGTATTGGCATACATGAGACGACGAAACATGTCTCGATTGAAGTACGAGAAGTATTGAAATAATTAGGAAGCATAATGGTCGATCAACTCCAATAGAATTTCTATCAATGAGGAATATTTCCCATCATATCGACTTAATTCCAGTGTCGGGTCTTCCAAACAAGGTGTTGCATCAGATGATGTCAATGGAAAATGATGAGATGAATCAACAAGTTCAGGAGTTGTTGGATAGTGGACTAATCACTAAAATTTTGAGCCTGCATGTAGTATTAGTTGTAGTTCCACTAAATAAAGGATGAGAGTGGAGGATGTGCACCGATTCAAGGTTCATCAATAAGATTACTATCACACACAGGTTTCCATTACCAACGATGAATAGCTTGATCGATTGTTGGAGTGGATCTAGGTACTTCACCAATATCGAATTGAAGAGTGGATATCATCATATCAAGATAAGAGAAGGCGCCGAATGGAAGAAAAACTTCAAAATGAAGGAAGGGATGTATGAGTCATTGGTATTTTAATTTAGGTTGAGAAGTGCACCCAACAAATTCATGAGGTTGATGAATGACATACTCAAACCATACTTCAGGAAATTTTCCATAGTATATCTCAACAATATACTGATTTTTAGTAGAACCAAACGAGAACACTTGGCACACGTTTAATGAGTATTGTAGTGATTGCAAGAAGAGAAACTGATGATGAATTTGAAAGAGTCTTTTTTCATGAAATAGGATTTAAGCTTTATTGGATTTTTAATCCCTCAATAAGGGTTGTTTATGGACCTAGATAAAGTTAAAAGCTATACTGGAATGGTCAGAGTTAACTAATGTGATAGAAATCAAAAGTTTATGTGGAATTTCAAGTTTATATAGGAATTTCATAATGGATTTCAGTTGGATATGTATATCGTTGATGATATGCATGAAGAAGGGTGAATTCAAGTGGAATAAATATGCTCGACAAGCTTTCAAAAAAGAGAAGCGGAAGGTGATAGAGAGGATAGTTTTGACTCTCCCTGACTTTGAAAAGGTAGCTCTGGTAAACTGTGATACAAGTGGAGTAGCGATTGGAGTAGTGTTGACCCAAGAGGGTTGACCAATCACATTTGTTTATGAAAAAATGGATGAATCCAAGTGAAAATACTTGGTTTGTGACCAACATTTTTATGTTAGTGTTGAAGCATTGAATAAACAGAGGAAATTTATATTGTGAAAAGAGACTTTTTTATATGCTAACCATCAATCTCTTAGGTATTTGAACACTTAAACCAAGCTAGACCAAAGGCATATGAAGCAGGTGGAATTCCTTCAGAGTTATACTTGTTTGATTAAAAAACATTCGAGCAAGTCGAACAAGTTTGTTGACGCATTAAGTTAAAGGGTAACATTGTTGAACATGTTGATTGTTAAGACAAAGGGGATAGATTTGGTAAAGAAACAATAAGAAATAGATGAAGGATTTAAGGATGCATGAAAGGAATCAACAAAATCGTGGAGCATAAACAACACACTATACCTAGATTATTTCATCTAAGGAGGATATTTGTTTAAAGGACATCATTTATGCATTCCATAAGTATCAATGAGAGATAATTTGATCAGGGACTTACATAGTGGAGTACTAGAAGGACATTTTTGTGTCGAAAAGACCAAAAAATTGGTCGAGGAAATATACTATTCAAAAGTACTTCCAACAAATGTGCAAAAATGGGTTCGAGACTGCAGAGTATGCCAACATGCTAAGGGAATAATTCATAATGCATGGTTATACATGCTATTAACAGTGTCGACGATTCCATGGGAGACCCTTAGTATGGATTTTGTATTGGTATTTCCAAAGACACAACACAATAACGGATCCATAGAGCGTATTACTTCAAATTCAGATATTAAATTCATGGGTCATTTTTGGAGGATCTTGTAGAAGAAACTAGACACCAAGTTGGAGTTCAGTTCTTCATATAATCCATGGACTAATGGATAGATAGAAGTTGTAAACACAAGTATGGGAAATTTGTTGAGATGTTTGACATCTAACCAACCAAAACAATGGGAAAATTTGTTCTCACAAGCCAAATTTGCATATAATAACTCAATGAATTGGATGAGGAGATTAAACCTATTCTAAATTTTGCAATAGAGACTCCCACATAGAGTGTTTTATTTGATAGAGTTTCCAGAAAGAATGTAGAAAAGTGAAAACAATGAATCATTTCAGAGCATATCAATGGCGTACACGAGTAGTTAAGGAGAATAGTGAAAAGAGGAAATGAAACATATACGATGAGAGATAACCAAAAAAGATGACTACACTAATTCTTAGAAGGTGACTTACTCTATGCCCATCTCCAGAAGGATAGGTTACCAATGGGGAAAATATACTATTATGCAACCAAGTCCTTGAAATAACATAAAAGGATCAAAAATAGAAAATAAGAGAGTAATCCATGCCTTAACAATGAATAGAACAAATAAATATAAATCCTCTTCAAGGGATGAACCTCCTTAGACAATGTATTGACTACACAATACAAGATAAGATACTATGATGACTAAATTGAGAATACCCCCTTCCTATATATAGGAGATAAAGGTGTCACATTCCCCAAATTGCAAAAACATTTTATGTTTTAAGAAACATCATGTTATATTTTTATTATAAAGTTTGTAATTAATGACCAAGTGGGGTCAAGGATAATTGAATGTAATTGCTGAATATTTAATTAATTAATAAATGAAAGATGAGACAATAGCTTAAGGAGGCTGTTAAATGAGTGTTTTATTGGTCACTTGGAGCAATAGGCTGGGTTGAGATAATATTGACACTTGGAAACATCCTCAAACTACTTCTAGTTGTTGCAGGAGGAGACTTCCCTATTTTTGTTGTAATGTTCCCCAAGAAAGTGGAACAAGAGCAGGTGGCTCATTAACTGAAAACTAACCCAAAAGACCTAGGCATGCTAATAAAACTTCCCATTGAGGATAGTTTAGGTTGCTCATTCTTGACTTGTGAGAATTATGAGTGAATTTAGTGTACAAGAAAATTCGATGGGGGGACTAGCAGAAGTTTGTTTGAGTGAAAAATGCAAAAGTTCTAAACTTGTGCAGCTATTTTAAGCTGAGTTCATACTGATGCAAGCAAAACAGAATTACTGCTAAATACTCAGCAGAGCTGTAGAGGATTACTAAACTATATCTCTCACCTAGTACTTCTACCAGGTGGACAAGAAGACAAGCTCGGGGGTCTTGATATTTTCAGCTTAGCTATCTCCAGGAGTTGGTTGGGAGGAATAGGTTCCTTAAGCTGTTGTCACCTCTACTGCGTTTCAGGTTCTATATGATATATCTAGTTTCTAATTGCATATTTAGGATCAAGATGGATTGAACTTAAGTAATAATGTGTTATGCTTCTATTTTTTTGTTATTAGGATTATTTAATGAAATCTTTTTACTATGAAAAGATAGTAAAATGATGGATTAGATATAGATTAGGGTAAATGATTAGAATAATTTCCAATTTTACTGATAGATTAAAAATACCTAACTATATTTTTCCACACCTTTTAAAAGGTAGTACTCTAGTATAGTAGGTTAGATTAAATTCTGATAAAGAATCAAATGAAGTATGCTTGAATGTGTTTATTTACCTTCTACATATTTCTTAGGGTTAATCAAAAGTAAATTATCCTTTATATTTCAGAAATTTTCCTTAGAAAAAGTACATTATCATAAAATAACAAAACTGTCTCTAAGAAAGATTTTTAAAAAATATATATTTATATATACACAGACTGTGCTCTTACCTACACAGTAAATAAATTATTTACTATAAGCATATTATTATAAATATATATAGTAACTAAAAAAAATTATAAAAACGAGAAATAAAATAGCAAGAATAACTTAAAAGGAATAGAAAAGGGAGGGATAGTAATCACTTAAGACAATTCCATTATCAATCTAAGTAAAGATTCCACTTCAAGTATATCTAAATGTTAAACTCTGTAAAGTTTTTAAATTATTTAAAATATTACAAAAACCCTAACTAGAGTAACTGTCAAAAATGACCTCCATTTTCTTCTCTATTTCCAAAAGAGGGTTAATGCAGACTACCCATAACTACTTAAACATAAGTTCTTCATGTAAGCCAATACAGTTATCTATTTTTGGTATAAACACATAGAATTAAATAAACACTTTCCACAAGAAATAGTATTAAAACTGTTTGGTAAATATGAACTAAGATAATTTAATTAAATATGTTTCAAAACATTCCAACCTAGGAAAAATAGTAAAGACTCGGGTTGTATTATTCAACCTTTCCTCTATCTATTTTTTCCGAAATAATTGCTTCTGACAGTAAAAATCAAACACTATGGTAAAAACCAACTCTCTGAACATTTTATTTCCCTTTTAAACAAAATAAAAAAAATACGAACTGGAATCATAATAAAACTTCTTCAAAATTTCTTTAGCTCTTTATACATCAATACAAATATCATTGCAGTAACAATATCTCATTTTAGGTTAATTGAGAAATAATTGAAAATAACTAGACAGATAAATCTCACAGCCTCCCATCATTTTCTTAAAAACACAGTATATATATTACCGATTATACATTATGTAAAAAAGTAAGCTATAGAAATTTTTCCAAATATAAACAGTTTCCAAACCCTAATTTAAATTACCGAAACCAATACAGTATCCATACAAGTTACAGCCTAACGACCTTTTAACAACAGGAGTCATGGCTTAGAAAGCCTGTCCAAAATACAAATGATGTAAGTCAAGCTACGACTGAGAATCCATCATGAACATTTCTTAAAGCCATGGCCAAACAACCTTCCAAAACAAACAAACTACATTGTAACCATGACCAAGCAGTTTTTCAAGCCAAGCGAACGGTATCAACCAAAACACCATACACCCATTGCTGGAGGAACCTCAGGTAGGAACGAGGCTTACTGTTTATTGATGGAGCTTGAATACCCCCTTTTCATTGGATATTTTGAGCCATAGTATGGAACTCGTCTTGTAATTTTAACCTGTACAACCATTAAAGAGTTTGTTAAAGCTCAACTCACATAATGAAGACAATAAAACACTTAGAAATTATGCAGAAGGTTTTAGAACTTTAAAGAAATTTTACCTTGTTAGTCTTTGACATCAGCTCCATAGAATGGTGTATTAAACAAAACCCCAGCCCCAAGCTGGAGAATGCTTGATAAAATGAAGAAATCTTTGCCAAGAGAAAACCCAACGTGCAATGTGCAAGCCTAAAACCAAAAACCATGATGAAACAGAGTCAAATCCCACACTAGAAATCAGGCAGTGAAGGAAGATAACCCTACACTCAATGAGAGAACTCAAATAAATAGTCAATACCACACCATGACGAATCAAGAAATGTGCTCACATTACCAAGTTCAACACTGCACCAGTGCATGAAGGGTAGCACTTGCAGAGGTAAGGTAATGATGAAGGGTAGCGCTTGCAGAGATAAGGTAACGGCGACAAGGGGATCATACACAGAATTAAGCAGTGGCCACTTAAACCCTACTTATAGAAGAACTTGAAATGGCAAAAAGGAGACCTATACTCGAAGAGTTAAAGGAATAACATCAAAGACTTACGGCCACGAGCCTACGGCTCTCCTACTCCATAGCAGAGACAAGAAAGTTAGGTAAATGTGATTTTTTAGGGTTTTGGGAAAACTTATATGGTGAGATCGCAAAGTAAAAACCCTAACCAACAATCCTCTACCATGTTGTGATGAAATATCTTTCAAGTTGTGGTTTTTTCACTTTAGTTCAAGACCCCTTTTGGAGCAGCCTGCACACAATAGTGTTTTATAAATAAAAGATGGTGAAAACCTTTTTCATAGCATATATTATCTTTACATTATAATATGCATGTTATAATTTTAAAAGGAAATGATATTGGAGGTAATCCTAGTTTAAACTAAGATTTTTTTTTTATATTTAACCAACCATGTAAATGGGTAAGAAATTATGTAAGGAAATCATTAACCTTGTTAGCATAATAAACAACACCCTATAATGAACTATAGAATTTGTAAGAAGACCTTGTAAGAGACTTAGGATTATACAACGGTTAAAAACACTTATGTATGTGTGCTTGCAAGTTTAGAAAGATGCATAGATTGATTCTTAGTCTGTGTATTAAACATAGTTACGTTATAAGATATTAATGTTATTCATTTTCCCATGCGAGATGAAGATTAGACGAAGGTTAGGTTTGATAGATTTGTAGAAGTTAATCTTTCTTTCTTTACACAAATAGCAATAATACTTTAGTAACAATAACAAATTTGTATTATTGCATTGCTACCTGGTAAGTACTAAAACAGAGAGTAGATTGTCTTCTGCACTAATTTTTTAGTTCCATGTATGAATGTCAATCTTTATACTTATGACTATTCCTAGATTCAGGTTTTTCTAAGTTTACTTGACTTGAGTAGTGTTGAAACGAATACCCTTGAAATACCTTGGTATCAAGTAATAAGGTAATTAAAGGACCTGCTATACAAATTATCCTTTGACCAATAAGTACTTACAGGAACTAAACTGATAGTAGATAGATAAAAGTTAGATGAACAAGTTATAGTTGAAGCGAAATGGAAGAAAAACTGGAATATGTTTAGTTTACTAAACACTTATGTTTACCAGAAAACTAATTAAGAACATAAATATGCAGATCAACGATACCTCATACATTTTGATAAAAGCTGTAAAGTAAACAAAATTTCTAGCATAATATTTTATTCTAATTGAGATAACAATCTCGATCCAAAAACTGGCTACAAAACGTCTTGCCTGTAAAAGACCTGTAAAAGAAGCATCACTTCACTGCATTAGCTAAAAATCTAAGTAAGCCTCGAACTCAACTGAAGTTCCTTCATATTTTCACAAATAGTAAAACAAACTTAGCACTTAGTAATTAAATAGATGTTCCAAATCATAACCTGCTAAATCAAATCCTTAACAATGATTTATGAAAGCAAACAATTAAGTATGCAAAACTAGAAACTAACAAAAGAATCAGTTCGAGTTTAATCTTGATTATGTTAACCGTTAACAATTAAATTTGTTCCTTAGTAGTGACGATTGCAAACATTTAATGTCATATGAAAAATTTTAAATTTTTACGAATTTTTGGAGTATTACAAAAGGTGTACAATAACAACTAATATACTCACTAATATACCCAAGCTGACATATATAATATGTAGTGCACCACAATATAGGGAGTTATGCACCAAACTATATAGTGTAATGTGTCATCATTAAGTGATTAACATGCCCACCCCCTTCAAAAAATGGTGTCCTCAATGCTGAAGTATTTTTGCATGTTTTTGTATAAAGGACTCATCTTCCCATGTTGAATCTTCCATGGTTAAGCTCTTCCATTTAATGAGGTACTCTAAAATTGATCGATTTCAAATTTGTCTAGTCTATATTTTGGTAATTTCTTTAGGCTCCAAGATGATTTTTCCTTCCTCATCAATTTCGGGTAATATCGTCAGAACTTGTCGCTTGTCACCGATTACCTTCTTTAAACAAGAAACATAAAAAATGTCACCGATTACCTTCTTTAAACAAGAAACATCAAAAAATGGATGGACTCGTGAATATGTAGGTAGTTCCAATTTGTAGGCCATACTACCAATATTTTGTAACACCTTGTAGGGACTGTAGTATTTAAGTGATAATTTATTATCCTTCTTGGTGTTCTTAAGGGACATCTGTTTGTATGGTTGTAGTCTTAAGAACACCCAATCCCCCACATTAAAGTTTTGTTGACTATGGTGTTGATACGTTTTTTGTTTCATTCAATTTTGCAGTAGATTCAGGTTGTCCTTTATGAGTTGAAGAACTTATTGTTGGTGCTCCATGTGGTATTCCACTGCTTGAACCTTAGAGGAGTCTATTAGTGAAGATGTGATGGGTGGTGAATGATAGCCATAAAGTGCAATAAATTGGGTCATTTTTTATGATGTATGGAAGGAAGTGTTATACCACCATTCTACCAAGGGTAACCACTTGAACCATTCTATTTCTTTATCAACTGCAAAACATCGAATATACCCTTCCAAACATTTGTTTACTATATATGTTTTCCCATCATATTGAGGATGATAAGATGACCTATGAGCCAGTTGAGTACCCAACCAAGAAAATAATTCAGTCCAAATATTTCCAGTGGAAATGGGATCCTGTTAGTTACAAAAATATTTGGAGTACCATGTATTTTTTGTATTGTCTCCATAAAAGAACTAGCAATAGTGATTGCTTTGAAGGGGTGAGATAGTGCACAGAAGTGTGCATATTTAGGAAGTCTATCAAGAATGACCATGATGACATTCTTTCCTTCAGAATTTGGTAAATCTCTGATAAAATCCATCAACACCTCTGTCCACCTTTGGATTGGAATGGAAAGTGGTTGTAGGAGACCAGGGGTCTAAAATTATTTCCACTTTACTTTTTGGAAAACCAAAAATTATGTCACAAATTTTTGAACGTCAATTTTAATACCATACCAAATAAAAATTTCTTTACCCTTTGGTAGGTTTTTAAGAAACCTATGTACCCTCCTATCTGTGAGGAGTGGAATTCAAAAAGTACATTTTTCTTGAGTTAAGAACTCTTACCAATATATAAGTGATCCTTGTACCATAGCATGTCATCTTTCCACCTAAATGTATTAGAGGCACTAGGATCCTGCTGTATCTTTTGAATAAATGTCCATATTTTTTTTTCATTTTTCCATTTGTCCTATGCTTTGGCTATCCAATTTTCTTAGATGATCCAATTAGCATAGAGTAATTCTTAAACATCCTCATATTTCCTGGAAAGTGCATCTACGATGCCATTTTTCTTCCCATTTTTGTAGATGATTTCAAAGTCATATTCCATCTTGAAGTCATATCCCAACATCTTTGTCACCCAACATCTAAAGATGGAATTTCTTCCAAGACGTATTTAAGGCTATCATTATCATTTTCAACCTTGAAATTTATCCCTCTAATGTAGGGGTGCCATTTATTCAAGGCATGTAGTATTGCAAACATTTCCTTCTCTTAAATGGGATTTTTAAAGTTCTTTCCCTTGATTGAAGGACTTGAGAAGTAAATAAGGTGTCCTTCTTTCATTATTATAGTTCCATTTCCACTTTTTTGAAGAATCACATTCCAAAATAAATGTTTTTGTGAAGTCCGGTGTCGCCAAAACATGATCCTTACACATGGCCTCTTTGAGTTGTTCAAAGGATTGAGTTTCCTCTAGAAACAAAGAAAATGCATCGTTCTTCAGTAATGTTGTTAGAGGAGTTTCTATTCTTCCATAGTTCTAAAAAAGCTTGTTGTAGTTGGGAATTATCCATTCCATAGAATTGTCAAATATTTTTCATGGTTTTAGGCATCAGCCATTCCATCATGGATTTAATTTGTTTATCATCTACCTTGACACCTTCATGAGACACAATATGACCCAAATACTCTACCTCCTTTATGAGTAAGAAACATTTTGAGGGTTTTGCATATAACTCTTTCTCCTTTAGTAGTTGTATTACACGGTCAACATGTTGAACATTTTTTTTGTAAGACTTGTTATAGATTAGTAAATGAACAAAGAAAACCAGAACAAATATTCTAAGGAAAGTCTTGAAAATAGAATTCATCAAACCTTGAAATGTGGAAGGTGCATTTGTTAGACAAAATGGCATGAACAAAAGTTCATAGCGGCCTTCATGAGTTATGAATGTTGTTTTGGGGATGTCTTCATACTTCATTTGAATCTGATACCCGGAACAAAGAACCAACTTTCTGAAGACAACTGCTCCATGTAAATTGTCAAAAAATTCATCAGTGACGGGAATGGGAAACTTATCTTTAATTGTGATCTTGTTTCAGTCTCTATAATCAGGACACATACGCCATGATCCATTTAGCATGGATTCCATTACCACTATTATAGATTAAGAACTTTGGCAAGGCCTAAGTATTCCATCCTCTAACATTTTCGTTACCATACGCTCAATTTTACTCTTTTGGTTATGGGGATATCGGTAAGTTCTGATGTTATGAGGAACACTTCTGGAATTAAGTTGATAGCATGATCAAAGACACTAATAGGTGGAATTCACAAATAGGGGGTTGAGGATTGGGGAAGAAAATTTGGAGCAAGGTTAAGGTGGAGGAAACCCTTTAAAGACATTTTTATATCGATATGCAGGCCACAAGTCTACAACACATGTACACGCATTTTGCACCACTGTCACTCTTGTACATGGGAAAATGTGCTAAAAAAATATTTTGAGTTCCTCTCCACCAAGTAATGAATGGATTCATCCTTATCCTTCCATATCCTAGGAAATGCTCCATTTCGACCCTTCACTTCCCATTGAGCGGATATCTATTGAGCTATTATAAAGCATTAGAGGGGGATAACTTTCGACAACCAATATACTATAGTGGAATTTTCCCCCATTATTATGTACTTGAGTATGTATTTCTTTGTCCTTGAATCAACCATTAGTGTTATTTCCCAACCATTACTTGTTCATTACGAGCCTACATTTGTATGGAGGATTGAATTGGTGGAGGACAAGGTGGAGGGACTCATTTTTTTTATTTCGACGAGGTGTCGATAGAGTTTTTCATCCTTATATTTGTTCATATTAATAGGAATATCGATTTATCATACATTTCATGTGTAATTATAGATATTTTTTATCCATGGATGTAATTACTTTGGTCATGTATTGGAATATAACATTCTAGATTAGATTCTAACTCTTTACATATATCATGCTTGTATATCTTTTTTTTGTTGACGAAAATCTGTAGATACAAGTTTGGTTGAAATCTAAATGGGAATATACATTGAATGTGCAGAACAAGGTATGCCCCTTTGTCCCTTAGTGTTAGTTTCACTTGTATATTTAGCATGCTTGGAAATGGGTTTATTTCTCGTTTCATTATTTCTGTTTCGGTCCACCCCAAGCCATAGGAAATATTCTTTGTAACAGCTTTATCTTCTCACGCTACTTTGCCTGCTTCAACTACCAACATTATTAAATTAAGCACATAGATCTATGGACAAACACACAACTCACAATATAGATCACACAGTTTACTCAGCAATTGAAGAATGAAACACTGTAAAAATGGCTGGCAGCTGTCAATGCTTTCATTAATCAAAAAGGTAATTTGATTATAATTACAATGAAGTACAATGGATTTAGTAGCCACATGCAATTCAAATCCACATGAGGAAATTCTAATTGATTAGATTCTACTTTCCTGTAGGTAACTAATACCTTGTCTAAATCACTATCGGAGGACTCAATAGCTAATTGACCTTGCCTAAGCCATAACTGGAGTTCATCGGAGTTCTAAAACACAACTCAAGTGTTAAATTCAATGTTGAATAAGGCTAACTGACTGTGGTAGGTGAGAAATGTGCCCCTATTGAGTGCATCTATGTAATCCTATCGCTAACTGAATGTAGAGGACTAGAACTGAATGTAATTGACTCTTAACTTAGCTTGACTAGTCATCAACTAAACTGAACTTACCTTGGTTAGTTTTGACACTCCCAGTGGCTCCTAAATTGTAGGGATTGGTCTAGGAGGCTCCTAAACTGAGGCAATCAAGTGCAATCAGTGGAATTAGTCCTCGATTAGTGTTCCCCACACTGTAGTAACTGAAACATGTGCACCAATTAGGCCAAGTGGACCCAATGGTGATAGTGACTGAAAATAGACTGGATGGACTCCCGATTTAGATATGACACCTGATTTAGACATATGACCAAATTGGACAAGGGAGGATTAATAATCCTAACACCCCGCCTGAATGCTAACTTGGACAATTTGTGGGCCTTGGTAACTAAGACCATAGGTCACCCTTTACATCAAGTAAAATAAAGTAATTGCTTAATACAAGGAGCTGGGGCAAAAACCACATGGAAAAAGGAAGCCCCTCTATCTAAGCAGGTAGAATAAGTCTCAAGTTTGAGAAACTTGAAAATATGTTGCTGCAATCTTCATCTCTATGAGGTAGCGAAGCCACATTCATGGTGTGCTGTGCACAGGTATTCTGGGGCCTAGCATGTAGAGTTCTCCTTCTTCTCCAAAAATGATGATGGAAGGAAGGAGGAATGTAACCTTTGTCTCTTGCTGGATGAAGACGTGTATGATCATATCCATTCTTCTGAATGTAGTGAGACTGTGCCCTTGCCATATAACATCTTACAAGGATTCTATTGCATCTCTCTGAAGGAGGTAAGATTGCATGGCATAGCACAAGGGTCTTTCCTTTCTGAGTGTCATGTAATTTTCCAGTCATCTTCCTAGCTTCCAGTTTGGAAGTAGGGACTGAATCTAGATCTGAGTCACCCTCAATATCAATCTATGATAAACTAATAAAGATGGATCTACAATACTAGTAGAAGCTGTAAAAGAATTAGATGCAATGATTTTACCTTCCCTTGCAAGTGGTTGTTAAGAGCGCACTGGTTCTAAAGGAGGCATGAAATGTGTGAAATCATATGCTTTTGAAGCATGATTTGCACCACCCTTCACTATGATGCTCCCAGTAGAGATATATGTGACCTCCACTAAGTCAGGACCAAATATCACTCGCTTTGGAGATCCAGTATGGGTCATCTGATAGACAGATAATGGGTTTGAAGCTAGGGAGGGAATAAATAGCACATCTTTGAACCTTCCATGTTATAGCTTGACAGAGCCCTTCCCTTTTGTTTTGACTTTACAGTTATTCCCCATATGAATACTAGGACCATCAAAGGACTAAAAATAAGAGAATGATTCTCTGGATGCATCCATATGGTTGGAAGCTCCAGAATCAATGGGGAAGACATGTGCTGATGTGCAGCAAGCCTTCATTGCATGGCCTTTCCTTTGGTACTCTTTATCTTCCTCTTCAGAGTCGTCCTTCCTTGCGCTAGTAGGTACATAAATGTTATGTTTCTGCAAAAGAAGGGCCATTTCATCAAGTTGTCTTCGCATACAAAATCTTTTTGAATGAAATCCCCTTCCACAGTAAGAGGAGAGGACCTTTCCTTTTCCATTCTTCTTGCTTCTCTTCGAACCTGAAGGCTCTTTTGACTGCTCTATCTTCATAGGAGACTCATCTCTTTGCTTCCATTTTTCATTCGCTACCTTATCTCCTCTTGCAACCAGAGCTAGATCTTTGGAGGAACAAATGATCCCCATTTGGATCAATTTATCTTTCTCAGAAATAAGGATTGGATGAAGGCATTAAGAGTGGGCATCTTCCAATTTGGAGTAGTGAGCCTTACTCTTTGGAAGGTGGATACAAAGGCTAAGTATTCTACATTGAGCTTTTTGAGAATGGAAAGGATGAGCTGATCTTCATCCTTCTCCACATTGCATTGCTTCAACTTATATATCAAGTTCTTGAACTTTGTGAAGATTTCATTCAGTGATTCGAAGTTGGATGGATTAAGAGTGATCAGATCATTTTCTAGCTGATGGATCCTCATCTCATCCTTCTCATCAAATAAGGAGGAAAGATTGTCCCAAATCTCCTTGGGAGTATTCAATCCTTGGATGTGGAATCGAATATCTCTAGAGACTGAGGAGAACAAGTGTCCGTGGGCTTCATCAAGCTTGTTCAAGTACTTTTCTTTGTCATTATCTAAAGCTGGAACTGCCTTTGTTTCTTCTATGAGTCTAAAGAGCTGCTTGGTGCAGAGCATTACCACCATGTCTTCCTTCCACTAGTGATAGTTGAAGGGAGTGAGAGACTCTACTGGATGAACCATTTTGAATGCAGTAAGAAAGGATGAGCTAATGTAGAAAATGTAGTGAGAAGAAAGGGCTGCTTGTAGCGAATGCTGTAATAAGAGCTGATAAACTGTCACACAATCAAACATACAATGTAAGGTTGACAGTCTGCACTTTTGGATTTTCCTTCACACCCAGCATAGTTGATCAAGCAAGCTTGATCAACAATTTCCTAACTTGGGATATTAAGTGGTAAATTCTCTGCTTCTGGTGTAGTACTGAAAGGAGCAATTTTCTCAAAAAAAATGATCCAGCTGGAGATCTGAGGAGAGGTGTCTTTTCTATCATAGCTCTGATACCATATTAAATTGAGCAGATAGATCCATGTACAAACAAACAACTCACAAGATAGATCACGTAATTTATTTAGCAATTGAAGAATGAAACAGTGCATAAATGGTTTACAGCTATGAATGATTTCATTAATAAAAAACGTGATTTGATTATAATTACAATGAAGTAAAATGGCTTTAATAGCCACATGCAATTCAAATCCACATGAGGAAATTCAAATTGATTAGACTCTACTTGACTATAGGTAACTAAGACCTTGTCTAAATTACTATCAGAGGACTCAACAGTTAACTGACCTTGTATAAACCATAACCAAACTTCATTGGAGTTCTAAAACACAACTCAAGTGTTACATTCAGTATTGAATAAGGCTAACTAACTGTGGTAGGTGAGAAATTCACCCCTTGTGAGTGCAGCCATGTAAACATAGCGCTAACTGAATGTAGAGGACTAGAATTGAATGTAACTGACTCCTAACTTAGCTTGACTAGTCATGAATTGAACTGAACTGACCTTGGTTGGTTTTGGCACTCCCAGTGGCTCCTAAATTGTAGGGACTGGTCTAGGAGGCTCCTAAACTGATGCAATCAAGTGTAATCAGTGGAAGTAGGCTTCAATTAGTGTTCCCCACAGTTTATTAACTGAAACATGTGCCCCAATTAGGCCAAGTGGACCTAATGGTGTTAGTGACTAAAAATAGACTGGATGGAATCCTGATTTAGACATGACTCTTGATTTAAAGATATGACCAAATTGGACAAGGGAGGATTAATAAGCCTAACAAACATAAGTCCACATTTATTCTTGCAACTACCTCTCCTATGGCTCTACTACTATTAAACTTGTCTTTTTCAAAATCCGTTGGTTGTTAATCGAGTACTTTGTTAATCCTTATTGTTTTCCTCCAACAATTACTTTTTGATTCATCCCTTTTGATTTATACTTACCTTGACTAATTCCTCTTTTTCTCAACCCTTCGACTTTCTTGTCTTTGACTATGCTCTTCAGAAGTTGAGATGTGCCTGCATCATGAAGGATTCCCTATAAATGACTAATGTGATGGAATAGGTCCCCATGCATTACCCATACATTTCAAATACATATTATATGGGTTAGGACCCTATATTTTGTCCCTACACCATGTCCTAGAGCTCAAGAAAAAATAATTGTGCGCTAAATCTCAAAATTACCAAATGATACATTGCTAAAATGCTAGATATTCATGATGCTTGTGTGGTGGATTTGGGGATTGTGCAAAGGCCATTGACCTACTATTTCATGTTTGATTCCATGTTTCAGTCATGTTGTTTTAATTTTATAGGTAGGAAGCACCCATAATCCACGAGTATTTTACATCTTGACCTGTATCCGTATCACAAATTTTAAATTGGATTTTTCTTTTTATATATTATGTATTGTCTAAATTTTGGTTTAAATTTATCCTACATGTTCGTTATCACATTGAGACAATGATACAATAAAATAGTTAGGTGATGATAAAATATTTCATAAAATTATTACAACTATTTTTTACTGTTGAATTCAGTTCCATTTATCTTCTTTTCAGTGACAACATTTTCATATATTCGTATATTTGAGCAATTTGAAAGGACTAAATTTCCCCAAAATATATAATTAGGAATTTCTTGAATGTTAAAAATTAGTGTACTAATTACTCCAATGAAACCCACCTTTAATTATGGTATTTTCTAGACTTGAAACCATGGGATGAATGGAAAAAAAAAACAAGGCTCAACTAGATCACTTAGATATTATATCTTTCAATTAGGAACATACATACATGTATATATCCTTTTCCATCATGAATTGTAGTATGTATATATTTTTTACAAACTTAAACATTGTTTACCCCCTTTAGACATTTTTTACCCCCTTTAGTAATAATTGTACATTTCTAAGTTATTGATAAATGAATATTTGCCTTTCCCCCTCTAATCTGATTTACCTAGTTGTGCGTTACCTTTCGTATCTTAGATTTATAATGAAATAATTAATCCTTAAGTATGATAGCTCACATTTCACTAGATAAAAACATGAAAGGAGGATTTATTGTTTGAGTGTGTCCCTTTCTCCTACAACAACTAATTATGTTGAAGGTCATGATCATACTTCTAAAAAAACAATTTTGTTGCTTCTAAATAGTTCTATTGAATCTCTATATGATAAATAAGCATAGGTAATAAATGGTAGCTGAACTTATAGTATGGTTTTGGTGAGTCTATATTTAATTGGCTATATTGGGATTATTTAGAATGGATCCATGGACCTTATGTTTATTTGAATTGTGTATCTATCATTCACTTATAATGCATCTTCAAATCAATTAAAAAAAAATCGGCTATCATGTCAATCTATGCTTTATTTATTGGAAATAACATACTATATTATGTTTGATTCCATGTTTCAGTCGCGTTCTATGATTTTTTTATAGGAATCACACATAATCCATGAGTATTTTACATCTCCATGCTCATCAACATAACAAATTTTAACATGCGACTTTTTTCCCAATCGTGCAATTGATATTCTTGGTTTAAATTCATCCTATTATTTCCATATGATATGGACACAATGATATGATAAATTAGTGAGGATATGATAAGTTTTTCCACATAAATATTACCATTTTTCATTGTTGAATTTAGTTCCAATACATCTTCCATGTTGTCAAGACATTCTATGTATGACCTCTAACAACCTATGACCATTTTCAACCTACACCTAGAGATATTCCCAAGTATATTATTTGGAAAGAGAATATTATGATGATCATTGTTGAAGGTATGAGGGAGAATTCCACTAGATTTATTACAAAGTTCAAAACACAAGAATATCTCTAGCAGTAGTTGACATAGTCTACTGATTGTTTTGCACAATTTAGAAGATTGATAAAGACTTATCATGGGGTTGGAACGTCTATGCATGTTTTTTTAACATGATGTACATGAGGATATTGTTGGTAATTGATCATCATTCCTATACATAAGTGAAATCCATAGTCATGAAATAAATGGCATTGTCATTATTTTACTTGTCACTCAAAGATAAAAAAATATCTAGACGTTGCACGATTTAATAGTCCTAGTATTACACCTTATATTTATAAAAGGTTCTTGTATTCATAAACAAAATTTTCAAATAATAATGATGTTCCTCAATATTTTGTTAGGATGTTATAAAAAAAATTTCAATTTCGTATGGATTTCGATTATACATATATTAGACGCAAATTCTGTATTATTGGAAAAGGTCATACATAAGAATTTATTGACACCATGCAAGATGTCTTGGAACCAAAATTCAACAATGAAAAATGGTAATATTTATGTGGAAAAACTTATCATATCCTCACTAAGTTATCATATCATTGTGTCCATATCATACGGAAATAATAAGATGAATTTAAACGAAGAACATGAATTGCACGATTTGGAAAAAATACACATGTTAAAATTTGCTATATTGATGAGCATGGACATGTAAAATACTCGTGGATTATGTGTGCTTCCTATAATCATAGAACACAAATGAAACATGGAATCAAACATAATATAGTAGGTGATTTCCAATAAATAAATCATAGCTTGACATGATAGCCGTTGTTTTTTAAATTGAGTTGAGATGCATTATAAGTGAATGATAGATACACAATTCAAAAAGACATAAGGTCCATGGATCCATTCTAAATAATCCCCATATATCCAATTAAATATTGATTCAACAAAACCATACTATGAGTTCAACTACCATTTATTACCTGTGGTTATTTATCATAGAGAGATTCAATAGAACTATTTAGAAGCAACAAAATTAATTTTTTAAAAGTATGATCATGACCTTCAACATAATTAGTTGTGGTAGAAGAAAGGGACACACTCAAACAATAAATCCTCCTTTCATCTTTTGATACAGTGAAATGTGGGCTATCATACTTAAGGATTAATTATTTGATTCTAAATCTAAGATACCAAAGGTAACACACAACTAGGTAAATTGGATTAGAGGGGGAAAGGAAAATATTCATTTATCAATAACTTAGAAATGTATGATTATTACTAAAGGGGGTAAAAAATGTCTAAAGGGGGTAAAAAATGTTTAAATTCATAAAAAATAGATACATACTGCAATTTTATGATGGAAAAGGATATATACATGTATGTATGTTCCTAATTGAATGATGTAATATCTAAGTGATCTAGTTGAGTCTTGGTTTTTTTTTTTGCATTCATCCCATGGTTTCAAGTCTAGACAATACCATAATTAAAGGTGGGTTTGATTGGAGTAATTAGTACACTCATTTTTAACATTAAATAAATTCCTAATTATATATTTTGGGGAAATTTAGTCCTTCCAAATTGCTCAAATATACGAATATATGAAAAAGTTGTCACTGAAAAGAAGATAAATGGGACTGAATTCGACTTTAAAAACTAGTTGTAATAATTTTATGGAATATTTTATCATCTCCTAAATATTTTAGCATATCATTGTCTCATTGTGATAATGGACTTGTAGGATATATTTAAACCAAAATTTAGACAAGACATAATATATAAAAAGAAAAATCCAATTTAAAATTTGTGATACGGATGTGTGTCAAGATGTAAAATAATCGTGGATCACTACTACATTTCGATTCAAATTCCGACGGTTACTTCCGACGGCGCGTGGATTTTTTCTTTTAACTGTACCAAAAATCACTAAGATAATTTTTTTTTTTTGAAATTGTGGTCATCAGCGTCGCTTAAGCGACGGCTAGGCTCAATAAGCGTCGCTTAAGCGACGGATTTCCTCATAAGTGTCGCTTAAGCGACGGCGCTTCAAATTAGTCAACCATTGAAATAAAAGAAACCCCTTTTCTCATTTGCCCCTTTTTTCATTTACCCGTCGCTTAAGTGTCGCTTAAGCGACGACACTTCAAAATGATCAATTGGAAAAAAGAATACAAAGCGCTTTGAGATTTGTGCTATCGTGGTGGCATATACATTGGTCGTATTGAATGTCGGCATTCAAACCCCTGTTCTCATTTACCATTTTCAAATGTCTATGGGGTCACTCTCACCATTTCCAAGCACCCAAGAAATGGAGGAGGAAGAATCGAAGGACCAAAAGAAGTCTGATACAAATCTCAGCAAACCTCTGGTCCAAATCTTTTTATTTCTTTCTTTCGGCCAGCAGTGTTATGCTATCTCTGCATGCTTCTGTTATCGCTTCCACCATTTTATTTAGGCATCCCTTGCCTTACCTATTGCTTTTGTTGTCCTTGTTGTGGGGTGGATCCTTTGACAAGGTTCAACCTATGGGCAGCGAGAGCTATGGAAGGTGGCATATGGTATACAAATATGGTACTAGAGCATAAAACGAATGTTGCTGCACACAGTACCGATCACAGGAAAGGCACGGCAGGGGACACTACCCAAAAGAATAAGTCAAGACGGAAGAAGGCCCCCGTTATTGAGGTATAAAACCTGGTCTGCCTAGATGAGGTAGTTGACCCACGAGTGCATATTAGCAAAGATGAGCATTTGAAAGTTTATGTGGAGCAATTTAAGTTGGTGGATCACAATATCCACAATCCCACCGTATTCCCTGAGTTTTATTCAGATAATTATCAAATATAGGGGGAACCAAACCAATAATTTTTCCCCATTTCAGCTTTTTGTTTTAATTATTAATTAGGGATTACAAGTCTCTTGCATGCCCCATGCTTTGGGAACTCTTTGGCAGTCAGGAAATTTGTGAGGTTGTTGTTGTTGCGAACTCAAACTAGAGGGATTTGAATAGACTATAAAATCCTATTAACATATAGAATATCCATTCCATTATAGGGTTTTGTTGAATGGGAGGGGTTTCTGCCCTTTGTCTGCAGAGGAGGGTTGGGATTTCACCTGGTGGGAAGCATTCTTCAAGGGGTTACATAGGCATCACTATGCAGGATTCGTTCAAGGGGGGGGTGGATATAAAGCACCGGTGCTGGATCTTATCAGAGAGGGTTTTTCATCCTGTTATGTTCAATTTGTTGGCTGTTTTCATTGTGTCCCTGTTATTGGTACATGGCACCGGGGTTGTTTTGTTAAGGGCCAACAATCTAGGCAGGCAGTGCTTTGAGACCTCAACTGCAGACAAGGACAGTCTGAAGAGGTTTAGGATTGCGATGGTGACTTGCTCGGATGAGTCTGGGACAATTCCTGCAAGGTCCTTTCAGGGGCTTATGAAATTGGTTGAGCCCAACAAAAGAATCCATGCTGACAGACATCGGTATGATTTTATTGATGAGAGCAATATTGTTGATAAGAATAGGCCCCCCAGCTGGAGTAAGATCCTGGAAGTACGAAAGAATCTGCCCAAGTATGATTGGATCTTCTGGAACGATGCGGTATTCCTTGCTCCATACAATGACCCCTCTCTCCAATATAAGGGATCATTTATCTGTATAAGCAAATAGTAGGTCGTAACTGGTTCTACATGATCTTTTGAAACTGTTATTTTTTGGGTTAGACACTGACTTCTCATTCTCAAAACTGGAACATTCAATGCCAGTAGAAATATCTCTGCTAGCCAGTTCTTGACTAGACAAAATGTTCTCAGCCAACCAACCTTGATTTCTTAACTAATCTATTGAGAGGAGATTAAAGATACTTTTGGAAAAAAGCCTCTTAATGGTGAATCACCTATTCAAGTATCTCATGGACATCCAATTAGCTAAATAAAAATGACTGATATTTGCAACGAGATCCCCTTATCCAAGGCGTGCGGAAGAAGTTATGGTTTATGTGGTTTCTTCATGTGAGGGTCGGGCATCCTTTTGTTGGTTTTAATGATAATGGTTGCATTTATGAGCATTAATTATTACTTGGCAAACAGAGCAGACCCCTCCAATTAGATATTATTCAAGTTCTTACTAATTTTTTTTGGTGTACTTGATTTTCCATGAAAAATGAATGTGCATTGCTTTTACCTTTTATTGTACCATGGAGAATGAGGTCTGTTGAAACCAACTGGGCGAATGGGATTTAATCTCATTGAACTAAGTCAACCAAGGAAGATAGGTACAAACTGGAATCCACGATTGCAACCACTGCAATAGTCCATGTCGAGACTATTTTCTCTTCTCTTTTATTCTCTACTTGAACTTTGAATTTAGGACATCCTATAGCCAAACATCAATCATCAACAAGATTGTCCATAAGTACTACAATTAAGCACAATCGATCCATAAGAGTGCTAATCAAACTCAGTCATCATCTCTATCTACAATCACCAAATAGAAATCCATCTTGCCAAGAATTTAACACTATTATCAAGGTGATATGGTCTGATAACTACACCCATTAACACCATCCCAAGATGAGGAGCTTGAGTTTTTTTTGGCCTGCTCCTTAGTGATTTATATTCTGTGGTCTTGTACTCATGCTGTGAGTTCAAACCTTGTTGAGATAAATTTCACTTCAGATTCATGGTATTGAAGTAGGGGAAGACTTCATTCTGGTTTTGCTACTCAGTATTTTGTAGAAATTTATGGTAAGCTGTAATCCTTAATTCTTGCTTAACTTTTGTCAGTTATTTAAATTTCTTTTGTTTGGACTTTTGACTTGTTTTGGGTTGTTTCCTTCGCAGGTAAACAATGTTGTTGGTTGTGAGGGATGTTTCCATCACTTAAGGCATGATATCTGGTAAGATCTAGCCTCTAATGGGAAATGCTCATACCTGAGAGAGAGGTCTGAGGGTTGTTTATCATTACTACAGAGGAGTTGATATTATTTCATTGAATTCCAAAGATAAACTGGCCAATTTCTTGGTAAATTTGTTTCATCATAAAGGGGTCTATTGACATGTCATGGAACTACACTAGTTCTATTTTATGGGGGAAACTTACTCTATGTTATGCATCTCTACTATCATCTATGTTGTTCCCTGGAATACTTTGAACTATATGGGACAAAATGCTTGTTTTCTTTCATGTGCATTGTTTATTGTTTTAATTTTTTGACAGATGTTAACCACTTGACCTGATTCTTGTTTCATATTTTCCAGTGATGGTGAAACTTTCATTTCAGCTGATGACCTAAGAATTAATTTATGGAACATGGAAATAAGCAATGAAAGTTACAACATTATAGATATCAAACCTGCCAACATGGAGGATCTTACTGGTAATTTCTTTCTTTCCTAAATGTAGATGTGCTTTATTGTGATATGATAAGAATATGATAGAACCCTCTCAATAATTATAAAAGTTAAATGTAGTTTTAGCTCATTAAATATTGAAGATTGCACTCTTCAAGGTGTTTTATGCCATGTATTACACCTTTTGAAGACTGCTAGCATTGGAGGATATCTAGGATGATCAATCCCTAGATCTAAGGTCCAACTACCCTGTTTTGTGGACCTGTTGCATGTTTTGGGGCCTATCCTAGTGGAGTGACTTCACTTTGTGGACGTTGAGGCTTGGCTTGGACATTACTTGGCTATTGCTCCTCATTTCTTGGAGGCGCTCCGCTTTGTTAGGCCTAATGTATCTCAGAACTTTACCTTTAACAAACAGTTACATATTGATATAAGTCACTATACGGTCTCCTTAACTGCTGTTATATTTTGTATGGACTGCTGTTATGTTTTAAGGGCTTCTTGGTTGGGAGATTTCGTGGTTTAGTATTTAAAGACAATTTTATTGCAGAACTTCTCATTCATGCCTAGGTTTCACTAAATAATGCTGAGGAATGTTGATATAATGGCACAGGTTGCATTTTGAAGGCTTAGGTATGCCTAGGACTGCTTCTCCAGATCCATATGTTCTTTTTGTTGGTAGAATGTTGGTGGGGTTAGGTGATGGATAAGGCACGCCTCATAACAAGTTCACACACTTCTCCTACTGCTGTTGACACACAAGATTGATTATTAGAGGCTGTTACATGCTCAATTTTTTTGGATTTTTGCTTCTTCATAGTTGTATGAGACTGTTTTGGGGTTGAGAAGTGCCCATAATCCATGTAGGTGTGCCCAGGACTGCTATAGGTTCCCTGTGTTTTCTTTGCTCACAATTCCTCTAAACTTTGTCAGAGTTCCAAGTACAGACTCTATAAGCTTAAAGCTAGCTCCTAGCTTCCCCAACAACTCTTCCTGCTTTGGCTTGTCATAACCTGCTTGAAGCAGCAAATTTAGTGAAAACAGTGCATCATCTTCGCATTCTTCCAAGTTACAATGATCTCTGGCTTGCTTGCATAGCTCCTCTAGATGTATGGCTACTCTGATTGTACCCAATCCCTTTATTCCCTCCATTACACAGAGAGAGGATGGTATCTTTTTACACAGAGAATACCATTGAGCAGTATATCCTTAATAAGCAAATTACCTACAGCTGATTGAGCAGTATATCCTAGCAGCATTTTTTCCAGCCATGAAGCCAAAGAAGATGAATGTTTCCAATGCTCATATTTAAGGGCACAAACAGGCCAAATCTGGGCTAAATATGAGTCATGACAGCACCTCTATCCCATAATCACCTATGTGATCTTTGTGTAAATTAATAACCAGATGAAAAAAATTGCTATGATTCAAACCCCCGATTTCATCTCAAACTGGGCTAAATTGAAGGTACATCAAATGTCAAATGAGAGTTTCAAGATATTCTCATCCTTGTACTGGGTAGTTACTCATCTCCAAACTGTGTAATGGCATCTGTAAGTATCTACTATCAACCTTATTTCTGCTGTGTGCTTGTTTCCTGTAGGTATCAGTTGCTTCCCTGTTACTCCCTACAATCAGTCCTCTCTGATCAAAATGTTAATGGCAAACCTCTCTATAACAGCTACCACAAATCTGTCAAACTGGTGCTTACCTTGTACTACTGATCTCTGGAACCCAAATCTCTGAGTTGTATCCACTATCTAGATCCCCTGGAATCTGAAATCTAACAACCGTGGGTAAACGGTGATGGCCATGGAATCTCCTGAGGATGTGTCCATGAAGTTCGAACTGTTGATGTTGAGCAATCAAGATGGATTAAGGATAAGTCCAGCCTTATCGCGAATGTGCTCATGGACCATAATGAAGGTAATACTTTGAGACTTCCAAAGGGCAGATTCAGTGTTAAGTTGTTAACAGTGGATGCCCTAATAATTGGAATTTGGGACCATGTGCCTTTACCAGCAAGTTTCCTGTGCAGTCCTTTTGAGTGATGGGCAATTGATTTCTTCGAAAATCTTATAGTCACTTTTAATTAAAAAGGTTGATCCTCATTGGCATCAATACTTGTACAAATTGACATGAAGCTGTTGCGGGCCTCAAGAATGATGTTGTGACTAGGAAGGTTGCACAGGGCTTTACAGTACAGCCGGGGATAGGTAACCATAATGGCATGGAAAATGTTTATGTAGAAACTATATGAAAATCATATATCATATGAAACTTCTAAAAAAACTTCGATCGCCATTGTCTTGGTCTTCATTTATCACAACCATAATGAATCACATCACATATAAGCAACTATGCACATAAATGTATGTTAACTATTTAAAGATTAATATTTAATAAATGTGTGCATGTGTATCATCTTATTTAGTAAAATACTAAAATAAGAAATCACAAGCATAAACTAACAACCAAGTCCGGGTGGTTCAGATACAGGTACAGGTGCAGGTTCAGATGGCTTGGCCTTGGGAGTCTTCTGTGTTGAGAGGACTGGTGGTCTAGAGGTCCAAGCTTCGGCCCCTATCACTTTTGTGCCCAGGGGAGATGACAAAAGGTACCGTTGACCCCTTCAAAGCTTGAAATTACGACTTAGGAATGGAGCATCCTTCCTTCTTTTAGGGTACTCTAGAGCACTCTATTATTATTTTATTCTAGAGTTGTAAAGAAATCTTGTAAAAAGAGACCTCACATTCAATTGCAACTCCTGATATCATTGTGGAAAAATCCCCTAGACTCTTGTTTTTGGGGCTAAAGATAAATCTGCATGTGTGAAGCTTGTTTCTGGATATATTCAGGGCTTGTTTGCATCCAAATTCATCATCATTTCGTTTCAGGATTTTTCTTCTTGGCTGGGCATCATATGATACAGTTATAGTGGGTAATGTTAGTTGTTGAAGTGCTGAAAGAGAGCTCTATGGGCCTTCTTCCTAGCTGTTTATGATATCAGATTGCAGAAGTATCTATTCAGAGCTGGTTATTCAATAGAATGTTGTTCATTGTTGTTTCTTATGTCTTATATGATATAATAAATGCACTTGAATTATTGATAGTTGTGTTGGTGAGTCATTTTGAACATCTATATTTGGTTGTAAAAGCAATTTCCAGATACCAGCAAGAATGGTTGTTTGATGTATGTTATCTGGTTTAATATCCTTCATAATCAACTTGCTATCTCATAAATAAGTTTGCAATCTACACTCTAAGGATAAGGTACTGATCTACTTAAATTCACCATCACACATCTACTGCATATCTTAAATTCTATTTTGCTAAATCTGGAAGCTGTCACAAGGGTTTGAAAGACAGATTTAGCAATCCTATTGCAGAGCACTCCCTTGTGCTCTATGAGAGCCAACCTAAGTTATAAAAGTGTCCACCGAGGTGATAGTGAGTGGAACTTATAAGCTTCCCTAGTAATCAGTCCCTTCGCACCATATTTTTCAAGCCATAGGCTGGTTTATGGCATATGCCGCAGGATGGAAATTTTACATAATTAAACAATTTGTAAACAGGGTTGGAAAAGAAATCAGGCATCCAGCAATATTGTAGTTCTATATAGAACGATAGCAACATTATGTAATGATGACTTGGAGTACACAAAATGTCATAAGAATCATATACTGTCTTTATGTTTCTGATCATGTCTTCATGTTAAGCTCCAAGTGGTGGTCTGTATTAAGAAATCAGTGACAGTATAATAAACAGGATAAAGATCTTGTTTATATTTTGTTGTTCAAGACTGCCTATACTGAAACAAAAAATATAGCAGAACTGGAGAAATATAGGCATACCTAACTGCTAAACATGGAAATAAGAAATCAACCCAAAAAAGATCTCTTAAATGCAGGAAAATAATATTATAAATAAATTGAGACAGAAAACAAGATAAAGACCAAATATCAACATTTCCAAGAAGCATACTTCCAATGCTGAAGTCTGTAGCCCTTGCAGCCTGCATGCCCTCCCGTCCACTAATGCCTACCCCTATATGTGCCTCCTGAATCATTCTCACGTCATTTCCACCATCTCCAATGGCCAGTGTTCTGTAGTCACATGCTTTTAGACGTAGTTCCACAAGCTGCCATTGATGAAAAATGATTCAATTAGTAAAAGGGTTCAATGTTATTGGGCATATCTGCACAGTTAACTGTTCTGTATAAAACATTTTACTGAGCTTGAAATTATTATCATGAGGCAATTTCTATATAAGCACTTCAATAGATATTTAAGCTTGAAATTATTATTATGAGGCAATTTCTATCTAAGCACTTCAATAGATATTTATATAAGCATTAACATGTCAAATTTTGTCAAAAATTATTTCCAATTTTACAACTGAGATAAAGCAAGTTAAGACTTGTCTGTTCAAAAGTAAACAGTAATAAAAAAGCTATAGCTTGAATACTTGAACTATATTATTGCCTATACTTAGCAAAAGATTAAGACAAATGAATGCAATCAGGATGAAAAAGTGTTATAACTTATAACATTAAGAAAATTAGAAAATTTCCAGGGAAAGAATTATTAGAACCGGTCGATCCAGACCTGTTAACCACTTGAAGACCCCCAACCAGTTCTTGAACCAGACCTGCAGGCCAGTTACATCCCAAACCGCGAATTGCAATTGACATTGTGTTAAAAAATTTACACACTATTATTTATCATTAACATGACTAAGAAGCTGGCACTTTAGGCTTATATGGCTAATTTTGAGGTTCTTTTCAATTCATTTTACTGCTCTAATGGCTAATATTGCGTTTTGGCTCATCTCAATGCACAGGTGTGGTTCATGGGAGAACATTCACATATTTCCATGGATTTTGATGATGTAAGAGTCTACTAGCTCGAGAGCTGTATTCAAGAACTTCTTAGAGGAGCTAAACATGGGTACAGGTTAGTATTGTGATGAACATGAATCATATTGTTAAACAATAGTGTTATTTCCTTAGCAACCTTGTCTCTTATTTGTCGTGTGTGATTAATTGTGTTAGAAATTTTGACTGCTTCTACCTCCAACCTGGTTTCCATGCTCCTAATTCTTCTTTATGCCCTTTGTGATTTGATTAATTTGTGTTGTCAACACTTTTCTGTGTTAGATGTTAACATGTCATTGGCTGTTACTCGTCATTGGGACATGACATCAAAAACATCACATTTTGTCACCTTTGTGGACATCAATCCCTTGTAATGTTGATTTACATTCTTTTGGTTCTCATGATCTACTTTTGGAAGTTCAGGTTCTGTTTTGGTTATCTCTTGCTTGATTGTTCTCTTGTTATTTTCTTTTGAATCTGTGCACATCCTTCATGATACATCCTTCTTCAGTTTGATGAATTATGGTATTGCACATTGGCTTATACACTCAGTGGTCAATTCTTTAACCTCCCTGTTCATTGCTTCCTCTTGTATGTAACCCAAACAGTGTTGCTTGATTTGGAAAACTAGATTCTAGATTTAGATCAATATGATGTGAATTGCTCCTCCGGTGTGGTAATCTAACATGCAACTCTTTCTGGGTAGTTTTTATGAATTCTCTCAATAGCCTTCCCACTTCATGCATCTCACTTGTTCGATTCTTTGTCATACTGTTATGATGTTCCCAATAAAACATGACGTTCACGCCTGTTTTCCTTCACTGCAACTTTCTTCATTGCAAAACAGCACACACATCTCTTCACTGCAACTTTCTTATTCTTGAATAGTCTGACCAGAGGTTAGCTCCATGTTTGATTCTTCTCTTCTCATTTTCTAACACACTACTATGAATATTACCACCAATGGAAGAAGTTAAATCTGAACTCTGTAGTGACATAGAATATATTTATTATTTGGCTATATATAGTAAGTGCTGAGCAGTATAACAAATCCTAATATTAATGGAGGAATGAGCATAGTGTCATTCATGGGTGAATTTGGCATAATCGATACCCCACTTATGGATTGTGAGCTGAAGGCGACTGAATTAAATGATGCTAGTGGTTCCCCTGTAATGCTAAATCTGGGTACACTAATCTCATCATAATATGAGGAAGCTAGTTAAAAAAAAGTTGGTTTTGAAATCTCCAACGTGAGTTTTTCTTTGTTCAACCTTTAAGATGTGTTTGATCTCCTTTATACGATGAACATTCTTATTAACCTTGTATCTCCATATACGAAGAAATTTTGCTCGTGGAAAGTTGAAAGAATCACATTTCTTCTGGTAAATTAAGGTAGTATGCCTTGAAGACAAGGTCCTATCTGAATGCCACTTAACAATCAATCATGTTACAGATTAAAACTTGATATCAGTGTGGCAATTGGGGAGTTCGGCCTGAAACACTTAATTGGGAAGAACATGGTCAATTTACAAACATTTTATTTTTAATTTTTTATATATTGTTATTCAGGTGTTTTTTTGCCTATTTTATGAAATAAATCAGCAGATGTGGCAGAAAAGGCACTAAAAATGTAGATTTCCTTTTCATATTTTGATGACTTAGTCCTAGTTCCTCGTGGACCAAAATGGTAAGCCATGTTGGAAGAATATCTCTGTAGCTTTAGGGGCATCCTAATGAATAAAATATCCATAGGGAATAAAATTTCCATCTTAGACAGTTTGCAATATCTGATCATGTTTCCATTGCTTGGAAGGAAAACTATTGATGAAATCCATGGAAATGGATTCCCATGGTCTGGAAGGAAGTACAAGGTGGTCCAACTACAACACAAAGTTGATTCAACTTGCACAAGTTGTCTGGATTGTGTAGGTTGACCACTGTGCGTTGTTGGATGGATTCCATGAAAGCTATGGCTATAGCATTCGTAAAAATACTTTCACCTCAAAACTGACAAGTATTAATTTGAACTTGGTGACAAATAGGAAGAACCAAGCGTTTGGTCTCAGCTAAAATCAAATTCTGGTTATTAAATACTATATATTTCAAATAAGCTCAGAAATAACAGGACCATTCATATTCAATCACACGATAACACTATTGTTAGTTTTACCTGTTTGCTCCGATTTGGTTCTCCATTCACCATCAGAGCAGTTACACTCTACTCCTGGCAACAAGGCAGTTTCTGACAGCACTGATTAGAAATGGGACACATCTCTCTTAGCTATTCTTGGTCTCCATTTTGCAACCCCTTCTTCTTTCTCACTTATTAAAGAGAGGAGGGCCCATTGCTGTAGAACATAGTTAGCGAGTCAATGTTTGCTTTCAGTTGAGTGAGCTCTGTGGGAAGCTGTGTCATATCAGCGACGGCGGTAACATTTCTTGTTTAATAGTTATATGATAAGAATTTCATTGCTGCTAACATTTATAGCATGCTTTTTTTGGCCATAACTCATCTTTTTTAGATCCAACTGCTAGTTAGTTGTTGTTTTGAATCAAGCACATGATATGCTGTGTCTTCACTTTTGAATAGTCAATCCTAAATTCTGTAGTTGCAGATCTAATAGTTTTGGTAGGTGTTTAAATATATTTTTATTTCTTCTGTAGGATTTATTTCTGTTGAGTGCAGACCTGTTAATCATGTGTTAGAAACTGGAGTGATATCAGTGTCGTGCATTTAAATCTTCCAATGAATCATTGCATGTATGACACTATTTTGTGTGAGAGTTGTTCTGAGATAGGCACTTGGAATGTGAGAAGTTTGAGAGTGAGATGTTGATGATATTCTAGTAAGTGGAGTGTTGTTATTTTCTTTGCATAAGGTATGGTTGTTGATACTGATAATTATGAAAATTTGACATTTATATTTTGAAATATATATATTTGTTCTAAAAGAGAATTTTGTTTATTAAAATCAAAACTTTTATCCTGATTCATGATCCATGATGTGTGAATATATCAATGTACACATATGATGTATGGTCTATGGATGCTCAATTATGATTAGGAGTCTCCTCATCTGTGCCCTATTTTCATCCCACAGTCCTGCTCATCAATTATTTTGGCAAAAAATAGGTTTAAGTCATAATGTCAAAGAATTCTGCAACCTATTTGATTAACTGAGCCCAATTCATTGTCTGTCAAGTGGTTATCGACATTATTTGCAAATTGAAAGTTATGATCAATATTTCATACATTTGTAGACAAAATTGATTTCATTTATGCTTCTGTTCAATCTTTTACAACTTGTTGGGGATAATTTCTTGCACAATTCCATTGCCTATAATATCTTCTCTGTGATATGGCTTGATCAGTCCCAGTTTGATCCTATCCGGTATGAATATGACTAGAAGATTTGGTGCCAACTGTAAGGACAATGTGTACAAGTGTACACTACAGATTTCAGAAGCAGGCAGTTTACTATCTAGTTTCATTCTTGCCTTGTTCTCTCATTTTAAAAGATAGGAAAGGAAGGACTCTAGGAGCGATAATGTGCAAGGTGCTTCTCCGTGGTATTGGTATAAGTCATATTCTATGGTATAAGTCATATTCTATTTACAGTCAATAGAATCACAAGATTTTCACAATATTTTTTTTAAAAAAAGTTTCAGCAAGTGTTGCTTAAGCAACAGTTTAAGATGTTGCTTTTCCGACGCTTTTTTTAGATAACCGTCGCTTCTCCGATGGTTATATCTGTCGCTTTTCCAACGCTTGTTTTATCATCCGTCGCTAATCCGACATTTCTAAACGTCTCTTTTCCGACGCATTTTTTAATATCCGTCGCTTATCCGACGGTCCTTCTGTCGCTTAACTGACGACGGGAAGGTTATTTTCTTAAAAAAATTTCACTATTGTCGAAGATATGCCATCTCTTAACCGACGCTTTAAATTTAACCGACGGTTACATAGGTGTCTCTTAACCGACGGTTACTTAAGTGTCGCTTACCCGACGACAATTTTCCGACGCTTAAAAAAAAATCAAAGTGTTGTACATGCGACAGGGAAGTGTCGAAAATCCGACATGACGGTCGTCAGATTTTTGGTCAAAATGTAGTAGTGGATTATGGGTGCTACCTACCTAGAAAATTAATACAACATGACTGAAACATGGAATCAAACATGAAACAGTAGGTCGATAGCCTTTACACAATCCCCAAATCCACCACACAAGCATCATGAATATCTATCATTTTAGCAATATATCATTTGGTAATTTTGAGATTTAGCACACAATTATTTTTTCCTGAGCTCTAGGACATGGTGTAGGGGAAAAATACAAGGTCCTTACCCATATAATATGTATTTGAAATGGATGGGTAATGCATGGGGACCTATTCCGTCACATTATTAATTTATAGGGAATCGCTCATGATGTAGGCACATCTCAACTTCTGAAGAGAATAGTCAAAGACAAGAAAGTCAAAGGCTTGAAAACAACAGGAATTAGTCGAGGTAAGTATATGTCAAAAGGGATGAATCAACAAGTAATTGTTGGAGGAAAACAACGAGGATTAAAAAAGTACTTGATTAACAACCGACGAATTGGGAAACAGACAAGTTTAATAGTAGTAGCGCCAGTAGTTGAAAGAATAAATGTGGGCTTATGTTGGTAGTTGAAGCAGGAAAAGTAGCGTGAGGAGATGAAGTTGTTACAGACAATATTTCCTATGGTTTGGGGTGGACCAAAATAGAAAGAATGAAATGATAAATAAAACCATTTCCAAGCATGCTAAATATACAAGTGAAACTAACACTAAGGGACAAAGGGGCGTACCTTATTCTGCACGTTCGATGTAGATTCCCATCGGGATTTCAATCAAACTTGTATCTACACATTTCCATCAACAAAAAAATATATACAAGCATGATATATGTAAAGAGTTAGAATCTAATCTAGAATGTTATATTCCAATACATGACCAAAGTAATTACATCCATGGATAAAAAATATCTATAATTTCACATGAAATGTATGATAGATGGATATTTCTATTAATATGAACAAATATAAAGATGAAAAACTCTATCAACACCTCGTCGAAATAAAGAAACTGAGTCCCTCCACCTAGTCCTCCACCACTTCAATCCTCCATACAAAGACTAGTACGAAATGAGGAATTAGCTACTAGATGACTAAAAATTCTAGTCACCACGGGTTTTTCAAGTGATTTACTACTAAATATGTGCAATTTTGATTGATCCAACTATAAACGATTAAAATTAACGACTAATTTAGTCACTAGTTAACAAATATGACTAGACAATAAAAGACAGAGTTAAAAATTACTAACATAAATGACTAATTTAGTCACGGCATAAAAAATGACTAACTAGAAGAATATGAGTTAGTCATTTATGTTAGTCATTTTTAATTGTGTCCTGGAAAATTGAAAATTTGACAATGAAGTGTAAATCTTGTAAATTGTCTACCTTCTATTAGTAATATTGGTGCCATGTACATTGATCTTCAGAGATCCAACAAAGCAATTGCATGAATTTTCTCTTGACCATCCGTATCCCTATTGCACCATTGAAGCAAACCCGGTTAAGCACATGCCAAAGGAAAATTAGGTTCCTATGTCAATTACGAATTAAGTAATAGAATGAGTACCATATTGATACCTAGCTAGAAGCATCATAGCTAGTTGTTTATCCTTCAACAATGTAAGATTCCCTGCAAGTCCCATATGTCTGAAGGGATTTTCTAACTTCAATATAACTTTTTTCATGATTTGCAACCATCGAACGTCTAGATGCAACAGTCGACGTAGCTTCACCAAGATGAGTTCCTTTAAAGTATCCCTTCTAGCAAGAATGAAATTCACAACTACATTTTGTAGGAATGTATCCAAGTAGTCCTTTCTATAATCACCCTTCTTCTTTTTAAGCCTTGAAAACAAATGATCACCTAGTGACCCATGGGTATGTTTGAAGTAGATGATATTTTCCATGAACTAATCCTTACAATAAAAATCTTCTTCCAATAAATATCAGTCAAGTATTTTGGCCACAGCAACATTTTCCACCCGCCTCTTACGTTAGGTAGGAGCTAAGGGGCTCAGTTCAATATCCACCAATTTGTTATCTGTAATGTATTGTTGAAACCAAGGGGCCATCTGTTTAGTCCCATATTTGGAGCCCCATGATTCCTTAAGTAGTGGTGGTAAATTTGAGGTCCCCCACTAGAATTTCGAGGGAAGAACAACCAAGGACTAGACCACACCTTTCAATAGCCTCCCAGAATTCCAGTTGATCAACATAAATCCCACAATAGTTAATAATGTGTAGGGGTATATCCAAAACCCTACAAACACATTTCAATAAGATACCCCCACAAATGAAAAATGGATTAAGTCTAAGACGAGCAAGGTTCCAATCAAAAAGAAGGACTCCTAAAAGGTATGTAGCATCAACCAAACAACAATCCCATGTGGGGAGAATAATCCAGAGAAAATCCCTTGCTTTAAAACTAGAGACCATCATTTCTTAAAATAATAGGACATCCAGACAAACCAAATGTAATAACCTCTTGAGGGACGCAATCTTCGGGGTACCCCCCCACCCCTCTAACATTTAAGGACAATATCATCATTAGGTAACAACCTTTATGGCCAAATCTACTCTAAAAGTTCCAAAAACGTCTAATAGTGCATCCTATGAATCCAAAATCTCATTAACAATTTCCTTGACTTTTGTCGACTCATTTCCCCACATTGGCTGATCCAAGTGGACTTTCCTCCTTCTCTTGCCATTGTTCTTCCTGATGGTTAAATTTAGATTATTGGAGACTAATGGGTCTAGGTCACTATCTGACTTGGAGAAAACCAGGACAGGATCCTACAAGAAACTCCCCTAGGAAAATGGGAGGGAAGAATCAAATGATTGAAGCCCAATGACTTATCAACCAACCCATAAGCCGATATTGAGGCTACACCATCACTTAAAACCTTGGATTTTGAAGACAACACTGAGTTTTCCTTCTGTAACATTAGCACCGATCTCAACAACCGGAGTATGTTATTTTAGACAAGAGACCAAAACCTCATCCGTATTAAAAAGATCCTTGATGGGTAAAGTTGGAATTGAAAAATGAGTTAATTTAGTCCCTTTATCTTTATGGACAAAGATGACTTGTTTTCAAAATATTCTAAAAGTGTTTGAATACAGATTTTATGCCCTTAATAAATGGATTCAAATTGTCAATTTACTATTTTTAGTAATGTAAAGTGTTATACATTTTTTTCACTTTATTGAAAACAAATTGTTATGCCAAAGTAACTAGAAACTCAATCCAAAATTACATAATTTTAAATAATGAAAACAATTATAATTAAAAAAAAACATTGTTATATAAAAGGTAGAAGCCAAAATTAATGAAAAGAACACTCAGAAAGACTTAAACACAATGAAGCACATTGATATTACTTTCAATTTTTTTTGAAAATTTGAAAGTAACATTTTCTTTTATCTTCATAACTAAGAAAAAAATGGGTTAAAAAAATGGAAAAATTCCAATGATGTGAGGGCATTAATAAAGCATATAATAATAACTCTATACTCTTCATAGAGGTGGAGATAGGTCCTCATATAGGCCAAGGACAAAATACTCAATTAAATAGAAAAGTTAAATGATTTGGGATTCTGGCCATTGCAACAATGGCATGTAATAAATTATTTCAGAGCGCTAAGCTAACTCTCACTTCCACCTTCACCATTCAAGTTTCCGCCATTAAAACTAAAAAATCAGACATGAAGGCCATATGTGAATATCATATATACTATGTACTCATAACCGATTGGAGGAATTCACTAATAGTCTGCATATCATGAATCGTTAAGGAATTTAGTCAGACTCCCAAACATACGACTGTGTAATGCATCTCATTAATCGCCTAGGAATTTAGTCAGACTCCCAAGCCTACGATTGTTTAATGTAGAGATACCCTAACATGAAATATGTGAAATGGGTTAAAATAGTCCACACCCAAATGATTGACACATGGTTTAATCTGGAAGTGTCTTTGAATAACCAATTTATTTCCATGTATGCCGAATTCAACAACCTGGAGGACGCTTGTCAGTTTTTCGACGAAATAATGGAACACAACGTGGTTTCATGGACTACAGTTATTGGAGCTTATACAAGACATTGGCTCTGTGAGGATGTCTTGAACTGCTTTACCAAATGCAGTGAATAGGAATTCGGTTGTATTAGTTAATCTTTTCCATTGTTCTCCCAGTGATCACTAAATTAAGAGATCTTCAGCAGGGGAAGGAGGTGCATGGCGAGAGAAATAGGAGTGGGTTTTGATATATTATATTTGTGGGAAGTGTGATTGTTGATATGTGTGTTAAATGTGGGAGCATGGAGGATGCACAGGAAGTGTTTGACAAAATTCTTGAATGAGATGCGGTTACCTGGACTACGATAATGGCAGGATATGTACAAATTGAACATTTGGGAGAATCCCTCAATCTCTTCATTGAAATACTAGTTTTGGGGATGAGACTTGATTAGGCATATTCACCGCTATTCTTCCATCTTGTGCCAAATCAATAGCTTTGCAAATAGGTATGTATGTCCATCAAGAACAATTAAAAATGGTGTATTAGGATATCTTATATTCTGGTTTCCAAATTCTACAGAACTTAATAGATCATGAGAAGCAAACTGTACAAGCTTCTCTAGTGCAATGAATCCTCTTTAACGATGCAGAGTTTGTGTAACATGCTACAAAAGTGTCAAAGTGATGAGGTTGGAGCCACTCTAAACTAACCTGAAATAATTAACAATTAAGAATTAAAATTGAGCTCACAAATAATATCCACTTGAGTAACACTCACATTTACTCAATTTATGAAGGAAAATTTGGTGTTAACACCATGTTTAAGGGATTTATCAGGTCATATAGAGCTTTCACCAACATACCCGTATTTCTTTTCCCTTTGCAATGAATCTTGAGGTTTCTCCATGCAAAATTCTATCTTAATATCTCCATTTAAAGAAACAGTCTTAATGTTTATTTGATGAACTTTCCAACTGGACTGAGCTGCAATTACTCACAACATTCTAATTGTGACTAGTTTGACCATAGATGTAGAAGAAATGTTCCTAGGATCAACAACATTTTACATAGTAGGCATAATGTATGAAGACAACATACTGGAATTTGATGTTAATAAAAGATGAAATACACACTATTTAAGCAAGATCATATGTTTAGATAGAATGATTGATGATTAGGCGAGAAGGAATTAGACGTGACTCTTTCTGTAAGAGCTCTGAATTCTAGGGTTAATTTTGTTAATAAGATAAATATGTTGTTTTTTAAATTTCCTACAGATATAAAGTGATTATCTATATTTTGGTTGTATTATATAAATAAAACAATAAAGCTAAAAGACAAAACAAAACAAACATAGGAAGTCATTCTTACCATCAAACTCCATAAACCTTCTTTGTTATAAGCAAAAAATTCTTTTGCATCAAAGACTACCATTAGTTACTGATCATATCTATCCATCCTATCATCATTAAGAGCCAAATTCCCTTTTGTTTTTGGGGGTCCGTCCTGTTGATGTGTTGATTGAGGCTACTGGGTCGAACCATTTACCCATTCCTAATTGGATTGAAAAAGAGTAAACCTGCGTGAAAGTTGGCTCCATTTTCAAGCACTCTCTCGGGTACTGTCAAATTATCCTCCATTCTTGTCACTGTCACTTGCAATCTGCAAATCGAATTTTGAGATAGAAAACCAATCCTTTTCACTCCTTTCCTTTGACCGAGGGTGTAGAGTTAAAGAGTATAGTCATCCTGGGAGTGTTGTGAAGAGGGATAATCAGAAAGAGCAAGGGGAGGGGAAAGGTAGAGAGGGGGGAAATGGTGATCCCTCTGATGAACAGGAAGATTGTGAAGAAGCACGTGAAGAAGTTCTAGAGGCCTTAGAGCGATCGTCGCATCACTGTCAATGTACTTAGTATTCATTTTTCTCTATGCTTATTTATCTTATCTCCACAACATCATCATGTAAAAGGGGTAAACAAGGTTCTTGGTTATTTTTTTCCGATTCATTTAGTTCTCTTGGAGAAGAACAAAAACTCCAAACCCAACACTGCGATGGATCTGTTCGTGCCCCTTCGATCTTAAATAATATAACTTTTTCTCATTTTTGTTGTGACTCTGGGCTGGGATTGTGAGTCGAACTCTTATTTATTTATTTATTCCATTTCAAATATATCGAAAAACATAGACATTTCCAACATAATATTTTGCTCTTGTATGTTGCATATGTAGAAGAATGGGTTCATGTGGCAGTGTCGTGTTTTCCTTTGAGTTCAATTGGTGGGATGGAAACCTTAAGGATGACGTCTATAGATGACACAAGTACAGAAGAAAGAGAATTTCTCTTGGCCTCCTTAGCTACATTTTCAAGTAGAGGTATAAGATGGGAACAAGCCAAAGAACTGAGTCTAGCTCAATTAATGGCAGTTAATATTGGGTATTGTTGGAAAGAATTTGGGAAAATGAATGGGTTTTTGTACTTGCTCAGTTGCGCAAATGGCTAGAGTGAGTAGTTGGCCACATGGATGAATTGGCAGAAGGCATTCATGATGTTGTGAAGAATATCAATGTTTCTACAAGAATAGAAGTTGATATTACAATAGAGTTAATAGAAAATGAAGTTAATAGGTCCAACGATTTTCTAATGGATATGGCAGAAATAACTGTTTTCATTTTTTGTCTTATGTTTGGACTTCACAATCTAGATAGAGTGGAAATGACCAGTTCGTTGAACTCCTTAAAGGATGTCAACTAGGAAAGAGCAGAATCCCATGCTTTTGAAGACATTCTTTGGATATTTTTTGCCACAGGTATAGATGAATCAATTGCATCAATCTCTTGCCCAGTCGACAGGTTGTTCAGAAATTTCGAGTTCCTTCAAGGGTTTGGCTCAAGGCCATGATTGCAAGTATGTCTGGCATGGCAGATGATAATTCTACAATGATATTTAACAGAAATTCGAGCAGTTCATTAGAAGTTTCCAATGCTTTCGTTTACATGGCGCGGATGATGAGGAAGGGTTACAGTTCTCTTGGGGGAGTCACACTCAAGAAGTATAAGTTGGATACATCGCAACATTCTACGACCTTTACGCCTCAGGTACATGGTGTGAACTATCTATTATTACTATACTTTAAATTTTTGGTAAAGGGCCCTTTGTCAATCCTTCTTATATGCAATGACCCCGATGGGTATTTTCTATTACAATCACTAATGATTTGCACCTGGCATCGTACATTGAGATTCATTACCTAGAATGAATTGTTTAGGTTTAGTTATCCATAAGATATTACAAAATAGAACAATAATTGTTCGCATCAAGACAATAACAAGTTCTCGAGGAATTAAATCTAGGTCTCTGTGAAGGAAACTAGGTTGATTTACCACTTGGGCATAACCCACTTGACATTGTTAACATTCTCAGCTAATTCCCAGTGATTTGAGAATAAAATTTTAATGCAAACAATAGGTTATTTGGTGTTATTTTCCTATAGGAAGATCCGGATGACATTGTTCCCTTGGTGAAGTTGCAATAGTGAGATCGGTTTGGCACCCTAAAATTTACGGTCCAATTTTTTAGGGAAATGCTTCAAAGAATTACACCCCAGGGAGTTGCACAATATAGACCAGTCTTCCTCTACATTGATGTCGAAATTGTGCAGGAGCTAGTCCCATCCTCATTCCTTTGAAACTCATACCATTCATGTGGGCCAAATACCAGCTAGATTCTATTTTGTTTTTTGTTTATCCTCGAGCCTCAAGTTTGGAAACAATGAAATTTGGAAAAACATTGCCAGTGAAACAAAATATGAAAAAACCCATGATTAAGTTTGGGATAGTAGCAACAAGGATGGAGGCATTGCAGCTTGAGGTGTCCTGCCTTTCTAAATTTAGAATTGATAATTACACAGGACAAAGACGCCAACTCAAAAAATAAATGATGACTAATATTACAAAAGTGGATACTCATATAATGGTGTTTGAGCAAGATTTAACAAACTACTTCGCTGAATGATGTGCTCCATGATGTAATCAACTTGGACCTGTAGGTTTGCTCATAATAGTTTTTTCATTGAGGTGCATAATTTGTGATGCCCTTCTTGTGACATTTTCCTACAAGCTACTCTGAAACATTGTGAACCATCCTCTTTCTTCCAACAATAATTCCTTTCTTATGTGTTGTTGTAGGAGATACATTGGGAAGGAATTGTTGTTTGATTTCTACCTCCTGAGAATCGCATACCTAGAAAGTCTGATGTTCCACTCCTCCTTAGGCTCTTCCATCTCCCTGTCTAGCATCTTATACTGTGCAAGCTTGTCCTGATATGAGCCAAGATGTGTTTTTCTTTCAAGAAACATAAATCTCTTCCATCTCCCTTCATTTCCCCCTCCTATAACAATCACGCATGCCCAGTTTCAATGATTTTTTTAACCCCAAGGGTGGTCCTCTTTTATGTCCCAAAACTTCTTCCATCTTTTGCACTGAAGCCTTATGTATTCTTCATTTTCTGCAATGTCTCCTTGATGATTTGGTGCAGTAATCTGCTGTTGTTCACATCTGCCACTCTTTGTCTATATAATACTATCCTCTGTATTCGAGTGGGTGTAGATATGTTTCTATCAATAATATTTCACATTATGTGTATTTTTTAATTGCAAAACTAATCTCATTGATTTTTTTTCACTTTTTTTAATCATATCCCATTAATTTTTTTGATTTCTTGGGCCCGACTTTTCACATTATTCCTATGTGCATCCTAAGATGACTAGTGGTGTGCCTTCACTCAGTGTGCCCTCTGTTACCAGAATTACATGACGTTGCTGGTTAGGACTATCCATGATGTCATCCTAGAGAAGACAATGAAAGTTTATATGATGTTGCTAGTTACTAAGGAGGGTCCAGCTAGAGCTAGGGATGTAATTCTATATCCTTACATTTGTAGATTTCTTTATTTGATGACCAGCCTCCTACTGTGCTAAATGTGTACGGTCCATATGGAAAGAAGTAGTTATTCTGGGATAAATTTTTCACTTTGTAGGTGACTAAAGAAGATACATTGATAATTAACAGAGATTTAAATCTCATAGTAAACAGGCACGAGGTTTAGGGAGATACATCCAAAGTCGATAGGTTGGCCGTGTTACCCACCTATTTGCATGGGTGTCCACATTAGATGTTCATGAGGATTTCTAGGCTGACCTTGGCTGACCTAGACATAAAAGAGGCATTCTAAGGTATTTTTGTGGGTGAGAAAAACAATGAGGCATTGCTGTGATTGTTCTAAACATCAAAACGGACAATTACAATTCCAATCCTAGAACCCATAGTTGAGTCCCAAGTAACAAAGCACATATCAAAGATGAAAAAAGCACCTATTGACTTATAATTCATTGATTGTTTCCCATAATACCTAGGTGTGGATGTAGTCCCAGTGACAATAATTTCATATCAATATCCAGATCCATACCCATAACCACCACCGATAGCACGGTGTGATATGGAGGAGAAAAAAAGATGATGAGGGCTTTGTATAGATGTCTGCTGCAATGTCTGCAAGGGGTCTTCTGAATCTGGAATGGTAGTTAACTCCAATTTGGGATTTTGCTAAGATAAATCAGAGTGGAAGGCTTGATGATCAAGTGCAGCAAGCTCCTGTGGCTTAACACAATTCTTCAAATCTGTTGAAACCGTGCAGTTCGACCATCCTTGTTTAGTTGAATTGCCAGTCATGTTATTGTCAAAGTTATTAACTGAGATGGAATTAGAGGAAACAACCAGAAAAGGAACAAATATTAGGCAGACTATTGAGCTTCCCAGTTCTAACTCATGTTGAAAAATTAAAGAGTAAAATAGATGTGATTGGTGCAGCTTGCAGTTGTGCCAAAAAAAGGTATAAATGATTATTGCAAATTCTATACAATGGGTACTCGACTGAATCTGGGAATCATCCCTCCAATGGACAAGCATTGTGTTTTAATTTTCTGTTAGCCATAAAATCAGCTGAGTTGTTGGTTATAAGTAAGTACAATGAGTTTAAAGATTTCTCAGGTGTGGTTTGCTATGAGAAGTTGCCCTTTGGAGGGAATTACACATTGCCACATTTGTGTATCCTTCCATGCGGTGCCCAGGAAATATCTTGGTAGGTTGGTTCCTATGTTAAAGATAGATTAGCATCGAGAGCCATTCTCCAGGAGAATGGAGGACCTAGTCAGGGAACAGGGAGTTGATCAACTTAATTCAGTATGGGACTGAATATCAGCCTGGGGCTGAGAGCCATTCTTTAAGAATGGAGGCACTTGGTTAGTTACAAATATGTTTGTAGATGCGAGACCCATTCTCAGGGAAAATGGTACCCTATCAGTTAACTAGGGAAGAGTAAGACCCTAGAAGGTACCCTCGGGCCCCCAGTAGTTTCTTGGGGTTCTTGGTCTGGGACCTAGCATATAGATGCCATGGAAAAGTCCATAACATGTGGTTAGGGCCCCTATATATCTCTAGGGTATTATTTTTTGGGAGCAGACAGTTTCTTTGACATGATGTCCAAGCAAATTCTGTGGGATGAGACAGAGACTTCCTGGTCTGGGACCAAGTAGTTCCTGCAGGAGCACCCTTGGTCAATTAACTAGGTGAATCATGGTCAATTTGACGAAGATCATGTCCTCTCTCCTAATTGGCTATTGCTAGGTTTTTTCTCAAGGGATTGGCCACCCCTTGATGATGTCCTTAGCACCTAACCCTTAGGAGCAGTATTGAGGACCAAAGTATCATACCATTTGGTTTGGATATTCCCCTTATACACTGATGATAAAATATATAAAACAATGTCTCTTGAGAGAGGAAAGTTTGAAGTCCTTGGTCGTGTTGGTCCTATAGGTAAAAAGAGTTGTTGGTCCACCTTTATGGTTCACATTGATTTTGTTGTGATCCCCTTGGTCGACTTTGTGTGTACCTTTGCTATGATGACTCTTACCTTATGGGTTTTATTTTTTGGTACATTACCCTAAGTGCATTTACTTTATGGTTTTATTAAACGACCATTGGACCATTTATAGTTTATGGTTTTATTATAAAACCTTTGGACTGTTTACTTTATGGTTTTATTATAAAACATTGGACCTTTTATTGTTTTACCTTTTGAGCATTTTCTTTATTATTACACCATTTATTCACTTTATGGTTTTATAACCTTTTGACCATTGGTTATGATTTTTTATCTTGGACCATTTTTATTTTTGCTTGGACCATTGATACCCTATCCTAAGATTATAAATTAAAGTTTTAATTTAAACATGCTATACGGATCTGATTTGTTGTCTGTTGCTCTAGCGTGACCTTCGTCTTGCATCTGCATAATCTCCCAGTGTGACTCCTTCCACTAGCGTGATTGAGCTCTCTCCCTTTGCATGACCACCGTTGCTGCTCCATGTGGTTTCACTACTGGTCCATGAGAAACATCCACCCAATATCTGCAGCTTCCCTCTTCCACGTGACTGTGTGTTCCTCTAGCGTGATCCTCCACAGGATTGTGTGAGCCTTAGTGTGAGCTCCAGCTTGAACCCAACATGATCTCTCACGTGACCGTAACCTCCACCAGTAGCGTTAACCTTCAATGTGTGCTCAGTTTGACTTTACCCTAGCGTGGTCATATATATGCACCAGTGTGACTGTTTACTCCTGTTCCTAGGTGACGATAGTCTCTATCCTAGCATAGTCATAGATACATCAGCGTAACTATTTGCCTATTATGTGTGACTTTTTATCCACCTTGCATATACACCCACCCACTATTACTACATACCTACTCAAGGTGACCACTTCTTCACTGTTCCTTCTCTAGCATGGCCATGTAAGCTACTGTAGTATGACTGAGTGCCTCTTGTGTAGCATGACTGTGTGTCTCTACCCAGTATGACTAAGTGTCTCTTGTGCTGCGTGACTGTGTCTTTAGCGTGACTGTACTGGGTATGACTGAGCTGCTAAAACTTGTGCATTTGATTGAAGTTTCTCTTCCTGTTGGCTAAGAGTCTAAAGTTTGTTTCTGTCTACTTTAACCCTCTCTCTCTCAAGGTACATAAATTGTTTACATAGTTGACTTGTCCCTTCGGTGACAAGATCAAACCTAAAAGTATCTGAGTATAAGGCTGATTCAAAATAATGGTTATGATTCTTTAGTGCGGTTATTTCTTGTACATTATTTATTATTTGGTTACTGTACATGGCATTTTAGTGAATCATCTCAAGGACCAACTTTAATGCAATGACCAATGGAGTGTTAAAGTTGAAAGAGATGAAAATTATGTTTAATTTGTAGTGCAGTTTAAATTCATTGGAGTAGTATCTTGTTTCATATTTCTGTTCATGCATTAAAGTTTATTGCTTATGTTAAAACTATCCTAACCCTAAAAATTCAACATCCTGCAGTATTGCAAGTGGGTGCTTGTAGAGGGATTGATGTCCCTGATAGGTGATTTCCTGTAAGATTGTTATAAACTGGAATTTAGAGTATTGAACATTTGTATAGTGGTTTTCTCTCTCATTGGGTTTCCACTTTAAATCTATGTGCATTGTATATTGATGTTGATTACTATTTATGTAACTGATAATATCATATGATTGATATGTCTACTTTTACAGAGAGTTTAAAGCTGTAAAAGTGAAAAATGATTTGAATCTGGTGTATTTTGGTTCATCCCCTACCCTCTCAGTATACTTGAATATTCCAACAATATCCCCTTATGCAGAAAGAGCAACTATAAATACATGGAAACAATGGGAAAGCCACTCTGAAAATGGATTAGTGACCACAAAATAACTAAGCACAACAAAAAAATTGTTGTCTCAGGGGTTTATATGGCTAAAATCTAAGTTTTGAGGAAAACTGAGTTTAGAGTGCCTAGAAGTTTAAGCATCCATGTCATTATTGATATTATGTGTTGATTTTCAATAGTTAACGACAATAAATCATGTTCAAATTTTGATTTTTATTAAGTTTAGAGCTTAGATCTGAAAGTTATGAGTGAGAAAGAGGTGTTGGTATGAGTTAAGGATGCCTCAACACACAAATAGCTGTCTTGTTTTTAACAAATCAAATTTAGAAATTATATGACAGTAAGTAAATAACACACACTAAACTCAAACAAACACTTGCTAAGTTAAAGTACAATGCAAGAATGATTTTCTAGTTCCTTAGTCCTAGGGTTTTAAGATGGATTAACTTCATATTTGCATGTAATGCCTAGGATTCATGCTACTTTAACCAACAAATGCAAATTTATTCCTAGCTCCTAAACAACAAAGAGAAATGCATTTTTTTATTGATGGAGAAAGAGAACAGGGTACAAAAAGAATCTGACCCATGCCTTGTACTTGGGTAGAGGATTCGATTCACCCCTCCTAGCTGAGCTTGATGAGGCCGTTGAGAAATATACCAAGTTTATCTAGCTGAGGCACTCCCTAAGATCTAAACTTTTCTTAATCCTACAAACCGAGGAGTATTAGTGAATAGAAGTCACAAAATGAAATTCCAAACCCTGCAACAAAAACCAACAAATAATTTAGAGTAATATGTATGAATAGTAAGAAATAAACCCAACAAAATAGAAGGAAACATGGAATAAATGTTATGAGTAAGATCTCTCACCAAAAACCCCAAGGTGACTTGCGCAATTGAGAAATCAGATTCATACAAATGATTTTACCTCAAATTAGATCAACTACCTTTTACACATCAAAGAGGAAAGAAAGAGCCAAAATCCATCTATTCACAACACAAGGATCCCTATAAGTAATTTTTAGAAATCATAAATTAGTTGTATTGATATAGCAAAACTGTCTCACTTACCAAATGAGGACCAATTTCTTTTTAAGGATGAAGAGAGAACACAATCTGTAATGCTAAAGAGATGGAGAGCCAAGATATTCATTTGAGTCTCAACATTTACATAAACAACTCAATTAAAACATAATATTCTAAGTATTACATGTTGGAAATGACTCCCCTAGGTTAGGACTGCATCCACACCTAGGTATTATGGGAAACAATCAATGGATTATAAGTCAACAGGTGCTTTTTCCATCTTTGATATGTGCTTTGTTACTTGGGACTCAGCTATGGGTTCTGGGATTGGAATTGTAACTGTCGGTTTTGATGTTCAGAACAATCACAGCAATGCCTCATTGTTGTTCTCACCCACAAAAATTCCTGAAAATTCCTCTTATATGTCCAGGTCATCCAAGGTCAGCCTAGAAATCCTCATGAACATCTAATGTGGAAACCCATGCAAATAGGTGGGTAACATGGCCAACCTGTCGACTTTGGCTATATCTCCCCAAACCTCGTGCATGTTTACTATGATATTTTAATCTCTGTTAATTATCAATCTGTCTTCTTTAATCACCCACAAAGTGAAAAATTTATCCCAGAATAACTGCTTCTTGCCATATGGACTGTACACATTCATCACAGTAGGAGGTTGATCATCAAATAAAGCAATCTACAAATGTAAGGATATAGAATTACATCCCTAGCTCTAGCTGGACCCTCCTTAGTAACCGGCAACGTCATATAAAATTTCAAATTGACCAAGATTCTCCTGTTTAATTGAACAAGGGTGCTCTTGCAGGAACTGCTTGGTACCAGACCAGGAAGTCTCTGTCTCATCCTGTAGAATCTGCTTAGACATCATGTCCAAGAAACTGTCTGGTCCTAGACAATAATACCCTAGAGAGATATAAGGGCCCTAACCACATGTTAGGGACTTTTCCATGACACCTATTTGCTAGGTCCCAGACCAAGAACCTCAAGAGACTACTGGGGGGCCTAGGGTACCTTCTAGGGTCTTACTCTTCCCTAGTTAACTAACTAGGGTACCATTTTCCCTTAGAATGGGTCCCACATCTACAAACAACTTGGTAACTAGCCAAGTGCCTCCATTCTTAAATAATGAATCTTAGCCCCAGGCTGAGCTTCAATCCCAGACAGAATTAAGTTGATCAATTCCCTGGTCACTGGCCAGTTCCTCCATTATCCCAGAGAATGGCTCTCGATGCTACTCTATCTTTAACACAGGAACCAACCTACCAAGATATAGGCCAAGCACCACATGGAAGGATACACAAATGTGGCAATGTTTAATTCCCTCAAAAAAGTAACAGGTCATAGCAAACCACACTTGAGAAATATTTAAACTCATCGTACATACTTATAACAAACAACTCATCTAATTCTTCGGCTAACAGAAAAAAAAAACACAACGCTTGTCCATTGGAGGGATGATTCCCAAAGTCAGTCGAGTACCCATTGTATAGACTTTGCAATAATCATTTATACCTTTTTTGGCACAACTGCAAGCTGCACCAATCACATCTATTTTACTCTTTAATTTTCCAACATGAGTTAGAACTAGGAAGCTCAATAGTCTACCTAAGATTTGTTCCTTTTCTGGCTGTTTCCTCTAATTCCATCTCAGGTAATAACTTGGACAATAACATGACTGGCAATTCAACTAAACTAGGATGGTTGAACTACACAGTTTAAACAGATTTGAAGAATTGTGTTAAGCCACAAGAGCCTACTGCACTTTATCATCAAGCCTTTCACTTTGATTTCTCTTAGCAGACACCCAAACTAGAGTTAACTGCCATTCCAGATTCATAAGACCCCTTGCATACATTGTAGTAGACATCTATACACAGCCCTCATCATCTTTTTTTCTCCTACATATCACACCTTGCTATTGGTGGTGGTTATGGGTATGGATCTGGATATTGATATGAAATTACTGTCCCTGGGACTGCATCAACACCTAGGTATTATGGGAAACAATCAAAGGATTATAAGTCAACAGGTGCTTTTTCCATCTTTTATATGTGCTTTGTTACTTGGGACTCAGCTATGTGTTCTGGGATTGGAATTGTAACTATCAGTTTTGATGTTCAGAACAATCATAGCAAAGCCTCATTGTTTTTCTCACCGACAAAAATACCTCAGAATGCCTCTTCTATGTCTAGGTTAGCAAAGGTCAGCCTAGAAATCTACATGAACATCTAATGTGGACACCCATGCAAATAGGTGGGTAACACGGCCAACCTGTCGACTTTGGCTGTATCACCCCAAACCTCGTGCCTGTTTACTATGAGATTTAAATCTTTATTAATTATCAATCTATCTTCTTTAATCACCTATAAAGTGAAAAATTTATCCCATAATAACTGCTTCTTGCCATATGGACCGTACACATTCATCACAGTAGGAGGCTAGTCATCAAATAAAGCAATCTACAAATGTAAGGATACATAATTACATCCCTAGCTCTAGATGCACCCTCCTTAGTAACCAACAACGTCATATAAACTTTCAGTTAGGAACCTATCTTTGCATTATGGGAACAAGTTAGGACTAGCCATGATGTCCTCCTAGAGCAGACAATGACAATATCTGAGGTATGGAAAAACTAAAAGAAGAAATCCTGGCTGCACTGAGTGGGGTTTGGACCTCATCCCCCAAGTCGTGAGGCAATAAGTGTAGCTGTTAAAAATTTAGTCCAGTTAGGTGCAGTTGTTTGTGGCCAGAAAGGTCTAAAAAAATTAACTGAATTTGGTTTGAATCTCATCAAGCTGGGTGTAGAACCTCGATTAGGGATTTTGAGTTTTGTGGGTGGAGAGCTGTTGGGTCGACAGCTGCTGCAAATGAAAATATATTTTTTTGTTTTTTATATATGTTTTAAAGTTGACAGTATTGATCCGTGACCTTGTGGTCTGTATTTGTCTCACTCTTCCCTACAACTACCTATCTATCTCTCTCTCAGCTATGTCCATTTTTTCGTTAGTGACTTGTCTCCTAAGAGACAAAGTGTGATTGTATTATAAATCTGAGTATAGAAATTAAGGAAGGTCTAAACCACATTTTTTACTTCTATTTGTCCATTTATAATATTTTTGCATGGGCTAGACTAATTTTGTTCATACATATCCTAGGTAACTGTGATTGATGGATGTACATAGTGCTGATATGTAGTAATCCTGGCTTCGTTTGGACAAAAATGGGTCATAGCATCAACTAAATGGATATTTAGTTTTGACATTGATGAATCATGCAAAAAAGAGTAAACAGAGCTCTGCAATTGAATCACATATCTTGAATCACATAGACTTGGAGAAGGCTCAATTGGGTCTTAGGCACAGCTACAACAGAGCCAATGTGAAATTCAATGTCCATAGAGTGGATAACATGGTTATACAGGCTATTAGTCTTCTCGATACCTTGGACAAGGACATCAACACCTTCTGCATGAGAGTAAGGTATTGCAAGTTTAAACCTAGTATTGTTTTTACTTTTTTTGGGTTTTATATGAAACAACATTTAAGATAGTTTAGTTAGGGTCAATTCTAACAGCTACCAAGTTGAGTTCAATTTCCCATAAGTGTCTTTTAATTCTTTAGTTAGGACTCATGAATCATATTTATACTGAAAGGTAAAAGGATTTGTTTATTAACTTAGATTTATATGAGATCCATGATTTCTTTGTTCTCTGAGATGTGTTTTAAAATCACTATATTTGATATTCCCAAGGAATAAATAAAAATATACATTTGACTAGTCCTATGAGGACTCAAGTGCATTGGATACTATTTTGTTGTCCATTATTCAAAAACAAAGAAATTTAAGAAAACTATTAAAAGTCTTCCTTACGTATTCTCTAGGATACTCAATTTGTCATCAATACAGAATCATCAAAAGATTCCTAATATCTAAACCAACAATACAACAAGATGAGCATAACCAATGTCTACATCCCTCATCTATGACTCTGAGCTAACTTTCCATTAAGTGGTTGTTAGTACAAGTCTTTTCTAAATCAGATAGGAAGTGACTTTTCTAAATTCTGGTTTGGTTTAGGTACCCTTCTGTAACAACAAAGTATATTTAGAAAGCTTGTCTTCCATTGAGTTGAAATCTTGGTAAATGTGTCGAAAAAGGATTATTATTATGGTTTCAAAACAATTTTTGACCTTTTGAACTTGGTTCATGTAGGCCCAGATTCTCGATGCTGGACAGATGATTAGCCCAATCTATGATAAACTTTGAATCTCCATAACCTTGAAATTGTTTAATACCTCCATTCTCAGCTATTTTCCACAGTCTGAATGTAGAATTTTTCCCTGCTTGCCCCTTTACTAGCCTCATAGTTTAGAAACAAATGAAAAGAAGAGTTGTTAGTACAAGTCTTTTCTGAATCAGATAGGAGAGTGACTTTTCTAAATTCTTGTTTGGTTTAGGTACCCTTCTGTAACAATAAAGTATATTTAGAAATCTTGTCTCCCATTGAGTTGAAATCTTGGTAAATGTGTTGAAAAAGGATTATTATTATGGTTTCAAAACATTTTTTGACCTCTTGAACTTGGTTCATGCAGGCCCAGATTCTCAATGTTGGACAGATGATTAGCCCAATCTATGATAAACTTTGAATCTCCATAACCTTGAAATTGTTTAATTCCTCCATTCTCAGTTGTTTTCCACAGTTTGAATGTAGATTTATTCCCTTATTTCCCCCTTACTAGCCTCATAGTGTAGCAACAAATGAAAAGAAGAGTCGAAAAAAGAAAAGCACCTGCTCCACAAATACCTGATACTCCTTTTCATGCTCTCTTGAAAAGACCTAGGCTTTTCTTTATCAATATAATGCATTAGTAAACAACTGGAAGGTTTTTCTTTTAGAATCCTTTTTCAATCCATTACCCCTCTAATCCTGTGTGTTACATGGGGAACTGCGAATACTTGTTCCAGGAAGATCATCAAATTTCTTGACATCCATATATCATATATAAGCAAAACATGGGAGCCTGAAAAGTTGCTACAGTTTTGTCACCAATCTAGTCCTAGACAATTTACCAAGCTATTCCTATATATATCATCTTGATCTATCCCCTGTAACCTATGACACGTCAAGTCATACAGATCTAGAGAAGGTGCACAAGACGAACAAGTGATCCACAGACTCAGCATTGCATTTGCATATGATACATCACCCTTGTCTACACCAATGTCTCATTTGTCCACTGGTAGTACTTTATTAGCCAGTACCAACCACATTAGTGTTTTTGTTTCTAAAGGGATGAATAGCTTCCAAACAACTGTCCTCCAGGATGCTCTCTCTTGCATGAGTTCCTCCACTTTGGTAGCATAACCTATTTTGACCCACCGAGCGCATTTCCTTGTTCCCTTGATCCTTAAACACTTTAAATTCTTGGATTCTTGATGACTGGACAAGTCAATGTAATCGTCGCATTCATTTGGCTATGCCCCTGCAAGATGAAGAAAATGATAACAAAATCCTTCACTTTTCTTGATGTATAGAATATGCCTTTACATGAATGACCGTAACAATACAAGTTAAAATAGAAATAATGAAAGAAGGAAAACCCTCCAATGACTAAATTATTGAGCTATAAAATATTGGCCAATTTTTGTAAGAATTTTGTTGCGCCTTCTGGGGACAAAAGCTATTCCTCTGGTCTGAATGGTTCAGATCTAGAATAAATGGTTCACAATAAGGATGGAAGACTTTCCCTAGAAACTACAGACACCTGGAATGCAATCTTTGATGGAGTGATGTGGTTCTTCTCTTATGACGAAAGGTCTCCTGGAAACACCTGCATAAACACATAAAACACACTAGAGATCAAAGATACCAGAACATCATCTATAGATCTATGTCAATCACTAAGAAATTTGACAATAATATGCAAGATTATAACATCACAAGTATATGGGAAAGGAACCAACTTTATATTAATAAAATGAAGAAAGAGTTTACAACCTATGCCTTAGTATTGATATGCTCTTTCACAAAGCTAACATTTTGTCTCCGATAGCTCCAACTCGCTCTCTCAAGCTCTCTTGAATGACTTAGGCCAGAATATCAAAGCAACAATATAACATTACTCTCCCCTCAACCATGGGAATTGAGCCTGCTTTTATAGGCTTGGAATGGATAGAGAAGGTTCAGAAATTGGTGGGTGAGGTGCCTAGGAGATCCTACAAGGATGGATCTTGAGCCCAACTAACCCTAGTGATCAGAGATAAGGGTGCCACAAATCCTTCTTTCGAGAAGCTTTGTGAGAACCTCTATTTTTCACGTTTTACCAAGGGCACGGCTCCTTGTTCACCATGACAGAGTGGTTCTAGGCAAAACTGCGCCTTGCTTAAAGGGTAAAGGAGGTGCCACTGCTTACTTCCAATTGAGTTGAGGCGGTGCTCGATTTTCATATACAAAATTGATATTTGGACCAATTTTCTTGCTTCACAATTTGAGATTGAGGGAAATACTGAAGTTTGGGATCTTATCACATGCTAATGACGATATTTAGGTATAACAACCAAATGAATGAATCCTTCTTTGGGAGGATTTGCAATATTCCTATGTGGCCTAGTAGGCTTGGTATGATCCTTTAGAGAGGACGAGGGGATTCATTATAAATATTTTGCAAGCCCTTATCTACATCAATTACCTTGCACTAACCCTTTTAACTAAACTTTTTTACCATTAATAAAGGACTCAATTTGGGTAATAATACCTAAAATTGCATTATACACTTAATATATAGGTATTTTGCAATCATTAGTAATAAATTTTGTAGGTTTATTAACATAAATCCAAAGACAAAGGACTCACTAATTACAACCTTTTCTCATATATCCATTTATAATAATCCATGCAATTATTTTTGCTATAAAATTTTGTTTGAAAGAAAGAACCATATATGAAAATTTATACTAGATTGCCACATTTCATATATACTTATAGTTTTTTATCAACGTGGTTGGTTACCATCTCAAGTGTGAAGGAAAACATTCATTAGGATAAAAAAATGAAGAATATAATACCCTCTTCATTGAAATACTTTACATTGAATCACAACTAGGATGCACTAAAATGGGTTTGAATGTACATGAACATCCAATTATATCAGTGACTTAACCACACCATTTAATAAGTGTGGTATACATACTAGCACTATTATGACATAGGAATTTGTCCCTTTCAAATCATAAAACTACTAAGCACCAATCTCTAAATAGATTAAAATAAATAGTGATTTTTCATAACAATACTATTCTTTCTAAATATTTATATAAATCACTCACTTGAAATGGGTGTATTATATAGATTACCTAGAACGTAGGGAGGGGGAGAGGTGTTGTAGGGAGCTTCAATAATTTAACAAAGGTTTTGGAAAAAATAGCTTTTTGGATTTTGTTACCAAGGATAGGGGTGGTTATTTGATCATTCACTTGACAATTAAGTGTTAAGAAGGAGATTGGCATTGTGATGGTGTGGTTCTATGTGACCATTGGTGAATTGATTATTTGGAGAAAGACGAAGAGAGGGAATAAGATTAGTAGGTGTTCCACTTGTCATTGGTTTTGAAGAAAAAGTAGGGATTCATGGACAAGGAAAATTAGTTCTAAATTCAATATTATTTTCAATTGTGAGGGCACATCAGAAGTCTTGATCCAATGTACTCATTTTAAACATGTTACAAAATTCAACTCAAATAAAATCTAGTAAACCATAACTAAATTTGATAATGGGTACCTTTTCTTGATCTAGAACTTGTAAATGCACAAGAAAGTGAAGACTTTAAAAAACTATTGCACTATTTATCCTATAGATTGTCTAATATGGAAATAATGGACAGAAGGTTATTGGGGTATCATGGTACTAGTAGATTTTTTTCTTAATTTATTCACAAAATAAATCCCAAGTTTGTTGCATTTAGAAGTTGTTGTGAAGGTTTCTTCATAACTAATTTATGATATACATCTATTGTGTCTAGGTTTGATATTTCCACCAAACCTTACGATATGCCTTATAAGTGATTTCTATGTAGAAAAATCGTTGATCGTAAGTGAGATAAGGAATTTCTTTTAAATAGGTGATCAATCTATAGACCTAGCAATCCACAAACTTAACATTCATCTTCACATCATATTTTCAGAGAGTGATCTTGGTATCCAATTGAAATATTTTTTCTTGGGGTATATAGGGGCATATGTAGAGGAAACATCTTTAGTGGATTTTTCTTTATGAGAATCTATGGGAGATATTTGGAGATAAAAATGACAACTAATATGAGCCATACAAAACTTAGTATCTAGACTAAGAGCATGTTAATAAGAGAGGATAAAAAAAATCAAACCATCGTTGCTAGGGAAAGGATTGCATGACATGTCAATGAGGGTGACTAGCAAAGGCAATCCATTGGCAAACACTAAAATGTGAGAGATAAAGAAAAAATAACAAAATATTGAAGGCACATATACAAAATTAGACCTGATAGTCTAAGATCTATCTTGAAGGATTGGGGTTCCATAAATCGGATCTAATGAAAATGTTCTTTCCTACGTCAGAGTTCTACTTCCATGAAAATTAAAAGTAGGGGAGATCTTCTAAGATTGTGTCAACATAAATTTGCATGGAAAGGCACACTTCATTGAATCAGATCTAGAATGTTTGTGTGAGTTCATCAAAGTAATTGAGGCACTAAACTGAAGAAATATTATGGATATAAGTTCCTATACCAATGCTCTTATACCAATTGATTTACTTTTCTTCTCTATCACCTAGAAAACCTAGGTTAGAGATGGACAATAAATGAAGAAGGTAATAACCTAGATAAATTTCCAAAATAAGAGAAACAAGAATATAATAAAATAGAGATAATAGTTTCCTTTAGAAAAATTAATTTACTTCATTATGAGGCCTATCCACCTTTATATAGGAATACAATATGTTCACACAAGATGAAGAAAATAATAACAAATTCCTTTAGTTAGCATGAGGGATAGAATATGCCTCTACATGAATGTAGATAATAACTCAAGTCAAAATACAACACATGAAATAATGATAATCTCTCCAACGACTAAATCATTGAGCTATAAAAAATTGGCAAGATGAATGTAGCGTACTTTGGGAGGATTTACATGCTTCCTATGTAGTAGACTTACCTAGATGTGACCATTGAGACGGGTGAAATTCCTTAGGGAGATTGTACAATGCCTTATCTACATCAATTAGCTTGAACTAACCCTTTTAACTTAACTTTATTGTCGTTATTAAAGGACCTACTTTGGGTAAGAATACCTAAACTATATTTATACACTTAATCTCTAAGTATTTTTTAATTATTAGTAATGAACTAGGTAAGTTTATTATCCTATATCTAAAGACAAAATAATTATTAGAGACAACATTTTCTCATATCTCCATTTATAATAATCCAATGATTTTTTTTATGCAAAATTGTGTTCTAAAGCTAGAAGAGTTTATAAACATTTCTAGCATATTACCATATTCATACACTTTTTTATATATCAACATGTATCAATGTCAAGCATGAATGAAACTTGTGATTACCATATTGCATACACTTTTTAATAGGAGCACGTATCAATGTCAAGCCTAAAGGAAAGTGTCATTAAGATAAAAAATTAAATAATAATATCACAGATGATAGAACAACTTAATATTGAACGATGACTAGATTGTGAAAAAAAAAATTTGAATGCACATGAGTGTAACTATATCAAAAGCTTAAGCACACAATTTAAGAAGTGTGATAAACATACTAATAGTATTATGACTTACAAACTAACCAATTAACTCCTTTCCTTCTAGTCTTCCTACTTGATTTTTGAGTTAGGAAGGCAAATAGATGACTTGAATTGGTTATGTGCAAAAATGCACGTTAATGTTTTGAATTTATAAAAATATTAATCATCAAAATCTAAATAATTTAAAATAAACAATAATTTTTTTCCATAACAATAATACAATCTATTTTAAATATATAAATCACTATCTTGAAAAGGGTGTATTATAAAGATTATTCAAAACTATCTGGAAAAATCTACATACTTTATTTAGAATAAATTAAGAATAAAAGTGATCGGGAAAATCTACATAGTTAAAAAAAAATAATATAAGAATAACAGTTTGGGTAGTTTAAGATTGAGGAACTATGACCTTTAAACTTTCCCATACTGTCTCTCGTTTCTTGGTCATATATTCCATTTAAAACTTGGTCCAAAAGAATTTAAAGTATGAAAAGATATTATATATAATCCGAATATTTTTTAATATTGAACAGTGACTGAATTGTAATTTTGAATGTATTTTAATTAACTTTTCCCAACCGAAAAACAATTGCGTTTCTCAAGAAGTTTGATTTTATATTATTTAAATCAAAATTTCGTTGGTCAAGAAGATTGATCGCTATCAACATTGCGTTTTTTAAGCCCTTCACTTTAACGACATCGTCTTATCTTCTTTCATTCTCTTCGATCCCGCCGCCGTCGACAGTTTTTTTTCTATTTTGTTCCAAAGAAATAAAGTAGGAAAAAAAAATTAATTGTCCAGTTGACGTATGACGAGCTTAGGTCATTCCCTTCGTCAAGCAAATCGTCATCCTCATATTTTTAAATATTAGTTCACCAGATGAGAAATGCGTGATTCCATTCTTGTAATCCCATATTTCTCATTTCCAATGGATAGGGCAGAACGAGGAGTATAAACTGATAAAGAATTGCTTTTCAACTTTAGCCAGCCCAGCGAAAAAAGATTACAGAGCTTTTTGACTAGCTAGTCCACTTATTAAATCATATAATACTACAATAACGAGCTCTTTTCCCTCATATAATACTACAATAACGATGCTCTTTTCCCTCATGTGTTTGCGTTTTGTTATTATAAACCGGGAGAGAATTTATCATTCATCTCAGGTTGATTGAAAGGATATAGCCATGCCTTCTCAGAAAAGAAACATTCCCCATAGAGTGCAAGTCAAAGCGGCCATTGTTGCTTCTATTGTCCACGACATCAAGCGTTGCTTTATAGTCCATTCATCGTCTTCTGCACCTGCTCCTGCTCCTGCTGCTCCTCCTCCTCCAGTTAAATCTGTATAGTGCTACACGTTATTCAATCTGTTATTTTCTATGACAGATTTTTGTAACATCTTCTAAGTTATGTTTTTGGTCTATATTAAATAAGAGGGCTGAGTGTGTTACTTGTGAAATCTTGTTTCCAACATTTCTTCTTGTGATTAATATATGCTAATGAGTCATGATGCTCAGATTGGAGAGTGTTGAGTAGGTTTTCATATATTTTTAGGTTGTTTGAGGTGACTAAGGACGAAATTAAATTTCGCTGTTTTATCAAGAAATTATATTCGTTAGTAACTCAGTAAACAAGTATTATTATTATAGTTAAGTCAGTTTTGAAATATATATATATAACAAAAAAAATAATGCATTTTGTTTATAGAATTTTCTAAACCATTAAAAAACTTATCTAATCATCTAGAAATTACAATTCTATCTATGCGTACTTCCAATTGTATTACAAAGTTTCTATGATACATTGATAGCTTATAAATAAATATTATTATAATATGTATGACCGGTTAATATTCAGTTGAAGCATGTTCGATGTGGGTTCCTTTATTCTATATCTTTCATTTCTACGATAACAATTTCTTGATCACTTCACATGCTATTTATATGTTCCTTTCCAAGTTATGAGTTAAATTCTGAAATATCTTTCTTAAAAAGGTTAAAAGAGGTAAATAAATTATAGAATTATATTAACACTATAAATTTATTTAAAAGGGAATTTACCAAGCATTTAGAGGAATCAAATATCTTAAGTTGTTAACATTTTTTTAAATTGGAAGCATTGAGGAAACCTGTAATCCAATGCTTATAGTTTTAGTTTATCTAATTTATATTGTCTTATATATATGCAATTTTAAATAATTTAAGGAGCTTGTTATTTAAAAAAAAAAAATTATTTTTTATAAAGGACATGTGTCAACTCTAGGATGAAAACCCAAGGAGTTACACATCACTCTGGCTATAAAAGGCACCTCTTGGGTGCAATAATGGATGGCTATGTAATACATAATTTTGTGGATATTTATTTTTCAATTCTTTAATCTTAATTTAGATATTGATATAAAAAACTTCCTTATGTAAACCTCTCTAATTGATTGGGACATAACCTCTCTAATTGATTGGCCATACTTAAAACCTTTCTAATAGCATCCACCCCACAATTAAAATAACTCCAAAGTATGGATATTTTTTTCCATGGCTAATTTGTGTATGGAGATGTTTTGGGATAACTAAAGTGCATAAGGGCAACTTCAAAATTTTCAACAATTACTCACACAATTAAAACAACTTTAGAGTACATAGATGTTTTCTATGGCTAATGTGTAAGGAAATGTTTTGGGACAACTAATGTGCATAAGGAAAACTTCAAAATGGTCAACAATTACTCACCTCCAAAATTAAGTTAAGTAGAACCTTTACGGTAGAAGGGTTTTAGAACATGAACTTTATAGATACAAAAGCATACTTAGAATACATTAACCATAAAATTAACCTGAATCATGAGCAAGAAAAACCAAACAACAAATCAACATAGTTCACTAGTGTAAGGAAAGCCCCAAATCCACCAAAACTAAGGTATTGACAAAATAACAATGCACATACAAAATCCCACCTATCCCATGAAAGCTCGTCATATTTTTCTTATTACATAAATAGAGTAGAATCTTCCTTTAAGCCTTTTACAAAGACAAATGTCATAACATTTTCAACCAGTGCCATGCATGTAACATTAATAATTCAAGTCAACAATATTGTTAGAGATTAATAATGTCTCGAACTCACCCCATTTTCACTTAAATCTTTTTTTATAAAAAAATAAAAAAATAATGATGAATCCATCCACTTAAACATTGATATCCTAAAAAAACCTTTCTTAATTAATTTTTTTTTTTAATGATGAATCCATCCACTTAAGCATTGATATGATATCCTATGATGGAAGAAACCCATGAAAATTAAGGAAAAGTAATCAACATAAGTTCGTATTTGCAATCTTGGTAACATGAATACCAATTGCGTACCTAGAACATCCATACATAAAGTATGTTTTGTTTACACAAAGTGTGTTTTGTTTTCTTATGAGTTATATTGATAAAGTGGCAACTGAATGTGGTATAGGAGATTCTAAAACTTAATTAAAAATATTTTAAATATTATAATTTTTATTATGTATATATATAAAACAAATAATAATATAAATAATCTATTATAACTTTTATTTATAAAATGCATTCTATTAATAAATTCAATAATATCTTGTAACTTCCCAAAGTGGACATGGATATGTAAAGCATTAATTTCAAAATAGTTAAAGTAATATGAAAAACAAAATGATGTAAACAATTTCATTAAAATAATTTATTATTATAATAAAATAAAAATTTACGTAGAAAATTTCAATTATGAAAAACCTTAGCATTACAATGGTATGTATAATTAATTATTATGAAGAGATACAATATTTTGAATTATTTTATATATTAAGATTATTGTATGTTGTAAATAAAGTAAATAAATGACATTTATTTTGGATATTTTTCTTTTTGTATTTTTTTATCATGTTGGATTGTTTAGAAACATGGGGATGGGTGTTTTTATATCTATTAACATCCCAACATAAGTACCTTCCTTAGTAGGTAGTTATGTTATGTATGCGGCCATAACTTTTGAATAAGGTTTAGTAGTTTGTCATAAAAACTACTCAACCTTATTCAAAGGTCATGGCTTTGTAGATAACATGACTAATTACTAAGGTAGGGAGTTATGGTGGTACATTAATAGATAGAAAAAGGTCCAAACAATCCAATATGATAGAAAATTACAAAAAGAAAAATGTCCAAAATAAAATGTCCCTTGTTTACCTCATTTAGAACACATAATAATCTCGAATGTAAAAAGGAATTCAAAATGTTGTGTCTCTTCATAATAATTTGAACATCTCTATTACAAAGAGAATAATTAAAAAAGGATCCTAACTTTTAAGCGAAAGAAATTGACCAACATTTGTAAGTGGGACATACTACACATCTCTAATTTTAATAAATATATAATATTTGAAAGGTTCAAGAATTTGAATAAGACCAAAATTTATTACCTACAAAAATAGTACCAATTAGAGATCTCAAAAACAACTAAGATGAATACAATACGTCCAAATATAAAAAAAAGATTAAACGAAAAATTTCCTTGAAATTCAAGAAAATGAAAGTCATGAATGCAATGTTTTATGATATCACCATGTTTAAATGAAATATTAGTTACACCACAATTCATATCTAAATATTCAAGGGAAAGAAAAATATCACCAAATAACCAACGCTCCAAACTCCTTACATCATTTACTAAGAAATAATTTTTAGAATAAATCCTAGAAAGGAAATCACAAAGCAATGTCATGATTGATGATGCATTGTACTATATATGTTCTTGAAATATCCGGTGCACTATTTTCAAATGTATACTCTCATTGGAAATGTTGATTAAAATTGAGCAAGTATGCAAGACTTCACCAAAGGGATTGCAACTTTACCAAGCTTTATTTTAATTGAAAAATCATCAAATGGAAACTTTCAACATGGGGAAAGGAAATGTTTTAACTAAGCAAGTACAATATGCAATGAGTTCCATTGGATGATTTTTATGAGAAACCTAGTGAACAAGACATGCATTTCAAGAATCATGGACTTCAAGATATCTTTGCTACTACAAAAATAAATATTCACATAGTGCATATATTAGCATTGAGGAAGAAACATTTACCATTCATGATATTGTGGATTACTCAAGTTTTTCAGGTTCTCAATTATTTTTATATTGTCATAGTTCTTCAAACCACCTCAAATTATCATGGAACTTGAATTTATAAGGACAAAGTGTTACACATACCTCCTACATAAAGGTTAAAGCACAAAACCTCTAGAGCTATCATACTAGGCTTCAAATAATGAAAAGTTGAAGAAATCCCGTAAACTAAAGAGGAACATGTTGGGATAGTTTAATAACATTTAAATGAAAAATTATTCTAGTCCTAAAGATAGTAAAGATAACAAAAATGATAGAAATAAAAATCATAAAAAAATTAATAAATGATGAGTTTAGAATACCTACTCCACCAATAAGATCTGCTACCTTCAGATATCAAAAATTATTAATTGGTTATTGTTTTCCTTGCAATAATTTTGGAGATAAAACAATAAACTATAGATGTTATATAGATGATAATGTGATAAATAGAGATGGATATAAGGCCTCTAAGAATGACTATGTGAAAAACAAGAAAGGAAAATCTTGTGAATCATCAAACATAAATTACTATTTTAATTCCTTGATGGATTACAATGTTGAAATGCTAATGCTAGAAAAGTGAAAATCGTGGGAATATTATAAGATTCAAGAATGCCAAATGAAGATATCTCTCTAAGAAAATAACAATATGATCATCTACATCATCATAAGAAGGTTGGAATGCATATAATGTTGGTTTCGAGGAAAAATGGTAGTTAGTTTTTAAATTGACAGAATCCCACTCCTCAATGATGCTTGAATTAGGATGCGCAAATGATGTTGGGAAGATTTACAAATAAATACTCTCGCGAATTTCTATCATAAGTAATGGGGGACCTCCTTCGATGATGGTTTCATGAGTTCAATGAACACTTATAATTTGCAATGATAAGGAAACCTTTGAAAATGTTTGAATCACACTAGGAAGAAGATACTTTTGCTAGGAATGTTATAGGGTTAGGACACACTTGTGTCATTGCACAGTATTGTTTATGGAATCCTCAATTTAATGATCTAGTTTGTGAATAAGTATGGACTATAACAACCTTAAAATTATGGAGTGTAATTAATCCATTGCACTTGGGAAATCAACTATGTTACAACAATTATCATTCATACCATCTGACCTAGAACTACATCATAATTGAAATCCTTCACATGGAACATTGAGTAGATTCTTTGACAAAAATAGTGATCTAATTTTGGTAGATTACAGGTGAACATGAGAGCAAATCTAACTTGCAACAATTAGAGGAAATTTCAACTCAAAATGGGCCTTTTAACCCTCATTCAAATTCCAAGTCATCATGTGTTAGCCAATGAATTTGCTTTAAATTTGAAATACCATATAGGTCTTAAACACTATTTTAATATAAATTTGGGGATAGGTATCATAAAAAACTACTTTTTTGTTCCTATTTTCGACATATCTCCTTGTTTTTTTCCTCAAATTTCGATTGGGAGAGCTCGTTGAATGCGGAATTAAATTATGCATCCAACGAGTACCCACTCTGCATACTTTTGATGACCCTGCTACCCCAAAAACATGAAATACCTGAAAAACATGATGATGATGTTATCATCACATTTTTTCATGTATTTCTTGTTTTTGGAATAGAGGGGCCCATCAAAAGTATGTCAAGTGGGTACTCGTTGGATATGGAATTTAATTCCACATCCAATGAGCTCTCCCGATCGAAATTTGAATAAAAACACACAGAGATATATTGAAAATACGAACAAAAAAAGTAGTTTTTTTATTTTCTTCCTCCAAAATTAATAAATATTATTTTATTATTTTCCTTAGGAGACCCATTTTGAGTTGAAATTTCCTCTAATGAATATTTTTTTTTTTAGCAATCATATACTAACATGTATATTTCAAGTCTATTTTTCATTATCAACAAAGGAAATTAGGTTGTAGAGTACAATAGAAGTGACACAATAAAAAAAAATGGAATATATAAGAAGATCTATGAAAGAAAAGAAGTCACGGTCTAAGGGGAAGAAACACGATAAAACATAGAGAACAAATTATTGAGATTACTTAAAAGTTCAATATTGTTGAGGAGAATGACAAGAACACGAGAAAAAAAAATGATATAGTTATGCAAAGGGTAAACAAAATCACATTTTCTAAATTATTTAATTGCATGGGACATAAAAATGTTGTATATGAAACCAAGGAAACATAAATGGAATTTTTTTTTTATAGATTACCTATTTCAGGGATGCCATGAGAAATCCCAAAACATTCAAATAAAGATGAATTTTACGATCAATAAGATATGAGAAACACTTCAAATGAAAAATTCGCATGATCAAATATAGAAATATAAATTAATAGAATATTTCATTGCCACACTAACAAGTTATCATGATCATTTTCAATCTTCATCTTTTCGAATAAAGAGACAAGACAACTCACGAGGTCTCTCCCAATGTATTTCCAGAAGGTAACTTGATTACATCATAAAAATAGGTATGAAGAAAGAATACCTCTATAATTTCACACTCAGTGGCCTGCCCATGTTAATTTCGTAGTGTGCCATTAGCTAGCAACACTAAAATGGGACTTAAGTTAGTGTAATTCCAAGCAACAAATATGATACAGAGAATAATTTCTACTCAAATATGCAGAAAAGTCAAATTCAAGACAACCCGCCTCCTTTAGTAAAACATTTCTCTAACAAAGTCCTTTACTTTGTCAAACTATCATGTAGGGTCATGTGGAAAATCATGTAAACCAAATGATAAAAACATGTCACTTATATAGAAAATATATACAGAGATAATATATACAAGTGATATGGATTCGTTGTTACCAATCAAGTGTGTTGTCAAACATAAAACAACTTTATTGAAGAAAAAATCTATAGAAATTCCTACCTCAATTCCCAACAACACAATGAAAAAAAGCATGACTATTATTACATATTAAAGAAAACATACAAAATGTATAGATATGCAACTTTGTGATAAAATAAAAATTTTGTGGACTATATGCGTAGCATGTGAGATTCAATCATAGCAAAAAATATACATAATATATAAAAAAATACATACATACTACAATTTTATGATGGAAAAGGATATATACATGTATGTATGTTCCTAACGGAAAGATGTGATATCTAAGTGATATAGTTGAGTCTTGCTTTTTTTTTCGTTTCATCCCATGGTTTCAAGTCTAGACAATAACGTAATTAAAGGTGGGTATTGTTGGAGTAATTAGTACACTCATTTTTAACATTCAAGAAATTTTATATTTTGGGGAAATTTAGTCCTTTCAAATTGCTCAAATATACGAATATATGAAAAAGTTGTCACTAAAAAGAAGATAAATGGAACTAAATTCAACAGCAAAAACTAGTTGTAATAATTTGATGGAATATTTTATCATCTCCTAACTAATTTATCCTATCATTGCCTCAATGTGATAACGAACGTTTAGGATAAATTTAAACCAAAATTTAGATAAGACATAATATAGCAAAAGAAATATCCAATTTAAAAATTGTGATATGGATGCGTGTGAAGATGTAAAATACTCATGGATTATGGATGCTACCTACCTCGAAAATTAAAACAACATGAATGAAACATGGAATCAAACATGAAATAGTAGGTCGATGGCCTTTACACAATCCCCAAATCCACCAGACAAGCATCATGAATATCTAGCAATTTAGCAATATATCATTTGGTAATTTTGAGATTTAGCACACAATTATTTTTTCCTGAGCTCTAGGACATGGTGTAGGGACAAAATACAGGGTCCTAACCCATATAATATGTATTTGAATTGCATGGGTAATTCATGGGGACGTATTCCATCACATTAGTCATTTACAGGGAATCCCTCATGATGCAGGGGCATCTCAAATTCTGAATAGCATAGTCAATGACAAGAAAGTCAAAGGGTTGAAAAACAGAGGAATCAATCAAGGTAAGTATAAGTCAAAAGGGATGAATCAACAATTAATTGTTGGAGGAAAACCATCAGGATTAACAAAGTACTCGATCCACAACTGATGGATTGGGAAACAAACAAGTTTAACAATAGCAACACCATAGGAGAGGTAGTTTCAAGAATAAATGTGGGTTTATGTTGGTAGTTGAAGCAAGTCAAGTAGCATAAGTAGATGAAGATGTTACAGAGAATATTTCCTATGTCTTGGGGTGGACCAAAACAGAAAGAATGACACCAAAAATAAACCCATTTCCAAGCATGCTAAATATGCAAGTGAAACTAACAATAAGGGACAGAGGGGCATACCTTATTGCGCAGATTCGATGTAGATTCCCATTGGGATTTCAATCAAAATTGTATCTACACCTTTTCATCAACAAAAACAAGATATAAAAGCATGATATATGTAAAGAGTTAGAATCTAATCTAGAATGTTATATTCCAATACATGACCGAAGTAATTACATCCATGGATAAAATATATCTAGAATTAAACATGAAATGGATGAGAAATGTATATTTCTATTAATATGAACAAATATAAAGATGAAAAAATCTACTGACACCTCGTTGAAATCAAGAAACTAAGTCCCTCCACCTAGTCCTCCACCACTTCAATCCTCCATACAAAGGCAGGATCGCAATGATCAAAGAAATCTCGGGAAATACCACCAATTGTTAATTCAAGGACAAAGAAATACATACTGAAGTACATAAGAATGGGGTGCAATTCCAATATAGTATATTTGTTGTCTAAAGTTATCCCCCTATAATGCTTCATAATAGCTCAATATATAACCCCTCAATGGGAAGTGAATGGTCGAAATGGAGCGTTTCCTTCCATATTGAAGGATAAGGATGAATCGGTTTGTTACTTGCTGGGAGGGAACTCAAAATATGTTTTTTTAGCACATTTCCACATGTATAAGGGTGACAATGGTGCAATATGTGTATACACATGTTGTGGACTTGTGACCTGCATATGCATATAAAAATGACTTTTAAGGGGTTCTATTGGAGCGTCACAGTCCTAATGAGAAAAAAGGGGTAAAAGGAGTTTGCATAGGGATAGGGATAGGCCATCAAATCATGATGTATCAAGTGTGGAAAAACACTTTATATTAGATTCCGCCTGATTTGTGAGGTCAAAGGGGTACATGATGGCCAAAATACATTATAATAGCCCCATAAGTGGAGTAATGACGACCCAGGTGGAAAAAACCAACCACTCATCAATACAATATAATGATATATCTCTACACATGACTGCAAAGACATAGCAGTCCCAGATACATAATAGTACAATGACCATGAATAGTCATAATAGACATATGTCATGAGGGGTCATTACCACATACACTATACATTGAATCAATTTATCCATACTAAATGAATACATCAAAAAGTACACTGGAATCTAGTCATGAGAGATGAAATCTCATAGATACTGGCACAATCAAGGAGGTCGCATATACAGAATGCCACCAATATCAGAGGCCTTCGATACAAATTGTTGCTAGTACATGTCCTATCATGTGATTAAAGGTGTCACAGTCAAACATGATGGACCATCATCTGATTACTGGTCATTGATATATACCATTAACATATGCGAGATATCCCACCGATAATGATAATGGGAATCAAGGTATATAGTGCAAATAAACTAGTGTGAATAAATGTGTTGAGGTCAAACACTTGAGAGAATACATTGATCCAGGTGCATTGATGTATTCCCAAATCTATAGATTGTGAGAGAAATTGCCACTGAAGAATGCAAGTCTCACGGAACTCAATGATATCTAACTCTCTATTCCATAATAGATGTTCTGAAGTCAACGGAATGCAATCCGATGGATGGAGGGAATTAAGGAATCCCCCATCAACCAACACGAGGTACACAACAATGTTGGATAATTTGGAAGAACATAAACTAGATATGCACAAATCGATAACAAATGTATCGGTAATGGCCGACATGAATAGACAAGATAACTAAGGAATGGTTGACTCAGGATAAAGCTTCCTTTGATAAGAGCATCAGGAAGATGAAGAGTCATAGGAAACATAGACTCACAATTCATACTACGACAATTCTGTGACACAGGAGCAATCAATAGAGGCTCCATAAGGACTAGAAGCATAACCAATCGATCAAGAAAACTAAGAATAATGAGTACAAATCCTAAGGTCATACTAGTAATGCAACCAATGGATGATTGTATTGTGCTTTGTTCAAAGGCGACACAAAACAATAACTTCCAATAGAAAGTAATATCACTTGATGTTCGAATTTTTATGTTTTATGTTTTTTTTGGAAAAGAAATGGATATTTATATTAATATAAACAAAGATAAAAATGAAAAATGTTGTTGGCACCTCGTCGAAATTGAGAAACTAAGTCTCGCCACCTAGGTCTCCACCACTTCAATCCTCCATAAAAATGAAATATCACAAAGATCGAGGCAAGCTTGGGAAATAACACTAATGGTTTCTTCAAGGACAAAGGGATGCACAATCAAGTACATAAGAATGGGGCGCAATCCCACTATAGTATATTTTCTCTCCAAAGTTCTCCCCTCTAATGCTTCATAATAGCTCAATATATAGCCTCTCAATGGGAATTGAAGGGTCGAAATGGAGCATTTCCTTAGATATGGAAGGCCAATGATCAAGTCATGCATTACTTAGTGGGGGGAAACTACAAATATTTTTTTAGCACATTTCCCAATGTACGTAGGTGATAGTGGTGCAAGATGTGTATACATAGGTTGTAGAATTGTGACCCATGTATACATATAAAAATGTCTTTTAATGGTTTCCACTAGAGCATGAGGGTCATAGTGAAAAAAAAGGTGTAAAAGGATTCTGTATAGGGACATGGATAGGCCATCAAGGCATGATGTCTGAGGTGTGGAAAATATCCATTTCTTGTCGATCGAATAGATATGTTGGTAGTTGAAGCAGGCCAAGTAGCATGAGGAGATGAAGCAGTTGTAGGTAATAACTAAGGAAGATGTGAACTTACTGAAACTATTGAGGAGCTTCTAGAAGACTATTTGACCAAGGGATGAAGGATATAGATAGAGGATTTCATGATAGAGATGTTTGTTGTTCCTAGTATCGGAGATAACTATGAATATTGTATGTACTAGTTGGTTCAGCTAAGAAACATAGCATTGTCTCTTAGCGCATTTGTCTATGTAATTTTCATTTCTAAGGTAATAGAAGCCACAATTATTAGCATTCCTATGTGTTATTCTTTATATAGGTTTTCACTTGTTTCTTTTAATCACTATCTATAAACCTAGCCATTTAGGTCGATCCCGTTTGCATTAGTTGGTATCAAACCATCAAGATATCTTGCATGAAGGGCACAGTTGTGATTGGACAACAGGAACACAACTCCAACTACGGGTGGGTAGAGTTGTGGAATTGTTTCTTTGATCATATGAGTAGAGATATGGAAAAGAGAGGTGTTAAAATATGTGGTAAAGTACAATCCATAGGTGTAAGGGTGTGTAGAAGGAGCAAGTCGACGAAGTCGACTTGAACGAAGACTGACTTAGTCGATCCGTAGACTAAGTCGATGGGCCGACTTAGTCGATCAGCCGACTAAGTCGGTCAACCAACTAAACTAGAAGATTAGTCGACTTAACTAACAGTCGTGTCGGTTCACTGAACCCATAGGTAGTTATTTTGTAACTATTTGTAACTTGTATATATTAGGCTGTTGAGCCAAGTAAGAACTCAGTTTAGTTCTCTGCCTTGTATGAACTCACTGTAATAATATGATTTGTTTTCCTATCTGTTCTTGTCTCTTGTATCTGATTTATAGTTATGTTTTAGTATGTATTATTGGTGACCTTATGTGATCTATGAGATTACAACATTGGTTCTATTGCCGGTAGTACATGTCTAAGGTATATGCTCACATATGATACAAGAGCAGGAGATCAAGGACTGGTGGGACCGTAAAATTGTGAACTACTTGCAAAATTACACAAGACGAAATAGATTAACAGTCGTTGAAGCCAAGGAAATATTTTTCACCGAGACGCATGAGAAGTTTGTCGAATTAGTGCCACAACTGTTGAAGCAGCTTCTAGATGAGAAGACCGGATGCCACTAAAGAACAGTAGTTGCTAGATAAACTATTCTGAGGGGTACGCACAAATCTGTTGGAGTGGTTCGAGAAAATCACCGACGATTTCTGTGACGAGAAAGCGGTCGAAGAAAGGATGTCAGTGGAAACTGTCAAAGCGAAATTCTACACAGATTTCACCGAACTATTCTTGTGCACCTTGCCAAATTTGCTGTTCAAATTCTTGATAGAGAACGGAGCAGGACACATCGTCGAACCTAGACCACCACTGTGCGAACAGCCACCAAACACCAACTGGGCGGAAAAGCAGAGGAAGTGGGAGAAGTTTATTGGAGAAAGGGAGTGGGAATACTTCTTGAGTAAGTGAGTCGAACCATCCGAGCTTTATAAAAAGCGTCCAGTAGGATATGGGGGGGTAGCTAGTCTTGTGTCGGAGGTAGAGTATAGTGGATCCTAGTCGACCTTAGGAGGATAGACATCACCAGTGATGAAAATTCCACCATAGAATACTTGACGAGAATAGTACTGTACGAAAGTATGTCGGACATTCAGAAATAAGAAAGGGACGAAAGACAAAAGAGAAGGGAAGCCAGATGCGAAAGAGCCGACGGGCTACGCAGGGAGAAAAACCCTAGTGAGACTGACCATGAAGAGAATCTGCCAGCGTCAGGTCATGACCGAAAGGAAGAGGGCATAGAACAAGAAGTGTCCCCTACGGAGGAAGAAGTGTCGATAGAGTAGCCAGAAGATCTCCAATTAACAGCTCTTGGTGAAGGAACGACCCTGTCCCCATTAAATCCACATACCAGCATACAGACTATTGTTGAAGACGACCTTCGACTCAGAGCTGGTGACTATAGTATCTGGAGTCGACTAGGCGATGATATGTACATAGGACGACATATTGTCATACGCCGACCATTCGAAGGGAACTGGGTGATGATTCAAGCGGTATCCTCCCTCGGAAGTATCCACTTGCTCTTACCGACACAGGAAGGAGCACCCCCCCCCCCGCTTAGTACAACTCTAGAAGAAATCAAAGAATCAGACCTATGCACACAAAATTACAGTGGACCATCGACAATAGAAATCCACAACAACCCACTGTACGTGGAAGACGAATCAACCATCGACGGAGACACCAGTTCCATCGACCAAAATTTCACAGGCCCGACCACATCAACAGCCCCACCACTTTCACCACCACCCACACCTTCGACCCCGCCAACTTCTGAGAGCAGTGGAAGTGATCTAGACATGGGTCATGGATCAGCTCACATTCCTCTTTACGAGGGGGATGAAGACCCCAGACGACATTGTTTCGTATTTGAGTCAACCTGGGAAGCAAACCAGGTAACAGATGAAGACAGACAAATGGCTCAGTTCGTTGGAGCCTTAAGGAAAAGGGCCTTAACATGGTACATGACCTTTTCGGAAAGGAAAACCAGAGCCACGAAAGCTGAGATAAAAGCACAGTTCTTATCCTTTTTCAAAACCCCAGACACCAAGCACCTGGCAGCCAAAAAGCTTAAGACAACATCACAAAAGCCAGGGGAGACAGTCCACGACTATGACAAATGCTGGAAGGACCTATTAAGCCAGTTAGATGATGTTATTGATGAGAAATTACTAATTCAATGGTTTCTTGCAGGCTTATCATAGAAATTACGCTGACACATCAGTCTGGAAATGTTCAAGACATATGAAGATGCGCTAACCAAAGCTCTGTAGGTGGAAATGGACGAAGATATACCTGCATATCCGACAGACCACAGGTTAGAGGAGTAGCTTGAAAATGTGCAGAATTCTTTGTAAGAACTAACCCTCAAGAACCAAGAAATCTGGTGTACTAAATGTTCAACGGCCAGACACACGAAAGATAATTGTCAACACGAATACAGTCGACAAGACGTCCGCTTTGTGCAAACTAAATTATTTTGCGAAATTTGCCAGGAGGCCGGAGATCATTCTATGAAAGAATGTCCATTTAACATGAAGAATGCCAAAGCTTCCTGGTGCACCATCTGTGAGACAAAAAGTCACAATACAGCCGACTGTTAACTAAACCTGAAAAACAGACAGAACTATCAGGCGGTCTACCAGACGAATGCAGTGGCTCAAAGCAATGAACAAAATAATAATGACCAGAGCGGGAAAAGAAATGAAGGCTGACGATATGAACGTCGGTATGACAATCGACAACAAGGGTTTGGAGGAAGAGGTCGATTCATTGGGAATAGCGACATACGAACTCGTCGACCCTCCCAGTGCTTCATCTGCTATAAATAAGGGCACCGATGCACAGACTGTCCATACAAGGACATAACTGACCTTAAATTCTGTACGCATTGTGGAGTAGGAGATCACTCCTTGGAGGATTGTCCTACCATGTTAGAAAAAATCAATATGAAGAAAAACGTTAATGTCTTGTCTTGTGTACAAAAGCATGATGTGTTAACTACTAAGAATCTGCATATTGTCACTTGCCAAGGCACAAAAACAGGGCCTAATAACCCTCAAATTAGTAAAATTAAAAACACAAATGGTTATCCGGATCCTCTGAAAGAAAAACAAACCTATCAAGATGCCTTCCACATCTTTCAAAATATTGCACAGCAAGAAGACATTATTAATAGTCGACTTAGCACGACACAGCAATTAACTCATCTCATCCAAACAGACACATCCGTAGCCCAATTCATTGATTTATTACACGAAATAAAAAGCACTAACTTTGGAAAACAAACTAAGAACATTTGCAGCCTAAACTAGAAAGACAAAAATGATGTCGACCCACTTGTAAACCTGGAAATTCAAGGTTATCATGTCCGACAAGTGGTGCTCGATTTCGGGTCTCAGGTAAATATCATGACACGGGATACATGGGAAAAGATGGGCCGACCTTGACTCTATGAGTCAGGGATTTACCTAAAACTCGTTGACCAAGGCCTCATTGAACCCATTGGGGTTTGGAAAGATGTCGACACGACCATCAAAGGAATCTCAACTAAGGTTGATTTCAAAATTATTGACCCAAAGGAAGGATCTAGCTCCTTCCCCGCCCTATTCGGTCGACCTTGGGGTCGAAAGATGAAAGCATCTATCTCCCTAGATAAGGAACGAATTAAGCTCAAAGGAAATGGCCAAAAGGTCATCGTACCTATTCATCCATCCCAAGGGCAACCTTGGATTGAACCGATAGATGAGGAAGTCGATGTCAGACAACTTTACCAGATCCAGAACAATACTGACTACACAGAACCAAACATCCATGGGGAACTTTACTTAGGTAACCAAGACTCCATTGGATATAATTCAGATGCTGAACTATATGACTGGGAGATGGAAAATTATGAAACACAAGTAAGAGGGTGCTGGACTATACAATCAGTACAGAAAAAACCCACCCGACAGTGCTTCATTTTCTCAATTATCCCTAAAATTTTTGAAAAGAAACTAAGGGAATGCCCTACCTTACAACCCACGAACTTAAACACTCCTCAACTACACCAGTATAAGGAGAGGGAATCCCCAGTCATGCATGTCGAACAAGTATCTAAAAATATTGGAGAACATGGCAGACTTCAAAGCTTAGTGGAAACATTTACAGGTCAAGCAGCTCGATGGTGGGACACCCATCATTCAAAACTACAGACCTGGACAACTGCTTCAACCTTCTTTGTAGAATGGTTTGGAGGGAAAAATTTAACCTAGGAAGCTCAAATTCCTTTCTTTACCCAAGTTCAAAACCCCGAAGACCACATTAGGACTTGTGAAAAGGAGTGGAGAAGACTTGGCTACAAAGACGAGTGAGCCTGGCCCCATTTGTTTCCTTCAACCTTAGAAAACTTACCTAATAAATGGTATAAGATGGAGGAAGCTAGAGGAGAAACCTTCTTTTGGGAGGAATTGAGAGAAAATTTTATCAAGGACTTTCAGTTCATACCCCAAAATGAAATCCTGGCAGAGACAGCCCAACAAATCAAACACTTTCTCCAACCGACCGTAACTCAACCCTCCCAGACCCACCGACCGGTTAAAGACTGTGACACTATACAAACTGCTTCAAGGCCACAGTCGACTAGATTGCAATTAGAAAATGAACACACCGTAGGCAAGAGCTTTAGATGGAAACCTAACCATATTGAAACAACCAAACCAATCTACTCAATCCTGAGAGTCGAGACCACCGACAAACCAGACCTTGACAAAATGACTACAGCCGACTTCCCGGCTACATTCTCACAGTTCAAAGAAGGAAGTCGGCTAATCAATGAAGCTAAAGCACCAGAGTGGCTGGATGCCAAAGTGAAAACTAAGGAGGTCGACATTTGAAACGACGACCGTCCAAAAATAGCTAAGATTGGTGACTACTGGAATGAACACCAAACCACCAAAATCATAAACATACTTAGAGAGTTCCAGGATGTCTTTGCAAGGAACTACAAAGACTTAAAAGGGTTAGTACAAGAAATGGGAGAAATGAAAATAGATACTAAACCTGATGTCCGACCTGTCAAGAAAATACCCTATAAACTATCTCATAAGTATAAGGAGATAGTTAAGAAGGAAATAGAAAACATGTTAGCAGCAGGGATCATTTACCCCATCGACCAGTCGGAATGGGCAAGCCCCATGGTCGTTCATCCTAAGAAACATGACCCAACCAGGTTAAGAATTTGTGTCGACTTTAGGGAGCTCAACAAAGTCACACTCATAGATCCATTCCCAACCTCCTATGCTGATGAAATCTTGAATGAAGTTGTAGGCCATGAATTTTATTCATTTACAGATGGATTTTCAGGATATAATCAAGTACCCATAGCCAAAGAGGATCAAAAGAAAACAACATTTGTATGTGAATTTGGGTCCTTTGCCTACAGAGTTATGCCTTTTGGGATAAAGAATGCACCTGCCGTCTTTTCCCGAATTGTTGTCAAAACTTTCCAGGAATACATTTATAAAACCATGGCAGTCTACTTCAACAACTGGACTATATATTCCACCTTAAAGGATCACTGCACATGGCTCCGACTTATGCTGGAGCGATGTCGACAGATACAAATCTCCTTGAACATTAAGAAATGTACCTTTATGACTCCTATATGGATACTCTTAGGGCATATTGTCTGCAAAGACGATATAAAGGTCGACTTTGCCAAAATTAAAGTCATCCTTGACCTAAAACCCCCAATAAACCCTAAACAGGTCTGGGTGTTATTGGGCCATACAGGATACTATCGAAAATTCATCAGACACTATTCAGATATGACTTACCCTCTAGAAGAATTACTAAAAGACGACCAAGAATTTAAGTGGACAGAAGAATGTCAAATATCCTTCGACAAATTGAAAAGAAAACCGATCGAAGCTCCCATACTTAAATTTCCAAACTGGTTGACCAAATTTCATGTGCATATCGATGCCTCAGGATTAGCAATCGGAGCAATCCTGACTCAACTAGGGGATGATGGGATGGATTACCCTATAGTCTACAGCAGTCGAAAATTAAATAAAGCTGAAAGGAACTACTCGACCATTGAACAAGAAGCCCTAGGTATGGTCTTTGCCCTCCAAAAGTATCGACATTACCTATTGGACAACCCTTTCATATTTTCTACCGACCATCAAGATTTGAAGTACCTTGTTAATAAACCCCTTCATCATGGAAGAATTTGTCGATGGTTACTTTTGTTTCAAGAATTTGAGTTTGAAGTAGTGGTCCGACCAGGGAAGCTAAATGTCAGGCCCGACCACCTATCCCGTATCGACATAGGGGAGAAACCGACCGGAGTCGACGACGACTTGCTGAATGCACATCTATTCCACATAGAAGCAGTACCCAAAGAACTAGAATAAATAGCTCAGTTCTGTTGATGGGCGTATTTGACTAAGCCCGCAACGGGGGAGACAACCCAGACCGGGATCCTTAGTGCAGGTTCCAAGCTGTTTGGGATGGTTGTTCCCGACAGGTTTAAAGGCTCTGTTGGCCTGGAAGTCTACAAGGCCTATGGTTAAAATTAATGCTACTGATTGTTAGTCAGACCTATCTTTATGATTTACACAAGTTAATTCGGGTTATATGTTACAAGATATTAGACTATCAAGTTTAATTAACTTAAATCTAATGAAGTATAAATACAGAAAATATAATACACACACAGTTAATATTTTACAAGGACATGTTATCTACACCTTCTACAATAACTACAACAAGAATGATCTGACTGTAATTCATAGAGAGGGATCTAGTTCAAATAGGTTTTTTCAAATAATATAATTTGCAGAAAATAAACAATATATTACGCTATTCTACTTCCTATCCTGATCAGGAGCGGCAAAACAATTAACCTGTAATCGACTTATGCCAATAGAACTACCGCATGAACAATCATGAAAATATTTAAAGAAGTTTAAACGTTAACAGATCATACAATAGCCATTACATATTACATAAATGATGATACCGATCATTAGTAAGATAATATGACGTACCAGCAAAATCGAAAACATTAAAATCGATAATGATATAAAAGATGTACATTCGCAAAATTCTGCAGAGAATTATCGCAAACATATCTGAAATAGAAAAGTAACTACAAGACTAACAGATATCCAAAATATGCAAAGTATACAAACTCAAACATATATTAAAATATCACCAGTTCAAGATGTCATGGCTGCAGACAGAAAGCTGTCCAAAGTCACAGGTATTCTAAACTCCAGTCTTGTTTTCCCCTTTTCCATCTAAAATCGACCCTCATTTCCCTCGACTGTCTATCCTTAAATACATGTTTTTTTCAAAAATAAACATCCTAAAACATAGAGATCACCCAGATCAAATTATACAGCTAATTCCCATTTAAAAATGACAATTGTAATGTGTCATTTTTAAATAAAAGTAAAACACTGTGAAAGGATAACGATTCGATCCATGAGAATCGAAACAAGACCTGATAAGCTTGGAAATGGATCTGTTCTGATTGATAGGGGATGTTATCAAAAATAGATAGTCCTCAAAACCTAGGTGTACACAGCCACCATATCACCTACAGTAAATCAAGTAATAAAATTAAAACCATAAACACAAATTGAAATAACAAATGCTTAAATAACAAACAGAAAGTAAAATAAATCAATACCTGATCATCAAAATTCAAAATTGAACCCAAAAACAAATAGATCCATCATAGTCACAAATTAACCGGCGCATTAAAGACTTGAATGTTAACCCCACTAGACTGACTCGGAGATGGAGTCCTGAATTGCATGAGTGCGATCTGAGCATTAAGCTGACGCACCTTCTCATCATTGTTATCATTTTCATTCTGAAGCTTAAGAACTCGCCGTATCAATTTATTCTTATGATTCCTCAAGTGGACAATCTGTTGATCACTCACCTCTACTTTCTTCTTTAACATCACATTTTCAGATTTCATTAAATCACGGTTTGCTGCAATTTCACCTACCCTATCTTCCATGCTACGAATTTTATCCAACAAGCGATTAATAAACAAAGGATGAGCCATGTCTGCAAAGCAATAAATACCAGGTGGATTTGGGTGCACAGACTTTTCTTTGACCGATGAATTACTAATAGCATCCACTCGCACCTTTTTGTCGAGCACATGGATGTCCTCATCAACCATGGGAGGAATCTCATTGACAGTGTTCGAACCAACTTCAGGCTAAATGACAGTATCGTCAATAGGTGAAGAGGTATCAAGCTCTTCCTCATCTAAAACAACAGTTTCCACCTAAACCTTATCCAGAACAGGGGTTTTGACATAATTAGCTCTCTCCATGCTTCTGGTGAATCTAGCTGTCAAGCTGGCTTTAGGTTTATCCTGTCCATGACCGCGAATCTTCTCTGTATCATTTTGTGGGGTTGTTGGTGATAGAGATGAGGCTATCCTAACACGCTTAGAACCTAGAGGAGTATGAGTACTGTTCACAGGATTAGCCGTAGGCTCTTTGTAGGGTTGTGGACTCAGACTGCGAGGGCTCGACAGAGGTTTGCGCGGAGGAAAGACTGAAACTGAACTTGGATCTCTGTGCTTGTTACAATCATCAGGATTGTCGAACATGCAGTGACAAAATGAGGAGAAACCATTCGACTCTACAAATTCCTCCCAGGACCGACCCGACTTCAACAACTCATGATCAATCAGCATACGAACCAAACCATGATGAAAGAGGCTGTGACTGACATGTTTAGGGCCTTTCTTAATCGCATTGGACATTTTGAACAAGCTATGTAAACTATAGTAAGGAAAATTTAACAGAAACCCTATAAAAATAGACATGATCCGAAGGTGGTATACATACGCTGATGATAACCGGCCTTCGCAGGTCAAGTATCGATGAATCAGATCAAGGACGAGACGCCATTCTTTCAGGAAATACTTATGTGCCACCCCCGTTCGAAAAGAGACCTCTTGAGTAGTGTTTTTTAACAACTGTCTCCATTTTGTTATAGTCATTTTCTGATACTTGAACCATCTTTGACCAGTCAGGGGAAAACCTGTTGCAGCTGCTATTGACCTTTCATCAACCCGGAACCGAAGGTCCCTGACTTCTTCTTGGAAATCGACCAGGGAGAGAGAAAAGACCCTAGTAACTTCAGGGTTAGAGTCGGAAAAAATTTCGAAGAACGGCATCCACCCTACATCCTTAATCCTCTGTGAGAGTTCAGGGTTCGAATTTAACAGGGTCATCTCGCAGGGTTCAACCCTCACGACAGGAGCCATCACAGGTTGATTACAAATGCGTAACCGCACGCAAAATAGGTACCAGAGCTTGGCGAGAGAGAAAACACGAGACCGCGAGCACTTAGAATCAAGGCTAAGCAAAACCAGGTAATGAACGGGATAAGCCATGCATAAACGCAGGCTATACCTCTACGGATTTGGCATGACCGAAGGCATCAGTGCTCAGAGTGGTAATCAATTGGTGACACAAACGACGGCCGAAGACCCTAGATGAGTGATATTACCATAATTCATCCTGACTTAAATGATGGGAGCCTCTTGGCTGTACGTAGACCAGGTGTTCTAATGGCAAGGAGCCACGACAAGAGATACGTACAAGCACTTAAACGCAATGGGTATTTCAAGTACCAGTATCATGAGATCATACTAGTTTCGCAATAAGTGAATCAAGGTATAGGATATGAAATAAATCAATCTGACGATAACCATAATACATGCAATCCCTACCATGGATTCGACCTACGCTTAAAGGTGGCGGATTAAATGATCATAATTACAAATCATTAAATCAAGAATCAACCTTGCAAAACATACCATATAATGATGATCAGCATAGATTTTGGTGATAATGTCGACCATGGTTCGAGAACTTAGGCTATGTCAAGAATGGTTTGTGATACATGTGGCTTACGTACACTAGGTCTTGACCAACATCACCACAAACTAACCATTGATAACCTTTGAATAACAAAATCAACATAATCGATTTATAATGTTATGGATTAATTTCTAGATTAGGATAAATCGAAGGATATAAAAATCATTAGTATTTATCCTTAATTTCAACCCAAAAACAAATAATAATCATTAGTGATGATTTTATTAAATTCCCTATAGTTGCAAAGGTTGCTTTAAAAACAACGAATTTCTCCAATTCAGTAGCTGACAGAATGGCATTGTTTCAGTAGCTGTAATTCCTCTTTATTTTGCTTTGAGAAATTCGAACATTTCATCTAATAAAATAGGATTTTATTAGATGAAATAATGTTTTGTAAAGGCTGTTGAGCCAGGGCACAACAGATGGCGACAAGCTAGGCGGAATAGTTATCTCTGCTTCTTAACCTGAAATTATGCACATGGAGAAATTAAATCCTTAATACAAGCCATTATACAAAGATCACTGTTTTAACATCTCAAGCAAATTCAAGTTTTTCATAGTTCTAAAACTTACCAGAAAATTACAATTTCAGTGATTTGTTTGATAGCATTAAGTCTCAAACAGAAATTAGTCCTCAAAGAGTAAGACAGTAAATGGCTCAGTTTGAAGGATAAAATCTCAATACCACAAGCATGGCCCTGCTGCCAGTAGGCGTTCACAGCCTCGACAGAGTTGCTTCTAAGCCTTCAGAACGCTAGTGTCCTATCTGCTAGTTATATATGTACAATTCTGGTGGGGAGAAATTGTTACCACTGTTTTCTTTTAATTTTATTCCTCATGAAGGCCATGGTTCAGGCTTGGTAACCAGATAGTAACCATGTCAGTCACCAGTCTGCATTACAGTAAAATGAACCGGCTCGTGATGAGACCTTTCACCCCTCAGATTTTTCCGTCCAAGGGTCATTGCCCAGGCTTGGTGACCGGAGACGAAAATGTTACTGGAAGCAAACCTATGATCCTGAGCAGATCAGCTCGTGACGAGACTTTTTGTCCTTCATATTTTTGCATATGTCCAAGTCCATCCTTGTCCAGAATGTAATTATTATTAATCTCAAATGAGATTATCTTAGCAGATAGGGAGGTGAATCTGATCCTCTTTACGAGAAGAGATGGCGTAAAATATCTAAATAGATAACTTTACCAAGTACTGTCCCAATCTCGTTGGGAAAATCTTTGCAGAGACAAATACTTAATTAATTTTAACATGGTTAAGTTTTTTCTGGTAGAATCTAGAACAATGAAAACACCATTCTCTGTTCAAGAAACCAAAACAGAATGACATTTTCTAGGATAATAATGTCCTTTGTGCATAACTTATAGATTAATGACAGAACTTAAAATGAGCCATCAGTTCAAGATTTGATGAATTTACCAGGTTCATAACACACAAACAAAACAGCAAATCAATCAAAAGAACAATGAAATAAAATGCATCAAGCAAACACACCACACAGGTATATACAGGATGATCCCTTGAGGGGGATCAACAAAAGTATCTCTTGATTAGGTGACCATTTACTGGAAGGTTATCAATGTCACCTTCCAATGTTTGTAACCTGAAAGTACTAGGACCAAGTTTTTATGTAATAATAAATGGCCCTAGCCACAGGCATTGGAACTTTGTGTGTTTTCCTTTATCTTTGTGTTCCTTATCCCATTTCAAGACTAAGTCACCTACTTCCAAATCCCGGCTGACCGACTTCCTGAGGTCAAACCAATGCTTAATAGTCTGCTGGTGTTTTTCAAATTTTTTTCTAGCCAACTCCCTGTCTTCCTCCAGTTTCTGCAAGGTGTTAATTCGATGCTCCATGGCAGAACAAGGTATCTCCTGCACCGACTGGGCAAGCTGTAAGGATGGCAATAACAAATTAGGGGGTAAGATGGCTTCTTTACCATACACCAGGGAAAAGGGAGAGTTCCCTATAGCATCTTTGGGGGTTACCCTGTCAGCCCACAAAGCGTTCGACAGAGCAGTATGCCAATTCCTATGATGGTTAGCCACAGTACGTTTTAGAATCTTAATCAGATTTTTATTAGAGGATTCTGCTAACCCATTACCCTGAGGGTAATAATTAGCCGAATATTTCAACTTTATACCCCTGTCAAATGCATACTTAGTTAATTTTGTAGAGGAAAAATAAGTCGCATTATCAAATATTAAAGACTCTGGAACACCGAATCTGGTAATAATAAAAGAATCAAGGAAAGATATCACCTGTTCAGAATTGACTATCCTCAACGGGATGGCTTCAACCCATCTTGTGAAGTAGTCTGTGGCTGTCAAAATGTATTTATGTTGTAGTGAAGAGGCTGGTGTGATTGGGCCAACAATATCCAGACCCCATTGCTGAAATGGGACTTCAATGACAACTGGTTGGAGGGGTAATGCTGCCTTTTTCAGTCTGCCTCCTGCTCTTTGACACTCTTGGCACTTCGTGCCGAAAGAATATGCGTCTTTGAACAATGTGGGCCAATAGTACCTAGCTTTAAGTATCTTATGAGCAGTAGTTTCTCCACTGAAATGTCCTCCAGCTGGTCCTACATGTAGTTGAGATAACACATCATCAGCCTCATGTCCTTCTAGACAACGAAGGAGAACTCCTTCGAAATTATTTCTAAACAAAATATTATCAATAAGCTGATAAGGTGTAGATTTTAATCTTAAATCTCTCTTATGACGTGGGTCTAAATGTTCAGGTGTGGTCCCATGCAATAAGAAGAACTTAATATCGTCATACCAAGAATCAAGAGGAGTGGAGACCGGAAAAACTTCCCTTTCAAATAAAGAAGGTTCACTAAAGAAGTGCAGATCAGGATCAGAATTGTCCACAGATCTAGCTGTCAGTTTGCAAAGTCCTTGCCCCCTGACAATCTTTAAAGTTTTTATTTCCAGGTCGTATTCCTGAAGTGCTGTGACCCAATGTGCTCTTTTTTCACCAAGATCCTTCTGTACCAAGAGATTTCTAACTGCAGAATATGGTACAACGACTTTGGTGTGGGACTTCAGTAAGTAAGTCCTGAAATGTTTGACAGATTTGAAAACAGCGAAAGATTGCTTGTCCACTTCTAGGTAATTTAATTCTGCACCGTTGAGACTAGAACTCGTAAAAGCGATAGGAGCTTCATTATTTTCCTGGTTTTTCTGTGTCAGAACAGCAGCATAAGAAGAATCAGAAGCAAACGTATACAAAATGAAAGGCTTGGAAAAATCTGGGCTAGTTAGAGTGGGGGCTTCAGCAAAAGTTTTTAAGATGTCATGAAAAGATTACTTCTCATCAGTGTTCCATTTAAACTCAGCATCTTTTCTTATCATTTTCTGAAGCGGCCGAACAATTTCTGTAAACCCAGGAATAAATCTAGAAACAAAATTTATCTTTCCAAGAAATGACTGCATGGACTTCTTTGAGTGGGGAATAAAAATATGTGATATGGCATGGGTGCGTTCTGGGTCAATATTGATGCCTTGTTTAGAAACAACAAAACCCAGCAACTTACCTTCTGTTAATGAAAAGATAGACTTCTTAGGATTTAAAGAAATCCCATACTTCCTGCAACGCTCAAAGACTCTCCTGAGATGAGTTAAATGATCAGTCCTATTTTTTGAAAAGATGGTAACATCATCAAGATAAATAACGACGAACTTACCAATCAGACCTCTAAAGGCGATGTCCATTGCCCTCTAAAATGTTGCTCCAGCGTTTATGAGACCAAATGGCATTTTCCTGTATGCATAGGTTCCCCAAGGGGTCCTAAAAGTTGTTTTCAACTGATCAGCTTTGGATACTAACACTTGGTTGTATCCTGAAAAACCATCGAGTAGTGAAAACATTTCAGATCTGGAGACCTGTTGCAAGATTTTCTCCATTGTAGGAACAGGATAATTGTCTTTATCAGAAACCTTATTCAGAAATAAGGTTTCGGAAGTCGACACATAACCTGATGTCACTATTTTTCTTCCTCATGGGTACAAGATTTGCTACCCACTGTGCATGCCGAACAAGGAAAATTATTCTGGCTGAAAGGAGTTTATTTAGCTCCTTCTTGACAGTTGGTTCTAGGCTGGGATGCATTTTCCTCAATTTTTGTTGGAAAGGCTTAGCCTCCGGTTTCATAGGAATGACATGTTTCATGATATTAGGATCAAATGTTTTCAAGTCATCATACATCCATGCAAATATGTCTTTAAACTCTTTGAAGAGCTTAATGAAGGCTATTTTTTCCTGGGCAGTACAGGTGCTGCCCAGATTCACACATTGAGGATTTTGCTCAGTTCCTAGATTCACAATGTCAGACTGCATGATGGAGCTATTAGTTTTACAATTCCTTGCTGCCTTAAATTTATCCTTTAAGTCATAGAATTTCTCAAGTTTGATTACTAACCTGGGAAGAGCACTAACCTGATCGAGAGATTCCTGAATTGAACAAGGCTTATGGATTACCGTAAAATTGTGTAGATCCTGTTCGTGAGTCATCTCGTCCAAATTCACGTCCCTGAAAGTATCTTTAAAAGTCAGAAAATCGATTAATTGTTGGTCGTCATTGAAGACTCTCCAATTTGCTACATTGTCAGGTATAGACGTTCTGAATAGCAATTCAACCGAGAAAGCATCAATAAGGATTCCTTCAGATGGAATCAATCTTGAAGCAACATTAGCTAAAAGGTCAGCTTCCTGATTTAGATAACGAGGGATGGAACTTATGTTAAATGCTTCAAATGCTAATAGTAAATTCCATACCTTAGCCTGATAATTTCTCAAGTGTCCAGCTATGCATTGTATCATATTACGTACCTGATGAACAATAATCTTAGAATCTCCTAAGACTACTAAGGCTTTGGCTCCCAAGTCAATCGCTTTCTTCAGCCCTTGAATGAGGGCTTCGTATTCAGCGATGTTATTGGTGCAATCGAATTCTAATCTGCAAGCAATGAAGTATCTTTTACCATAAGGATCAATCAGTAAGCATCCTACACCAGCTCCTTCCTTTGACTTGGAACCATCAAAGTAAAGAGACCAACAACCGTCATTGAGATCTAAATGTGGTGCATCTAGGACTGGAAATTCAGCCGGGGCTTGTGAAAAATGGCAAATTTCAGACTGCTGATTTGAATCTAGAATCTCTGAAATTTCAGCTTCCAAGTTCCCAAAAAAATGAGTCAGCCATGTAGTTACCCATTGTAGTATCAGTGAACAAGACTGGTTCATTTGAGTCATCAATTTCAGTGACGGTATGCTTCATATACCATTCTCGATCGATTCTAATTTTATTCGAGCGGCCCTTATGAGATATCCACAGGTGTGACCAGTCTGTGGCAAAATACACATCGAGTTTTTGTGGCCAATCCCTGCTAAGAAACAAACCATATGCTTCAGGGATGTCAGCCACAATAATATCGATGATAAAGTGCACCTGAGGATTCGAAGCCAACCTTATTAGCACCTGCTTCAACTTACCTATTACCTTTACATTTGAGCGATCAAGCTGTACAATACTTGTATCACATGGTTCAGGGACAGCATTAAGTTTTTTACACACAGAGTAAGGCATCACATTCTTGGAGGCCCCTGAGTCTATCATATAGTTATGCACTTTACGATTAAATATTTCAAATGTAATTAAAAATGGTGGAGTTGAAGAATCAGACTTCTTGCCTATGGATGATGCATTAACTGAATCCTTTTTCAAGTTATCCTTATTAATGGTAGAATTATTTTGATTGGAAGGAGTCTTACCATATTTACTTGGGCAAACTCCTGGCACCATTTTATCTTGAATCACAGGTATCTTTAAGAGTTCATATAGAGAAAAGTTGGCTCTGCTTTTCTTTAAGTCTTCGATCAAATCGTATTCTAACTCAATGGAATGTGCAGATTTACTATTTGCATCTTGATCTGTATCTTTGACAGCTGAACTATTATCTTTTACAGTTGTGGCAGGTTCAGCTGAAGGCTGGTCTTTTTTACTTCTGGTGTTGTACTGATGCTGATTTACATTGACAACAGCCACATCTTCATCATCAGTTAATTATGAGGTGTCCCAGAAATGACTGATGACATGAGGTGGTTTATTTTCATTGTCATCATTTGTTTTTTGGTTATCTTGAGAACTCTGTCCGGAAGACTGAGCTTCATTTTCAGTAGTTGTTTCTAGATCTGAAAATATTTATTTGAGGAAGCTATTGAGCTCATCAACGCTGTTAGCTTCAGAGGGTGGAGTTTGTTTCGCAGCTGAATTTTGAAAAGGTTTTCTGAAAAACTGTTTAGGTGGTTCTTTGTTTGTGGTATTTTCAGAAGTACCCTTTTTTAAATCTATGATTTCATTAGACAGTTTTTTAATGACTCTTTGTAAACTGTCAAGATCTAAGGCATATTGGCCCCTTTTGTCAGAACTGTCAGTCTTCTTCCGAGAAGAAGATGCTGAATCGTTATCTATTATGGGATTTTCTTTTGTGGCATTCACATCCTTTTCGACTTTAATTCCTTCTTCAAAGTTTTCAGCTAGGGTAAGTTTGCCCTTTTTCCTGACAAACATGGATATATTTCCCGGCAAGGCTGAAGTGTAAAATTCAACAGTAACGTCCTCAGTCAGCCTCGAGGTAGCAGGAATCCTATTTCTTAAAGTTAGAAAACGCTGGTTAAAATATTTAACCTTTTCTTTGGGGTCCATGCGAATTCTAGACAATTCTGAGACCAAAATAGCAGGAGTCTTGTCATCTCCAAACTTGTTTGTAAATGCAAGATCAAATTCGTTCCAGCTAGTAATGGAACCAGCTGTAAGTGAAAAATACCAGGTCGATGCTTTTCCCTCAAACGTATAAGGTAAAAGCTGACAGACCACATCTTCATGTTCCACATCCAAGAGCCGAACTTCCAACATAAACTTCTTGACATGATCTTCTGCTGGCTCTTTCAACTCATGGTTGAACTTAGGCAGTAATTTCTCAGGATGTTTAGGTAAAGGGTGCTGAACGCCAGGGAAGGCCACTGCATCCTGAGATAGCCATGGCATATTAGCATTGGGGTTCAAGGGATTTGCAGCTGCCATGTTTCTTGGAGTTGGAGGTGGTGATGGTGGCGTTTGTATAACACGAGGAGGCGATCGAGGCGGTGATGGTGGTTGTCCGGTCCCTCCTGAAACAGGTGGTCCTGATAAAGAGGAAGGCTGGTTGGTGCCTGTGAAAGATTGCTGAAACTGAGGATCAGGATGGGCACCTAAAGGCTGTTCTTGTTCTCCCAGAACAGATTCAGGATGACGAGTACGAGGACGTGTAATCTGCGGAAGAGGTAACTCAGTGGGCTGGCGCCCGGTGAGATTCGAATAAGCCCTAGTTAAAATTCTACGAGATTCGTTTAAGTCTTGTTCGTACTGGTCTATTTCTTCAGGTAAGTGAATACCAGGAGAGTTGAACTGAGAGATCAGATTTCGAACAGAGTCGCTCACTGGGGTCTCATTTGCTCGTGATGAACGGTGAGAGCGTGGTTGTGCAGTAGATTGTATTTGAGGGGTAATTGGCTGATCAACTTTGTTTACGGGGTTGTTTTCATCAGCCATTGGCTTACGCTGGCCCTCCTTCTAGTGCCATTGTTGACGGGCGTATTTGAATAAGCCCACAACGGGGGAGACAACCCAGACCGGGATCCTTAGTGCAGGTTCCAAGCTGTTTGGGATGGTTGTTCCCGACAGGTTTAAAGGCTCTGTCGGCCTGGAAGTCTACAAGGCCTATGGTTAAAATTAATGCTACTGATTGTTAGTCAGACCTATCTTTATGATTTACACAAGTTAATTCGGGTTATATGTTACAATATATTAGACTATCAAGTTTAATTAACTTAAATCTGATGAAGTATAAATACAGAAAATATAATACACACACAGTTAATATTTTACAAGGACATGTTATCTACACCTTCTACAATAACTACAACAAGAATGATCTGACTGTAATTCATAGAGAGGGATCTAGTTCAAATAGGTTTTTTCAAATAATATAATTTGCAGAAAATAAACAATATATTACACTATTCTACTTCCTATCCTGATCAGGAGCGGCAAAACAATTAACCTGTAATCGACTTATGCCAATACAACTACTGCATGAAAAATCATGCTAATATTTAAAGAAGTTTAAACGTTAACAGATCATACAATAGCCATTACATATTACATAAATGATGATACCAATCATTAGTCAGATAATATGACGTACCAGCAAAATCGAAAACATTAAAATCGATAATGATGTAAAAGATGTTCATTCACAAAATTCTGCAGAGAATTATCGCAAACATATCTGAAATAGAAAAGTAACTACAAGACTAACATATATCCAAAATATGCAAAGTATACAAACTCAAACATATATTAAAATATCACCAGTTCAAGATGTCATGGCTGCAGACAGAAAGCTGTCCAAAGTCACAGGTATTCTAAACTCCAGTCTTGTTTTCCCCTTTTCCATCCAAAATCGACCCTCATTTCCCTCAACTGTCTATCCTTAAATACATGTTTTTTTCAAAAATAAACATCCTAAAACATAGAGATCGCCCAGATCGAATTATACAACTAATTCCCATTTAAAAATGACAAGTGTAATGTGTCATTTTTAAATAAAAGTAAAACACTATGAAAGGATCACGATTCGATCCATGAGAATCGAAACAAGACCTGATAAGCCTGGAAATGGATCTGTTCCGATTGATAGGGGATGTTATCAAAAATAGACAGTCCTCAAAACCTGGGTGTACACAGCCACCATATCACCTGCAGTAAATCAAGTAATAAAATTAAAACCGTAAACACAAATTGAAATAAAAAATGCTTAAATAACAAACAGAAAGTAAAATAAATCAATACCTGATCATCAAAATTCAAAATTGAACCCAACAACAAATAGATCCAGCATAGTCACAAATTAACAGGCGCATTAAATACTTGAATGTTAACCCCACTAGATTGACTCGGAGATGGAGTCTTGAATTGCATGAGTGCGATTTGAGCATTAAGCTCCGCACCTTCTCATCATTGTTATCATTTTCATTCTGAAGCTTAAGAACTCGCCATATCAATTTATTCTTATGATTCCTCAAGCGGACAATCTGTTGATCACTCACCTCTACTTTCTTCTTTAACATCACATTTTCAGATTTCATTAAATCACGGTTCGCTGCAATTTCACCTACCCTATCTTCCATGCTACGAATTTTATCCAACAGGCGATTAATAAACAAAGGATGAGCCATGTCTACGACGCAATAAATACCAGGTGGATTCGGGTGCACAGACTTTTCTTTGACTGACGAATTACTAACAGCATCCACTCACACCTCTTTTTCGAGCACATGGATGTCCTCATCAACCATGGGAGGAATCTCGTTGACAGGGTTCGAACCAACTTCAGGCTGAACGACAGTATCGTCAATAGGTGAAGAGGTATCAAGCTCTTCCTCATCTAAAACAACAGTTTCCACCTTAACCTTATCCAGAACAGGGGTTTTGACAGAATTAGCTCTCGCCATGCTTCTGGTGAATCTAGCTATCAAGCTGGCTTTAGGTTTATCCCGTCCACGACCGCGAATCTTATCTGTATCATTTTGTGGGGTTGTTGGTGACAGAGATGAGGCTGTCCTAACAAACTTAGAACCTAGAGGAGTATGAGTACTGTTCACAGGATTAGTCATAGGATCTTTGTAGGGTTGTGGACTCAGACTGCGAGGGCTCGACAGAGGTTTGCATGGAGGAAAGACTGAAACTGAACTTGAATCTCTGTGCTTGTTACAATCATCAGGATTGTTGAACATGCAGTGACAAAATGAGGAGAAACCATTCGACTCTACAAATTCCTCCCAGGACCGACCCGACTTCAACAACTCATGATCAATCAGCATACGAACCAAACCATGATCAAAGAGGCTGTGACTGACGTGTTTAGGGCCTTTCTTAATCGGATTGGACATTTTGAACAAGCTATGTAAAAGATAGTAAGGAAAATTTAACGAAAACCCTATAAAAATAGACATGAGCCGAACGTGGTATACATATGCTGATGATAACCGGCCTTCACAGGTCAAGTATAGATGAATCAGATCAAGGATGGGATGCCATTCTTTTAGGAAATACTTACGTGCCACCCCCGTTCGAAAAGAGACCTCCTGAGCATGGTTTTTTAACAGCCGTCTCCATTTTGTTATAGTCATTTTCTGATACTTGAACCATCTCTGACGAGTCAAGGGCAAACCTGTTGCAGCTACTATTGACCTTTCATCAACCCGGAACTGAAGGTCCCCGACTTCTGCTTGGAAATCGACCAGGGAGAGAGCAAAGACCCTAGTAACTTCAGGGTTAGAGTCGGAAAATTTTTCGGAGAACGGCATCCACCCTACATCCTTAATCCTCTATGAGAGTTCAAGGTTCGAATTTAACAGGGTCATCTCGCAGGGTTCAACCCTCATGACAGGAGCCATCACGGGTTGATTACAAATGCATAACCGCACGCAAAATAGGTACCAGAGCTCGGCGAGAGAGAAAACACAAGACCGTGAGCAATTAGAATCAAGGCTAAGCAAAACCAGGTAATGAACAGGATAAGCCATGCATAAACGCAGGCTATACCTCTGCGGGTTTGGCATGACCTAAGGCATCAGCGCTTGGAGTGGTAATCAATTGGTGACACAAATGACGGCTGAAGACCCTAGATGAGTGATATTAACATAATTCATCCTGACTTAAATGGTGGGAGCCTCTTGGATGTACACAGACCAGGTGTTCTAATGGCAAGGAGCCACGACAGGAGATACGTACAAGCACTTAAACGCGATGGGAAGTTCAAGTACCAGTATCATGATATCATACTGGTTTCGCAATAAGTGAATCAAGGTATAGGCTATGAAATAAATCAATCCGACGATAACCATAATACATGCAATCCCTACCATGGATTCAACCTACGCTTAAAGGTGGCGGATTAAATGATCATAATTACAAATCATTAAATCAAGAATCAACCTTGCAAAACATACCATATAATGATGATCAGCATAGATTTTGGTGATAATGTTGACCATGGTTCGAGAACTTAGGCTATGTCAGGAATGGTTTGTGATACATGTGGCTTACGTACACTAGGTCTTGACCAACATCACCACAAACTAACCATTGATAACCTTTGAATAACAAAATCAACATAATCGATTTATAATGTTATGGATTAATTTCTAGATTAGGATAAATCGAAGGATATAAAAATCATTAGTATTTATCCTTAATTTCAACCCAAAAACAAATAATAATCATTAGTTATGATTTTATTAAATTCCCTATAGTTGCAAAGGTTGCTTTAAAAACAACGAATTTCTCCAATTCAGTAGCTGACAGAATGGCATTGTTTCAGTAGCTGTAATTCCTCTTTATTTTGCTTTGAGAAATTCAAACATTTCATCTAATAAAATAGGATTTTATTAGATGAAATAATGTTTTGTAAAGGCTATTGAGCCAGGGCACAACAAGTTCTTAGAGGCAGGTCAGGCACCAGAAGGTCTGAACACCAAGAAGAAACAAATCCTAGCTATGAAGTCTGCACCCTACAACCTCATCAATGGATTTTTGTACAAAATGGGGTTAGATGATATCCTCAGATGTTGTGTACTCGATCATGAGAGAGAACAAATCATGCATGAAGCACACTATGGGCAGGTCTATCAGTAGACAAGGCAGGCACAACAGGGCATTCAGGCTTTGGAGGGTCGAAAATCGACTGAGGCAGAATTGAGGCAGACCATTGAAGAACAAATTGTGATGGAGACCAACAAACTACAGAAGCTAGAATGAGAGGCACATCAGTGGGTTCAACAAGACCTTCCCAATCTAGAGAAATTCAACATCATCTTCCCACAGATGAAACAACTCATCCATGCTGCAGAAGAGAAAAACCAACTGTTGGGTCCAAACATGGAGAACATCGCAGAAATGCCTATGTCCGAAAAGATGTCGATCCTATTAAGTCTCACCACTTTAACAATCGATATCCAGAAGGCATTGTAGATTTGGATCGAATTCCAGCATCATCTTGCCATCACAGCACCAGCCATTGTTGAAGTTTGTGTCCAAAGAATACCAACCATCCGGTTGCACAGTCCACATCATGAGCAAGTATGATTGATTCGACAGAGTTTCAGATTTTGTACCTCCCTATTTCTTCGGGACGAAGAAATGTTTTGTTCATGGGGGAGATGTAGAAGGAGCAAGTCGACGAAGTCAACTTGAACGAAGACCGACTTAGTCTATCCACCGACTAAGTCGATGGGCCGACTTAGTCGATCAGCCGACTAAGTCGGTCGACCAACTAAACTAGAATATTAGTCGACTTAACTAATAGTCGTGTCGGTTCACCAAACCCACAGGTAGTTATTTTTTAATTGTTTGTAACTTGTATATATTAGGCTGTTGAGCCAAGTAAGAACTCAGTTCACTTCTCTGCCTTGTATGAACTCATTGTAATAATATAATCTGTTTTCCTATATGTTCTTGTCTCTTGTATCTGATTTATAGTTATGTTTTAGTATGTATTATTGGTAACCTTATGTGATCTGTGAGATTACAACAAGGTGACTATCAACCGTGAAACATTTGAAGAATGCATTAAGATGATGATAATGCTAAAAAATAAGTTTGTAGTCATGAAGGAGGTGCAACGACTAGTTTATGTCATTGAAAGTCTCGACCATAGTGATTAAAAGTTTAAAGAAAGGTGGGATCAAATAGTAGGAAGAGTTAGACAAACTAGAAGATAAACTATTGATAGTTTTATTCGATATGAGAGGTAGAGTTAAAATGGATGTGCATACCTATTAAGGGAGTTTGAACCTCGAATATTTGATAGAATGGGTTAAAGAGATGGAGAAGTAATTAAAAGTAAAGTAGAATGAAGACCCTAAAAGGTTAAAAGTCACTCAATTGAATATTAAAGGACATTCTTCATTATGGTGGGATAATGTGCAAGTCGAGCAACTGAACAAAATGGGAAATAAAAGATAATAGCTCTGGATGTAATGTCCTCGAACCTCTGACTAGGAAAGAAATTTCTACTATACACCAAACATATGGGCATCGAGCCCCATGAAAAAAACATAAAATGCATTGAACTTAACATACTCAGATGCATAATTACTATCAAACAGAAAAAGCACATTCATTCATTCAGAACATTTAACATGTTCATATTGATTTATAAAATGAACACAATTGCAAGGATTTCAATCACAAGAAGATACTTATCTTTAATAGGAGCTTGTTCCGCGACTAGCTACGTCTCTACAATGTTCCACCTAACCATAGGTCGCATGCTCTTTAATCTCTCAGCAACGCTGCCACCCCCAAGCTGGGTTTGATTTCCCAAGGAGTAAGGAACTAGCAGGCTTACACATAGCCAAGGAAAACAACACCATAAGGATGCATAGTTCAGCCAAGCCAACACACTTGGGTTTATCAGGCAAACAACGGATCATCCAAGCCAAGATATTTGGGTTTATCAGGCCATCCAGGAGCTCAGAAAGGCTAGCTACTAAGCTGGTGAAATCATTGAAGAGCTAAGGACACCCACACCAAAACTAGTCTGACTTTTTGGACACCCAAACACACCCAACACAAGGAAATCAATCCTTTCTCTGCCACACAGTCCCTCAGAACCTGATCTCCCTTCCATTTCTATTCATGGGTTATGGAGAAGAAATCTAGTCCACTAGATTAGTCTATGTGGTTCCCAAACCACCAGGTTTATCAAGCACATCAAGCCCTCATTCACCACTCCAATGCATTCCGAGGACAAAACCAATAGATAGAAATGGGGAAGGAACCGACTCCTAATATGTACATGAGGGGGAAATATCCATACCACTACCATAGTTCAATGATGAACGCCCAAGGTATTCCCTTGTCCAAACAGGAATGCAAAATAGAAAAAGGGGAACAGTCTTTCTATGTGAATGGGAGGAAAATGATCTCCTAGACTAGAAATCACTATGAGAGAGGGAAGGGCAACCCCCACATAGTGGACTGTCCAAAATTTTATCCCTGCTCTGCATGAGGAAACAAACAACCCACGATCCGAGAGAGAGGATAGACAGTCAGCATCCCAAACGGTGCATGAGGAACCACTCCCAGCCTGTTTGTGACTGAACCAGCTGTGGAGGTGTTGGGGGGAAGCTTTCCACCCACACCTACCCAGTATTAACTACCTCAACTAAAATAGAGGTTCAAGGTTTGACATGTGGATTTTCCCCATGGGGTCCAGGTTTAGCAATCCCCCCCTTCACCTTAGGAGATTATGCCCCTTCTCAATATGGTTGCAGTGAACATAGTTGGTTGGGTTATGTTAATTAAAATGAATATTTACATGATGCTACAATTTAATACGTATTCTGCATAGCCCGATATACCATTGACAACAGTTGCAATCACTGAAACATAACAAAACTGAATCGATGGTGGGGATTTTTCCTTCAGCTCTACACCATGATTCATTAAAATATATACATCACATACATTAATGTAAATGAGGTCAAAATTGGGGTGTTACAATCTCCTCCCCATTGAATATCACTGTCCTCAATGCTTTACAAAAATTGAACAAAATGCTACATTGGTATCGCCTCAGTGTTCCACAGAATTGAACAAATATGGATGTGCTAATCGCATGGCATCCTCCAACTCCCATGTAGCCTCTTCAGGTCCATAGTGCTCCCATTACACCTTTACCTTCCCTATGTATCGGTTCCAGAGCATTGTGACCTTCCTATCGAGGATACACATTGGCACGGTTTGGAACTCTCCCTCGGGTTCCACCTGAATCACATCCCAATTTATCACATTGTTTGGATAATGTACATATTTCTTAAGCAAAGAAACATGAAAAACATTATGAGCTCTAGTATTAGCAGGAAATGCAAGTCTATATGCAACAAGCCCTATTCTTTCAAGCACTTCAAATGGCCCACAATATCTTGGTGATAGCTTGGCACAACTCCCAAGCTTCAAGGAAATTTTCTTTTCCCTCACTCTAAGGTAGACATGATCCCAAACACTGAACTCTCTGTTCATCCTATGCTTATTTGCATAGCTTTTCTGTCTGTCCTATGCTGCTTTCAGATTTTGTTTGATCCTTACAACCTCTTGCTCCATTTCCTTGAGCAATTCTGGTCCAAGAACAACCCTGTTCACTGGATTATCCCAAGTCACTGGTGTTCTACACCTTCTTCCATACAAAGCTTCATATGGAATCACCCCCAAGGATGCCTGCTATCCATTTTTATAAGCAAAATCTACCAAGTGTAAGTAACCTTCCCACTTGGTTGGTTTGTCCATCACATACATGTGAAGAATATCTTCAAGCACTTGATTAACTCTTTCTGTCTGCCCATCTATCTAAGGATGGTAGGTAGTGCTGAAGTTTATCTTTGTACCCAAATCTGCAAACAATCCCTTCCAAAGTTTGGAAGTCAAATTGACATCTCTCTCAGAGACTATTGCCTTTGGAAATCCATGCAATTTGAAAATATCCTTCATGAAGATCTTTGCAATGTCGTCAATCTTATGCGTAGACTTCACCAGTATAAAATGTGCTACCTTTGTCAACTTGTCTACCACAACCATGATGGAATCATGTTGTCTCCAAGTCATTGACAATCCTGTAATAAAATCCATGGAAATAACTTCCCATTTATATTCTGAAACTGGCAAAGGCTGCAACAAACCTGCTGGATGTTGATGCTCAACCTTTACCTCTTGACATTTCATGCACCTTGAAATGTATTCATCCATGTCCTTTCAACATTCTTGGCCAAAAGTATTTCTTTCCAGCTGTAGCAACTGTCTTCTGATATCTTGGGTGACCAGAATACGAAGCTTGATGGATTTCATCCCTAACAACTCTCCTCAAATCTGCTACATTCAGAATATAAATTCTGCCTTTATAAGTAAGAATTCCATATTATTCCAATTTATATCCTTCATACCTCTTCTCAAGACTTTGTTGTTGCAAATTGTCTTTTACCTGCTCATACAATTCATCTCCAGCAACATCATTAACAATTTACTGCCTCAAATCCGATTGGCAAATACTAAGAGATGCCACTTGCATTTCCTGTACCTTCCTACTGAGCGCACCATCTACCTTGTTTTCTTTCCCCTTTATGTGCTTGATTTAAAAATCAAACTCACATAAAAATTCCAGCCATCTTGCTTGCCTAGCATTCAAAGTGGGATGATCAAATACATACTTCAAACCACAATGGCCTGTCTTAAGCTCAAATCTTCTACCCATCAAGTAATGCCTCCACATCTTGAGAGCATGTACTATGGCTTCAAGCTCAAGATCATGAGTGGAACAATTTTTCTCATGATCCTTCAAATTTCTTGCTTCATAGCATATCACATGGTTGTCTTGCATAAGGACTCCTCCAAGCCCTTGTCCACATGCATCAGTACATACCACAAAATATTTATTTGGGTCTGCAACTTTAAATATCGGTGCACTAGTGAGAAGATTCTTCAACCGCTAGAAGCTTTCTTCACACTTAGAAGTCCATTTGAACTTTACCCCCTTCTTTTACAAAGAAGTAATGGCATGTGCAACTTTGGAAAATCCTTCAATGAATCTCTTGTAGTATCCTGCAAGTCCCATAAAAGATCTTACATCTATCACATTTCTTGGAGTAGGCCAATTCATAATGGCTTCAATCTTTTTAGGGTCCACAGATACACCCTCTTCTAAGATAATGTGATCCAAATACTGAATTCCGTCTCTATAGAAGTCACACTTTCTCACCTTTGCATACAATTGATGCTCCCTGAGCAATTGCAATGGAAATATCAAATGCTCTTCATGTTCTTCCTCTTTCTTAGAATAAACAAGAATGTCATCAAGGAAAACAAGAACAAACCTATCCAAATACCCGCTAAAGACACTGTTCATAAGGCACATAAATGTAGCTGGTGCATTTGTGAGACCAAATGCTACCACTACAAACTCATAATGTCCATACCTTTTCTTGAAGGCTGTCTTATGAATGTATTCATCTTTGATTCTCACCTGATGGTATCCATACCTCAAGTCAATCTTGGAAAATACCTTTGCTTCTCTCATCTAATCAAGAAGTCATCAAAGAAGTCATTTATTCTTCAGAGTAACCTTGTTCAACTATCTATAATCAATACATAACCTGAGTGTACCATCTTTCTTCTTTACAAACAGAAAAGGTGCTCCCCAAGGAGACACACTCGATCAGATAACTTCTTTTCCAACAACTCTTGCAGTTGCATATTCAACTCTAGCATCTTCGGTGTACTCATCCTGTAGGGTGTCTTAGATGCTGATGTTACTCCTGGAACAAGTTCAATGGTGAAATCAATGTCCCTCTTTGGAGGAAGCCCTGGAATCTCATCAGGAAATACATCTTTGAATTCCTGTAGCACCTGATAGTCCTCCAACCCAAGAGTTTCATCTCCCGTTGGTTCCAGAATATGAGCTGCATACAAATGGAAACCTTTCCTATAGAACTTCTTCAACTGCATTGTTGAAACCTGTCTTACTGAAATTACCTTTGGAATACCTTTCATAACTACTGGGTTTCCTTCTTCATCCGTGCATTCAAAAGTCTTGTTATAACAGTCAAGATTCACTCTGTGAGCCTCTAACCAATCGATTCCAATGAGAACATCATAGGAACCAAGTAGTAGAAAATTCAAATCTATGCAAGTGACCAATCCATTCATGACCAATGGGCATTTCTTTACCACTTCAGTAACTTTTCTCTTAGTTCTAGTGGATAGTTGAACTAACCAAGATTTCCTATGCTTTACTTTCTTAAAAGCACAAATCTCCACTACTCTAGGAGTAATGTAACTATGAGTAGAACCGGGGTCAATCAAAATAAAAATAGATTGCTCAACAATCTTACCTGCAATTTCAACCACAGTTGATTGGTGGTCTGTCTGGCAGTCCTCTAGTGTTGCATAAATTCTAGGAATTGCCCTTACTACTTGACCCATAGTTTCTGCTTCTTGAATGTTATAAGCTAGTCTTGCACTTTCATTCTCAAGTGGACAATATATGCACAGGTGGGGTCCTTCACATTTCCAACATTTGAGTGTCCTTCTATCCTATTGTGGATCCTTAGGGTTTTCTCCTGACACTCCAACTGGCTTACTCACAGCTTGGGATGGTTGCTTCTGCTGGTTCCTGAATCTAGAGGGTTTGAAACCTTTCTTTTTTTGGTCAAAATTCTCATTCTTCTTGTCCTTCCATGCCTTATGGTAATCAAGTTTACCTTTGCTTGGATAATAGTAATACTTATCCTTCCTTATTGCTTCTTCAAGAGTTCTAGGTTCATAAAAATCAATTTTATCTTTGTAAGACTGAGGCAATCCACTCAGAAACCGATGGACCTTCACTTTTTCATCTTTGATGTACCAGACATACCTCAATAATTCCAAGAACTTATTTGCATATTCATCCATGGTCTACTGTCCCAATCTCAGCTCATCGAACTGCTTAATCTTATCATCATAATACCTGTCAGAGAGGTATTTTTGCTTAAAATACTTCTTGAACTGTTTCCCCTTCAGTTTCCTTTCACTAATCCTCTTTACTTGCTTGAATTATTCCCACCAAATGGATGCTCTTCCATTCAGATTGAATATGGCAACTCTTGCCTTCATGTTTGCTGAATAATCCTGCAATTGGAAGTACTTCTTTATCCCAAGAAGCCAAGCTTCAACCTCTTGTCCCATCTTTATCTCACCATCAAATGTAGGAGGTTTAGCTTTCTTAAATTCATCCTGAGAGAGATCCCTATGGTGTCTTCTTCTTTTCATTTCATGAGAATATGAGCTTGTATCTCCAATGGATTCTTCAACATCAGATGATCCACTAGAATTCCTTATCCTCCTCATAGTACTACCCTTACTGCCTTCCGGTCTTGTTGTACTTCGTCAAGAGTCTATCTTTTTTCGCAAATCCATCAAGCTCTGCAACATGGCAGCATTAAACTGATGTTGCTCTTCCTGGGCTTTAATCAAGATTCTCATGGTGGCTGCAACCTTGGATGGTGTCTCCTGGAATCTCCTTCCATTAGACTCTATGTCTTCATTTCCATTACGAACATTTTATCCCATGGCATCTCCCACACGCTCATAAGAATTCTGAGCATCATATCCATCATGGGTTCTCATGACTGAATCACCTATTGCTTTACCACACTGTTCTACCTAGAATAATGCTTTTCAAGGTGTCTATAATTCTGCAAATATGTTAGTAGCAAACTGTTATGTGCATATCATTAAAATAAATCAGAAATACCTACCTTCCTCTTCTGGAAATTCATAAAATAACAATTCTACTAAAAGAAAATATTTTCTTTCTTCTTATTCAACCCTGTAGTCCACTGACAGTCTACTGAAGTCCGCTGAAAATAGTTGAAAACTACTTGAAAATTCTACTTTGAAAAACCCAAAATTTCCTTCTCCTCATCGAGTCTCTTTCCTACAAATTTTCCAATGTTTCAGTGAGAAAATCACCTAAAATTCCGATCTACATCAGTGATGTCAAGGACTATTCATCAGGTCTCCTTCCCACTATCCTTCCGGTGTTTCGGTGGCCAAAACCCTTAGTTTTCTCCGTGGTGTTGGGTTCGTAATTGTCTAACATTTTGAACTTTATCGGTGAGAAACCCAACTAATCCACTACATCAGAAATTGGGCATGCTGCACATCAGGCAGTTAGTCCTCTCGGCTTCTGCAACGGCAGCCAACAAACCTTCAAGGGTTTTCACGGATCACAACTTGTGGATGGTCAAAGTGACTAATATTTGCAGCATCGATGAGATAGTTTCCTCAACAGCCGCAATGGTTGGTGGTACTCTCACTATGGTCTCTGTAGACCTTATACCCCATCAGCCATGGAAAGGACTAACCACTGTGCATCGACGGCCCGAGCGGAAATACATCTTTGAAATGTCAACGATCAGATCCTTTATTACATCGGACGGGTATTCCCTTAGGCGGCTGCAACGATGGATCATCATCTTTGATCCTTTTTTGATCGACGGCCTGACCCCCTAATGATTTTCGATTGGTGATCTGAAGCACAACTTAATCGGCATCGGCAGTTAGAACCTGTATCCGTCGGAAGGTTAGTGCACTTGACTTCGACAGCGCCAGGTGCACAAACCACTAACTTCTATCACGGGCAATAACATCTATTGGCGGTCAGAACCACTAAANTCCGTCGGAAGGTTAGTGCACTTGACTTCGACAGCGCCAGGTGCACAAACCACTAACTTCTATCACGGGCAATAACATCTATTGGCGGTCAGAACCACTAAGCGCTATGTGTCAATAATCATAGCATCGGTGGTTTGAACTCCTAATCATTGACGTTCTAGTCCACATGGAAGCTGTAACGGCGAGCAGACAACAACTAAATTATTCCACAGTGTCGACGAACCCAACAACTAATTTTTGTCGATGGCATCGACGGTCTGAACAACTAATTTCTTCTGGTGTCTACCGCCGCATCGACGGTTCCGTCATCTAAATTTCACCAACGATTCCCATACTTAGAGAAAATTCCAAAACTTTTCTCTTTAGTCTTCTTTTCTGTCAATGCATCAGCATCCTAATCCTCTAATTGTCATCGATCAAGTCAACTATTTGTCGCTTCCATATCGGCAAATTAAGCCTCAATACTTCTGTAGTGTTGGTGCTTCTGAGCACTAAACGCCACTGTAATTATATTATCAGAATTTAGAGCCACTATTCACTAATCACCCCAGCTTCTACAAGCGGAAATACTAATGGATCGACAGATTAGTTCACCAACCAGCCACAATGGTAAACGCTCAAACCACTAATTTCCATCGATTGGCTCTTCGATCATCTATCTTTCACTGATCACCGATGGTTTTCCACACTTAAACTAAATTTCAAAAATTCTCTTCTTCCTTCCATGTCGGTGATCCCATCCTCTAACATTTTATGATGGCCAATGATCTCATGCCTTAGAAAATTTTTAGAACTTTCCTCCTCTGTCTTCACCGCATCATCCATCAGATCAATTATCTTCTGTGGCATCGGTGGTCAGAGTCTCTACCCATTAGAAACAGGGTTGACTAGTCATCTGCAACGGCGGCGTAGAATCAGCCAATCTCTTCCAATGCAGTCATCAAACTTTCTCCTTTCGGAAATGAAATCATCTAAGCATCGGTGATTCCTTCAACTATGTGGCACTGATCACCGACGATTTTATGACTTAGAAAAAATTCCAATTTTTTTTCTTTTTCTTTAGTCTTCTCTTCATCTTTTTTCCATCGACGGTATTAGTGTTCTGAAGAACTACTCATCACTGCCATTTCGGTGATCTTTAATCCTATAGAGCCGTCGTTTCGGCAGCCTTCAACTGATCCCCTCTGCAATTGCGGCTCCAACTTCCATTGATCTCTCCTGATGGCCTATGGACACTAAGAGAATTTTTTTTGAATTTCCTTCCGCTGGTCCCTTGTCAGGTGGTCTTCCGACTAAGCATTATGCTATCTCAAAGGATGTCCCCACTTAATCCTCCGATGATTCGATGAGTTTGGCACTTGAAAAAATTCTTTTTCAACCAAATTTTCTCAAACTTTTCTGATTTATGCTAGGAAGAGGACAACCTACCTTTGTTATCTAATCTTTCATGGCCCATTCAGGCCCGTGTTGCAACTAGTGCTCTGATACCATACTGTAATGTACCCAACCCTCCGCCTGGGTAAGAGGATGCTACTATACACCAAACATATGAGCATCTAACCCCATGAACAAAACATAAATGCATTGAACTTAACATACTCAGATGCATAATTACTATCAAACAACAGAAGGACATTCGTTCATTCACAGCATTTAACATGTTCATATTGGTTTATAAAATGAACACAATTGCAAAGATTTCAATCACAAGAAGATACTTATCTTTAACAAGTTCTTGTTCCGCAACCAGCTACGTCCCTGCAACGTTCGACCCAACCATAGGCCGCATGCTGTTTAATATCTCAGCAATGCTTCCACCCCTTAGTTGGGCATGATTTCCCAAGGAGTAAGGAACTAGCAGGATTACACATAACCAAGGAAAACAATACCACAACGATGCACAGTTCAACCAAGCCAACATAATTGGGTTTATCAGGTGAACAACAGATCAGCCAAGCCAACACAATTGGGTTTATCAAGCCATCCAGGAGCTAGGAAAGGATAGCTGCGAAGCTGGTGAGCTCATTGAAGAGCTAAGGAGACCTACACCAATACTAGTTTGACTTCTTGGACACATAGACACACTTAACACAAAGAAATCAGTCCTTTCTCTGCCACACAGTCCCTCAAACCCTAATCTCCCTTCTAGTTCTATTCAGGGGTTATGGAGAAGAAAGGCAGTCGATTAAATCAATTTGTGTGGTTACCAAACAACCAAGTTTATCAAGCATAGTAGGCCCTCATTCATCACTCCAATGTAGTCCGAGGACAAAACCAATAGAAATAAATGGGGAAGGAACTGACTCCCAATCTATACGTGAGGGGAAAAGACATGTCCCACCACCACAGTTCAATGATGAATGCCCAAGGTATTCCCTTGTCCGAACAGGAATGCAAAATAGAAAAAGGGGAACAATATTTCTGTGTGAACTGGACGAAAAGGATCTCCTAGACTAGAAATTGCTATGAGAGAGGGAAGGGTGACCCCCACATAGTGGATTTTCCAACCTTTTATCCCCGCTCTACATGAATACATGAACAGCCCATGATCCTAGAGAGTGGACAGATAGTCAACATCCCAAATAGTGCCTGAGGAACCACTCCTAGCCCGTGCGTGATTGAACCAGCTGTGGAGGCGCGTGGGGGAAAGCATACCACTTACCCCTACCTAGCATTAACTGCCTCAACTAAAACAAAGGTTTAAGGTTTTACACATAACTTTTCCCCATGGGGTCCAGGTTTAGCAATCCCCCCCCTTAACCTTAGGAAATCATGCGCCTTCTCGATATGGTTGCAGTGAAAATATAGCTGGTTGAGTTTCGTTAATTAAAATGGACATTTACATGATGCCACAATTTAATACGTATGCCACATACCCCAATATACCATCGGTAACAGTTCCAATCATTGAAACATAACACAACTGAATTGATGGTGGGACTTTTGCCTTCAGCTCCACACCATGATTCATTACAATATATACATCACATACATTAATGAAAATGGGGTCAAAACTGAGGTGTTACATTGGACATAATGGTTTCTGAGTTAAAGGACATTTTCTTTCCTACCAACTATATTATTTCCTTGTAAAGGAAACTACAGGTCTTGAGATACAAGGAGATGCCTATGAAGGAGTTCATAAAATGGTTCTATAGACTATTAGTTCAGTGAGGACATACCGACGAAGGATAGGAAGTGGTATAAATATAAGTGAATGGATTGAAGTAAGCTATGAAGGATGAGTTTTTCCGATCGAGGTTTAGGATAGTGAGGGAAGTATACTATCTAGAATTGAAGGCTGAAAAAAATATGATGAGAAAAACTGTTGCAATGAGGGGGAAACCGAATGCTATCGGTGGAAAGACTAGTACTGCCAAAGGACAGAGGAGTGGAATTGAAACAAAATTTGTCGATGAAAACTAACAAAAAGAGGATATCTCAACCAAGGAGCCTACAGTGGACTATAGAGAAGAGGCTGGAGAGACTTGAAGTCGAGGTGCATATGGTCAAAGAATATCAGTTGACGAAAGAGGTACAAATATAATGTCCATAGTTTGCTACAAGTCCTATGAAGTCAGACATAATTCATATGCATTCCCAAAGAACCTACACATTGAGAACCGTTCAAACACAACGTGGCAAGTTGGTTATAAATTCGACACAAATATGAATTTGATGGTTGTAAGCAATACAGATGAAGAAAATTTTGAAGGAGATCAAAACCTCATGATTGGATGGATGTTGATCCATTCAAAATGAGAAGAGGAGAAGGAGGCAATTAAATCAAAATATGTTTTTCGAATGAGGGTAAAAATTGTCAATAGGTTTTGTTTGACAATATTTAATGGAGTAAGCACGAAGAATTTTTTCTCAATAGAAGTCATTGTGAAATTGGGTATAAAGTGTCAATAACATCTAATTCCATCTAAGGTGTCTTGGTTGAGGAACGAGCACCATGTGATGGTGACCTAATAATTTTTTATAAATTTCAAGATCGGTCTACTAGCAGATAGTGTGTTGTGTGATGTAACACCAATGGATGCTTGACACATACTGTTAGGATTACTATGGAAATATGACTACAATACAATTTACAATGGTCATTCCAATAAGGTTACTATCTAGAAGGATGGTGCTCAATGGAATTTGGTTCCACTATAGAAGGATGAGAGAAAAGAGTACAATTGTGCTCAACTAAATAATTATTGAAGGAATAATAGAAGGAATGGTGTTTCTTCGCCACCATTCCAAAGGGTATTAAAATAAAGGAGTCAAAGAAACATGTCTCAATGGATGTATGAGAAGTATTTAAATAATTAGGAATCATAATGGTCAATGACCTTTGATAGGATTTCCATCGACGAGGAATATTTTCGATCATATCAACTTGTTTCTAGGGTTGAGTATTCCAAACAAGGTGTTGTACTAGATGACATTGATGGAAAATGATGAGATGAATCAACAAGTTCATGAGTTGTTGGACAACAAACTAATCATGGAAAGTTTGATCCTTTGTCTAGTATTAGTTGTACTTGCACCAAATAAAGGAGGAGAGTGGAGGATGTGCACTGATTTAAGGTTCATCAACAAGATTACTATCACGTACATCTTTCCATTACCAACCATGGACGACTTGATCGAATATTAGAGTGGAGATATGTACTTCACCAGATTGAATTCAAGAGTGGATATCATCAGATCAAGATAACAGAAGGTGATGAATATAAGACAACCTTCAAAATGAAGGAAGGGGTGTATGAGTGGCTGGTCTATCCTTTTGGGTTGGAAAATGCACCCAACACATTCATGAGGCTGATGAATGACATACTGAAACCATAGTTGGGGAAATTTTTCATAGTCTATCTCAATGATATACTAATTTTAGTAGACCAAAGGAGAACAGCTGGTACACCTTCGACGAGTATTGTAGTAATTGCAAGAGGAGAAACAAATGATGAATTTGTAAAAAATATTTTTTCATGAAAGAAGAGTTAACCTATATTGGATTTGGATCTCTTGAGAAGGGTTTTCAACGGACCTAGATAAAGTTAAAATTTATACTGCAATGGTCATATTCAACTAATGTGTCAGAAATCAGAAGTTTCTGTGTACTTGCTAGTTTGTATAGGAGGTTCATACGAGATTTCAATTGGATATGTACATCATTGATGATATGCATGAAGAAGGGTGAATTAAAGTGGACTATATCAGCTCGAAAAGATTTCGATAAATTAAATAGGAAGGTGATAGAGAGGCTAGTGTTGTCTCTCTTCGACTTTGAAAAGTTATCTCAGGTTGATTATGATGAAAGTGGAGTAGCGATTGGGTCAGTGTTGATCTAGGAGAGCTAACCAATCATTTTTTTTATGAAAGTTTTGATGAATCCAAGTGAAAATACCGGGTCTATGACCATGAGTTTTATGCCAGTGTTAAAGAATTAAATAAATGGAGGCACTGTCTATTGTGAAAAGAGTTTGTGTTATATACTAACCATCAAGCTCTCAGGTATTTGAACACTCCAACTAAGCTAAACCAAAGGCATACTAAGTGGGCAGAATTCCTACAGAGTTTTACTTGTTTGATTAAACAGAAGATGAGAAAGTCAAATAATGTTGTTGATGCATTAAGTCAAATGGTAACATTGTTGAACACGTTGACATTTTAGACAAAGGGGCTAGAGTTAGTAAAGACAGAATATGGAATTGATGAAAGATTTAAGGATGCATGGAAGGAATCAACAGATTCGTGGTGCATAAACAGGACAATGTACCTGAATTATTTCATCCAAGGAGGATATTTGTTTAAAGGACACCATTTATGCATTCCTTGAGGATCAATGAGAGAGAATTTGACTAGGGAATTACACAGTGGAGGAATAGAATGATATTTTTGTGTTGGAAATACCAGAGGATTGTTCTAAGAAAGATACTATTGGAGAGGAATTCCAACAAATGTGCAAAGATGGGTTCAAGAGTGCAGATTATGGCAACATTATAAGGGAATAATTTAGAATGTAGGGTTATACACGCTATTACCAGTGTCGACGGTTACATGGGAGAACCTTATTATGGATTTTGTATTTGGATTGCCAAAGATGCATCAGAATAACAAATCCATAGAGAGTATTACTTTAGATAGAGATACTAAATTCATGGGTCATTTTTGGAGGAGTTTGTAGAAGAAACTGGACACCAAGTTGCAGTTCATTTATGCATATAATCCATGGACCAATGGATAGATAGAAGTTGTAAAGAGAAGTCGTGGAAATTTGTTGAGATGATTGACATCTAACCAACCAAAAAAATGGGAAAATTTATTGGAACAAGCATATTTTTCATATAATAATTCAATGAATCGGTTGACGAGATTAATTATATTCCAAATTTTGCAAGGGAGAATCCCACATGGAGTAGTTGATTTGACAGAGTTTCCAAGAAAAATGCAGAAAAGTGCAAACACTGAATGGTTTCAAAGAATATGAAGGATGTACACGATCAGTTAAGGAGATCACTGGAAAGAGGAAATGGAACATATAAGATGAGAGCCAACCAATAAAGATGATCACAATAATTTGTACAAGGTGACTTAGCCTACTCCCATCTCTGGAAGGAAAGGTAACCAAGGGGAACATATAATTCTATGAAACCATGTCTCAGAAATAACATGAAAAGAGTAGAAATAAAAAAAAAAGAGATTAATCCATGCATTATGTTACGAAGATAAAATTCCTATGGCTTAGGTAAGATCACAAATGACTGAATGAGACCAAAAATCAATCCACTTCAATATCCAAGAGAAACAAATGTTTCTAACACTAAGGGATATAGAACATAACTTATTTCAGATGGCTTTAGTAGATCCCCATTGATATTTCCCAAAACAGTTGTACCTAAAATTCACCCTCAACAATAGCAATGAAGACAGGCATGATATATGTTAAAGTGTTTGGCCTACTCTATCATATATAAATCGAACATGTATAATCAAATACAACTACATTCATGGATTAAAATATTTATAGTCATACACGTGTAATGGATAAGAAATGGATGTTTCTATTAACAATGAATAGATATAACAATGACAAACTATATCAACACCTCATTGAAATAGATAAACTAAGTCCTCCACCTAGGTTTCAACCACTTCAATCCTCCATCTCAATGGTAATATTACAAAGAAATGGAAAGATTGGGAAGACCAACAATGTGTGCTGAAAAGGACAACTGAATGCATACTCAAGCATAAGAAAATGAGGAAACAATGAACTATAGTTTCCTTACTCTCTAATGTTCTGCTCCTCTAATGCATCCAAGAGGATCAATATATATCCCTTCAATAGGAAATGAAGGGTCGATTCAGAGCATTTCCAGAAATATGGAAGTCCAAGAGTAAATCTATTCGGGACTCATTGATGAAAACTCCAAATATTTTTTTTGTGTGCACATTTCCCAATGTACGCGAGATACAGTGAAGCAACCTACGTGTACATGCATATTTTAAGATAAAACTCATGTATGGAAATAAACAAGTGTTTCTTAATGGAATGCTTCAGTCATCAAAGTATAATTCAAGCAAGGGGGGTCCAAATATTCTGCACAGGGACATGGGAGGCCATAAAAGTGTGATCTACCAAGTGTGGTAAAATTAGCTATAACGAATGCCCCCTAATGTGTGAGGTCAGAGGGGTAACATGATGGGTGAAATACATTATATCTATCCTAGAATTGGTGTAATGAAGACCAATTTGGAAGAACCAACCACTCATGAATACCATACAATAATAAATATCAGCATGTGACTGCAAATGTACAGTGTAGCAATCTCAAATACATAAGAGGACAATGGCAATGATTCATGAATAATGGACATATGTCACATGTGGTCATTTCCATGCACAATATATAGTGAAAAAGATCTCAAAATTAGATGAAGATATATGATAATATACTGGAATATGGGTATGAGAGATGACATTGCATGGATACTGGCACAATCAAGGAAGTAGCATATGTGTAATTCCAACAAGCTCAGAGGTATTCTATGCAAACTCCTACTGGTACATGTCCCATCATGTGAATAAATTTGCCGAGTTCGAACATGATGGTCCATTGTTTGATTACCGGTCATTGATGTATACCATTAATAGATGCGAGATATCCCACTGATAATGATAATGTGAATCGAGGTACAGAGTGCAATCCAACAAGTGTGAATAGATGTGTTGAGGTAAAACACTTGAAATAATCCATCAATCATGGGACATTGATGTATTCTGAAAACTATCGATGGTGAGAGCACCTGCCACTAATTACTACAAGTCTCAAGGAACTCAATGGACTCTAAAATTCTATTACAAAATAAATGATCTAAATTTGATGGAATGGAATCTGCTGGAAGGAGGGAATTAAGGCATCCGCCATCAACCAACATGACGTACACAGCAACGCTGGATAATTTGGAAAAACATGAACGGACAAGATGTGCACAAACCAATAACTATAATCGCAATGGAAGACATGAAAAGGAAATATAACTGAGGAATGGCTGACTCGGGATAAAAATTCGGTCGAACAAGAGAATAAGGCATATGGTGATTGACAGACATCATAGACTTGACATGTAAACTGGGAAAACTCTGTGACATAGAAGGCATCGATAGAGGTTCCATATTGAGTGGAAGCATAACCAATTGATGGAGAAAACTCAAAATAATGAGTACAAATCCTAAAGTCACACTAATAACCCAACCGATGGATGGAATATACAATGCTCTATTTGAAAGTGACACGACTCCATAATAACCAAAAGTAATATAATTTTCCATTTGAATTTTTATATTTTTTAATTTTTTGGAATTTTTCATAGTAGGAAGCTTGAAAAAAAAAAGTTCTTATAGTACATAGCTAGGAGGAGACGTGTGTCATGGGAAAGAAAACTAGTTCCAAGTAGTGGAAAATACCTATGCTTAGTGCAAGGAAGCATGTGCAGGATAAGGACACATGTGGGAATGTATCCTCCCGGTAAGGGATGATCAAGCTGAAAAGGATATATAAAAGGCTATACTTGGCTAGGATTGAGACAAGCTTAGGCTATATGGATTGTAACTCTAGTGTAGGGTTCCGGCATAAATCTCAATAAGGCAAGAAATCACATAACAATGCAATTACAGCTTGATATAAATGGGAGTCCCTATAGGAAATGGACAACATAAAGTTTAAGAGAGAATATGAGGTTCTCACTCAAATAAATAGCATGGATACAAATGGACTCTAAGGGAAAAATGTCAGCATGGGTACCGAATGACAAAGGGGGATCTAAATAGAGTACCCATGAATACAAAGTATCTACCACTTGCGTAATGCCACTTCTAGTAGTAGTATGTTGGTTTTGTAACATTATAAAGTGGGTTCATACCTATAGTTAAGGTGACATTGTCATAAGGTGATGCAAAATGTGAGCAAAAATTGTGATCCTATAATATATTCCAGTTCAAAATTATACATGTAATAGATACAAATGGGTCAAGATCTCGGTAAAAGTACACTCGATTCGAGCCCCTACACCACAACATTAGTAAAAAAAAGGTAAAAAAAGTTAATAAGGTTTAAAACTAAAGGATAGTAGGTAAAAATTAAAAAATAATTATAAATAGTGAAAAACTCATGTTTTACTATACCATTTTGACTTTTCACCACACATAGTGCATTGGAGTTGTTTTGAGCCAAGAACTTCAAACACTGATTCCGGGAGCTATGGGACACGAAATCAAGAACCGTCTGAGCCAGGTAAATACTCACCTATCACTCAATATTTTTAATGGATTTATTTCAATTTTTAGCTATTGCTTTTTTAATTTGAAGCAACCCTACTTGGGCATCTCGGCCCATGCGGTTCACAGATCATTGAGCTACGTATAGGGCTCGATATATGCAGAAAACACAACTATTTTTACATATACATGAGACCATTAGCAGGTAAATTCATGTATGAGTGTGCACATACCCAAATATGAGGTCAATTTCCATCTAATCTCATGGTTTTTTTGCGAGATGGTGTTGGAATGGTGAATGTGTGCATGAAGACATGGATGGGGCAGTACAAGGTGACATGGATTCTCAACAAGCATTAAGAACATGTTGTTTATATAAGTTTTTGTGCCTTGGGAGGTTAATGTCTCAACCAAGAATTCTCCAAATGCTCATCAACTCCTTGAATCCAAATATAGAAGCATTTCAGCTAGATGGGATGTCCCTAAGTCTTGAGGTTGAGTATGTGTATTTCATGAACGGACTATCGCACCATGGTGAGGTAGTAAACTTGATTGATAGAGGGGTGTGAGGTGGGCTCACCATTGATGATTACTTAGCTATATACTTCCTTCCAGACATTGAGAAGATTGAAATTTAGGTTACGAAGAACTCTATATGGAGTCCCACCCTCAAGATCATAGTTTTGATGCTGGTTAGAATAAGTGGATTGGAATCTCTTCACTAGCCTTCACGGCCTCTAATGTTCTATGCAATGGAGTGCATGAAGTAGAAATGAACTGATTGTAAGCTGGGTCAAACAAGAAAATTTGGGTTTTCCAGCAAACTGAGTACCTTTTTCTTCAAGCGAGTACCAGGCCTCATCCTAGTAGTTCATATTCCCCCTTATGGTCCATGAGATCCAACTCAGAATCATTGGGTGGTTTTGATGCAGCGGCTAGGGGAAGTGTGTGTGGCCATGCTCTACCCACCTGACTTTTACCACTGGTGGCAGAGAAATATCATGGCCATAGATGACTACCCCTATGCAGGGATAGAATTTTGCAGTGATCCAGATATGCCCACACCATAGGGTGCTGCATATGGAGACATAGGTAAATAATCCCTACATTTATTTTATTTTTCATATTATTAATTTTTTTTTGTATTTTTTGATATAATGAAATCAAATAACATGTTTTTGGGTGGTGACATGTACTAATATTAATTATGCACATGCAGATGTGGAAATTAGATGGCCAAATAGTTTCCCTTGACATCATCAGAGGGGATGGGGTGATGATATACAGGGTGCATATGCAGAGCATATGCTCTAGATCATACACACTAACTTCGTCTATTTGACACACATGGTTCCCATGGTGCAAGTTGAATACTTTTCTGAGGCGATGTAGAGGCAGGTGGTAGGAGTACCCCGTGCATGGGTTATATTTTTCAGATGGTTGGCCAAGGCCATTGTTTGTTTTCATGATCATAACCTTGGTTAGTAGGAATAGAGTCCTAGATGTACATTTTGTATTGACCATGTAGCATTTTCTTGGTGGCTTAAAGCCCCAATTTTATACCATGACATTTTTGTACTATGACAACATTTTTGGACTATATTTGAAATGAAAGTTTATAATGACCATTTTATTATATTTACATGTGTATTTAATTGTGAATGTGATGCATATGTTTCATTGTTGATGTAAAAAATGCCAATCTAAAACGTAACTTGCATAAGAATCAGAGACATGATTCTAAGTCCTAGGAATGTGAATGTAGGTTATGTGTTCAAATTTTCACTCAAACAACCTTACTCGCAAGAAAATTCGTAAGAAATGCATATCTCTAACATGATACACACCATTTAAATATAATACCAGTAACTATGAGTCAATACGTACCTCAAGAGATCGAATACCATGTGATGTGGAATCAAATAATAACTCAATCATGACTCTATAATCAACAATATTGTTGGACAATGGCTAGAGACATACACCTCCGCAAGACATGACATCACATGTAGGTGTATAGATGATGCAAGAAGCCAAAGTTGAGTTCTAGTTGTGGCAGTTGACACCATTAGAATATCCTACATATACCAAATACTTTGTCGACATTTTCCACAACAAATGGAAGCAAGTAAACAAATCGAATGACTACAAGGAGACCAAAACTAAACTATGCAACTGTATAATAGTATACAAAGTATCAACCTTGACTAAGAATTATGCATAGTATTTTTTAAAATAGAGCCCATTTCTAGGCTCCTCCATGGTTTTCCCCTCATAATCCACTAACTTGTAAGATCCCTTCTCAAACACTTGTTTCACTACATAAGGCCAATGCCACATGGGGTTGAACTTATCACACCCCAAGGGTTCACTAGCTTGGTCATATAAAATAACCAAGTCTCGTTCACCCCCCACTTGGTAAAGGGATTGAAAAAATCAACCCCCCACTTGGTAAAGGGATCGACAATGATAATGGGATGTAACTAGGCTGAATGTGAATGAATGTTCTGTGTAAGCACCTGGCAAGGGTGGCACTGCTTGACTACATTAACATAATCTTTGAATATCAATGACTAGTAATAACCCACTCTCAAAAAAAATTTAGCTGTAACAAGCCCAAATAAATCACCGCCACATTCCCACCATGGAAATCATTAAGCACAGTCTCAACCCCTTCATGAATTAAGCATTGACGCAAAATGGAATCCACTGCACAGCGATACAAAGTGCCACCAACAATGAGGTTGTTCTTAGCAACATGTCATAACTGTCAGTGCTCATCCCGTCAGAGGTGAGGGGGGACCTTTAAAGTCTGTTAAAAAATGATAATGTCACCATACCATGGTTCCACAGTCGAGATAAGGAATACATTCTTGTCAACAAAATAATCTTCTTGGACCTCAACTTTTTCCAAACTAGGGAAATGTGACATGAGTTCCACAAACATTAATTATTTATTTGATTTTCCTGAAACAAATTTGAGAACAAATTATTGCAGGATAACAATCCATTTATTATACCTTCCCCTTATCATTCGTCTGGTTAGGATGAACTAATATGGATTGATATGAGCCACAACCATAGTTTTGAGAAGGAGTATGTAATGTCTCAGCCATTGAAGCACATGAATGGTAGCTAAAGATATCTTCTCAACATGAGTGTAACAAAGTTCAACATCAATGAGGTTTCATCTAAGATAGTAGACAATGTTCTCTTGGAGCTCATCGACCTCTTGAACTAAAACCATTCAAATTATCTCTTGAGACGCAACCACATATAACAAGAAATCATGTCTATATTTAGGTGAAATAAGAATGGGGGACAATTCAAAGGATTTCTTCAATGCATTGAAAGACTCCTGGGCTCACTCATGTCACATAAAAGGAGTGTCCTTCATAAGGTGCATGAAACACTTGGTGAAATTGGAAAAATTAACAACAAACCTCTACAAGAAGTTAGTCATCCCTTGCAAAATATGAAGGTTTCTAACAATATGTGGGGGAGACAATCAAAGTATTTCCTCAACCTTAAGAGGATAGACCCTAATCTCCTCCTTGGAAATGATGAATCCCAATAAAAAACCTACTTTCATGCAAAAGATGCACTTTTGACGGTTGAAACAAATTTGATAATGATGACATATTTTGAAAACCAAGCACAAATGATCAGGGTGGTCCACTCTCAAATGAGAGTGAGCATCTAAATAATCTAGATAAACTTTTATAGTTTGCTTAAGGTCATGAGAAGTAAAGGTCATGGCCTGCTGAAAAGTGACTCCGATGTTTTTAAATCCAAAGGGCATATTCTGGTATGCAAAAGTATCCCAAGGACAAGTGAAAGTCATCTTGTGTTGGTCCTCATGTTTGATCTGAATATGATTGTATCCCAAAAAAAATTCTATAAATAGAAATACCTCACTTCCTGCACACTCATCCAAAATATAATCAATGAATGGTGTGGGAAAGTTATCTTTAGGACATGATTTGTTCAAGTCTCTAAAGTTAGTACATACATGGATGGTTCCTTTCTTCTTATCAACTGGAATGAGGTTGGATACCAATTCAGTCAAGGGAACTGGATAGATAAAGCCATCCTTGAGAAACTTCTCTATCCCTGGATTAATGGTGGTTCCTTATGGGGATTCATCACATGTAAGCATTGTCAAACAGACCTATACCTAGTGTAATTTTTTATTTCATGTTCGACAATCCAAGGATCAATTCCTAGCATCTCATCATACAACCAAGCAAATACATCACAAAATTATTTAACAATCTTAATGTATTCCTGAATCTCATTGAAAGAACAATCTTCCCCAATGTAAACATTCTCAACTTTACGAGGAGTTTGAGAAATGTGGATAAGGATAGTCAGTGGAAAATTAGCCATGTTCCCTTTAGCATATATACTATGGGTGCCTAATGGGATCACAAGACTACCAAAATTATCACTAAGGGTCGCCCTAAATTCATCACACTCAATCCATTCAAGCTCTAGGAGTAAATAAGAGCGATGGTTTAATTCTTCCAAAGGCCATATTGAACCATTCATGGCTTCAAGAATCACTTCATTGGAAGGAAAAACATCATCAAGGTAGTCATGTGAGAATTATAACATAAATACCCAAGAAGGAAGCAAAAAAGTTTCCTCCTCCTCCATCCTTGAAGAGGAAGTAGTAGGGTCTATAATGAGATCAAGAGTAGCTTGATAAGTAACATCCGCTACAGACAACAACAAGTTCATCTTAGTAGGTCTAGGGTCTTCCTTTGAAGTGCTGAGGGAAGAGAGAGTCCAAGGGTCCTCCAAATACGTAGTTAGAAATGGGACTAAGCTTGACAACAATGATTCATTAATAAGAGTGGAACCTATAGTCAATATTGGTGCAGAAATAGTAAAGGATCCCATCAATTATAGATACATTCCTACACCAACATTCTCAATTGTCAGCTGAGAATTATCAATAACCTGGATAATGGATCCCGATAATGCTGACGACATGGAATTATTAAATGATTGTTGTTTGATCATGACAAACTTGTATTAAAAATGGAAGAAAATCACGTGGAAGAGAGAAGAGACAACCACTCTCATATTGAAAATCGAGTTTTGGCTCGTCAAAATACTATAGTCATGGGGCTCATCAACCACCCTGACGTCGATGGACACCCTCTTGCCTCCCAACTAGACCTGTCGAGAAGGAATAATACCATGCAATCGAAAATAATGTCTATCAATAGAAGTCAACATGGTCCCATATTTCAATCAGGCAGGTGAACCAAGACCTATCCAATAGGAAAGAGATATCACAGAAGCCACAACCCCTTCATCAAACATTGTGCGTTTGATTGTGTTGTTCATACGCTCCTCATGGAATAGGAATTAGACATGGTAAGGAAAGCAAGGATGGAGTTCATGGGTTTCAAATTTAATCACCATGCAAGGATGAGAATCAACCATCCCAAGGGCATTCAATAAGGCATTTCTCTGTGAAGGAAATCCTGAAGGACTTCGAGATCTAGCATCACACAAGGATTCTGACCCAAATCCTTGACAATAGAATAGTGTTGGGTGGCTCGAGAACTAGGATTGTGCCCTGAGCACTTTAGGCATCCTTTAGGAATGTGAGTTATATATTTAGGCTTGTCAATATGCAAAGGAACCTTGAGAGGTGCAGGATCTTTCCTCACATTGGGTTGTGACAAACCATAATCTTTAGCATGCATCACAACATTTTTAGTCAACGTGATGTTAATGAAACCATGGACACTTGATGTGTTCATAGGGTTTTGATTCCCACCAGAAGCACTTCTGGAGGCCATGTTCCTTGAATTCATGTTTTTATTATGCGTTAAAGGATCCGTTAACACAATGTGATCTGTGCAATCAATTCCAATGCTTCATCTATACGAGGGCACAAGTAAGTGAGGTGATATCCCCCATAAATATTGCAAGGGAACTTAACCTTACATTTATACTTATTATATCCTCCATCATTACCAATGTTCTTGTCATCATTAGCATTCTCTTTCATATTCCCACCCCTATAATTGTTTCTTCCCTTCTTCTTGTTTCATTCGGGATGCTAGTTACCCTTCTTGTCTGACGTATGCACTAAGACCACATCCGTCCTTTGGGTCGGATTGGATGAACTCATATCTTTTCTTATCATAGACTAATTAATTGAAAAAATCTTCATTTGATTCATAACCTAGTCTACGTCTTTAGCACTTGTGGAGCCAACAATGCCGTCAACATGTGACCGAGGTTTAAACTTAGGATCAAAGTTATACCACTAAGAATTAGGTATAATCTCATACAAGATCCCTGACTAAGTGTAAATCAAGTCTATTTGCTGATCTCAGAAGATATCATGTTCCTCATTCATGACTCCAGATGTTGAAACATCCTTTACGATATTTGGAAATAGCAAGTTGAGGAAACATTCCAATAGAAATATGGTGGAATGTTGGCCTTAATCAACCTCTTATATTTACACCACTCTTGAATATGGTTAGAGATATGTGTGGCTTTGTCTTACAAAAATGTTGATAAGAGTTTTGTACCAGCATCAGAATACACTTGTAGCTGAAAGTGGTTCAAGAAGGTCATGGCTATATCATTAAAGGTTCGATATGTGCCCCCAAGAAACTCTATATACCATTTTTCTGCAGGTCATGTGAGGGTGTGTCAAAATAGGAGTAAGTGAAATGAATCATGATTCAATGAATTGGAAGAGAACCATAGGTGGAAAGTGGTAACCTTGTCTCTAGGGTCCTCACCATTCTTTTCTTCAAATTTTGTAATGTCTGAAGGAAGCTTAGCGAGAACAAACGACCGCATTGGATCATGAGCAACCACATTGTTGGTCAACTTTGATAAATCGAGAAGATTCGAAGTACCTAGGAAAGGGAGCCTAGGTTTTTCCATTTGGTTCCATGCTCCCTGATAGGAAGGATCCATAGAGGGTTGATGGTTGTAAAGACCATGGCCTTGGATAGTTGGGTAGTAACCTCCTCCTACCTGACCCATAAATGGATACATGGGGATACTATAATTAGGAATACCTTGAGACTGTGGAGATACATATCCATAATTATAATACATATACAATGGTCATCCCCTGAACACATAAGGAGGTACATAACCTCCTGACATAGCAAGCCTGATAGATGAGGGGACAACATGGATAGTAGCAGTACTCCATCCTGAAGGACTGCGCAGGTTGTAAGGAGAGATATAAGACACAAGAACATATGACATAATGTATGATGTACCTCCAATGTTCAATATCTATTGCCACCTCTTCCATAAGCGATCTCAGTGTTATTCCAGGAGTAGGAGTATGGAATTTCTCCCACAAAAAGTGTGGAAGGTGAAATATGAGCACTACCAAACTAATAAGCATAAAAAGGGATGGTAGTTTCCCTAGGTACACCACTAGGACCAACAACAATATCAACGAAAGATGATAAAAAACTATCGCTCATATATGGAATGTCATATAAAAAATTTATAGAGATCAAGAGAACATGGTGAGTCTCACTATTCGGCCATAGAAATACCTCCCACAAGTAGTTGGGAAATCTGATATATGGGGATGTGAATTGAAAGAAATGTATCCCCCATGAGGGTCAGTTCCAACCGGGGTCTCAGGTATGTTAAATTTCATGTTCCCCATCCTAGAGGATGGAGAAAGAGGGACCTCCAGGGTCTCAAATGTATGACTCATGATGATACTAATGTGTGAATCAAATTGTGTATGTCTATGCCTAGAATGTATACTCCTCTTTTTAGGAGGAGTGGTAGATACACAAGGTAAAATCCATACTAGACGATGAGAATGGAAGAGTTTTGAACCTTCCTCCATGATGACTCCACAAAATTAAAAAGAATCAACCAATAAGGAACCCTAAATCAATCTAGCACACAAAGTACACACTCATAAGAAAATCTAAGCCAAGTGCAAGAAATCCAATGGGACAACGAATGAGCTCCTGAATCTAGTAGGTACATGTCTCACTTAGGAGTGGCCTGAGACTCTCATACACTACATGAAGAGGTTTGTGACCAATTATAGTGTCCCTTAGCTTCAACACATAAAGAAAATGTGTGTTTCAAACTCATACCTGGATAGGACAATCAAAGAATAACCTCTGCAACTACTCGCTATGATAATTAGTTAAGGAAACTAAGGTCACCCCAATATAACCAATGCTCAAGAGGACATTTGTAGGTGGGATCTACCATATGGGAAGGGTAATAAATCTTGAAGCTCAAAATCACCAAAGGTACCTCTGAATCTCGTAGATATGAATAAGATCCAGGAATTATATTCGGTGCTGCAAAGATGTTAGAAAGGGGCTATACCAACCACAAACATGTACACTGACTCTTCTTAAGTCATGTGTAAGAGGAGCCTCCTCAGAAGAGTAATTATACAAAGGATTTCAATCTCTCACCTCAACAAACACCTACTTGTCTTTTTAGTAGTCTTGCAGAAATTTACTCACAAAAACCTATTCCACGACTCTAAAACCTAATCTTGTTGATGCACCACTATCAAATAAAAAGTTTAATTCATTTTAAATTAAGTGTTGATTTTAAGGCTATGATTACTCAAAGAAAATGGTCATGCAACTAGTGATGTTATGACCCATAAATAAAGTAAATATGCACCTCTAACAAATGATGCCAAGTGAAATTATTGTTGAATTAAAAAAGGGTATGCCACTATATGAAATGCATAAATTTCCCTTCAAATGTCAATGAAAATTTCCCTATATGAAATCCTAACTACTATACAATTAAGCAAAACCTAATTTCAAGTACTAATCCATGGACATGGATCACGCTTAAATATGAGAAAACAAAATATTTTTGTATTTGCAAAGTAAATGATATGTAAATATAATAAAAAGAGTTTAAAACTTCCATAACCTGCAGTGAGTATGTAACACAAGCCAAGAAAGACACTGAGACATAAAAGATCTAATGCACTAATACCAAAACAAAAAGAGAGAAAGATGACAAGAATAACTTTTACCTAAAAAGGAAAAAAAAAGCTCTTTGGTTAAAAACATAGGCAGTAGACAGACCTCAAAAACATCCAAGAAGACTTAGCAACATTCAAAACCCATCCAAAATCTCTTAGACACCAAATTCACACTCAAAATAGCGGCATACAAGAGTGTCTAGAATAAATCCGCGTGTATACGCAACTGTTTCAGAAAAAGCCTGTGTGTATATGCGACTATGAATGAAAAACCCGCATACAACAAGAGAAAGGGGGTAAAATGATAAGATAATACATAAATTACTTCCACTGGACATTAATGGGACAACATACTTATGGAACCAAAACTGAAAAAGTAAGAAATAAAGAGAAATTCAAGCACATTGTGAACCCAAACCCCAAAGAGAAACAAGGAACCTCCCCAGCGAAGTCACCAATTCTGTTATAGAGAGAAAACTCCTATGGCTTGGGGTAGACCAAAATAGACTGGATGACACCAAAAACCAATCCACTTGAATATGCAATAGAAATAAATGCTGGTAACAATAAGGGATACATAGCATACCTTATTCTAGACAGTTTAATAGATCCTTGTTGATCTTTTCCAGCACATTTGTACCTACAATTCACCCTCAACAACAACAAACAAGAAAAAAATGATATATGTTAAAGTGTTAGGCCTACTCTAGCATATATAAATCCAACATGTATAATAAAATAAAATTACATCCATAGATCAAAATATTCAGTCATACATATGTAATGGACGAGAAATGGATATTTCTATTAATAACAAACAAAGATAATAGTTACAAACTTTGTCGACACCTCATCGAAACGGAGAAACCGAGTCCTCCACCAATTAAATCCTCCATCCCAATGACAAGCTTACAAATCAATGGAAATATTAGGAATATTAGCAATGTGTGCTCAAAAGGACAAAGGGATGCAAACTCAAGCATAAGCAAATGAGGCAACAATGAACTATAGTTTCCTTTCTCTCGAATGTTCTCCTCCTCTAATGCATCCAAGAGGATCAATATATATCCCTTCAATAGGAAATAAAGGGTTGAGTTAGAGAATTTCCATGCATACAGAAGGCCAAAAGTCAAGTTATTCGGGACTCATTGATGAAACTCACAATATTTTTTTTGTTTTGTGCACATTTCCCAATGTATGCATTCTAAAATGGAGAAGTCTTCCTGTACACATGAATTTTAAGCTAAAAATCGTGTATGGAAATAAAAATGTGTTTCTTAAGGGATTTCTTGGATCATCAAAGTATAATTTAGGAAAGGGGGGTCCAAAGAATCTGCAGAAACACATGGGAGGCCATAAAAGTGTGATCTACCAAGTGTGGTAAAATAAACTAGAACACGTTAACAATGAATAGCAGAGACAAATATCAATCCTCTTAGAGGGAGGAACCTCCTTACACAAGGTACTGACTACACATGACAAGATAGTATACTACAATGAGTAAAATAAGAAAATATCGTTCCTATATATCATAGATAAAGGTGTACAATTATAACTAATAGATTCACTGGTAGACCCAAGATGACATATAGAATATGTAATGCACCACAATATAGGGAGTAATGCGCCACACTATATGGTGTATTATGTCATCATTAAGGGATTAACATGCCTCTCCCCTTCAAAAAGTGTTGTCCTAAATGTTGAATTATTTATTGATGTTTTTTTATAAAGGACTCATATTCCCATGTTGAATCTTCTGCAGGTAAGTTCTTCCATTTAATGAGATACTATGAAATTGATCAATTTTGAAGCTGTCTAGTTTTTATTTCAGTAATTTCTTCAGTATCCAATATTATTTTTCCTTCCTCGTCAAGTTATGGTAATATCATTTGAATTGGTAGCTTGTCACTATTTACCTTCTTTAAAGAGGAAACATGGAAAACTGGATGGACTCATGGACATGCAGGTAGTTCCAATTTCTAGTCCATACTACCAATCTTTTGTAACACCTTGTAGGGACCGTAGTATTTAGGTGATAATTTATTATCCTTCTTGGTGTTCTTTAGGGACATTTGTTTGTATGTTTATAGTCTTAAAAACACCCAATCCCCCACATTAAAGCTTCATTCACTACAACGTTGATCTATTTGTTGTTTCATTCAATTTTGTGCTAGATTTAGGTTGTCCTTTAAGAGTTTAAGAACTTGTTGTTGATTCTCCATGTGGTATTCCACTTCTTGCACCTTATAGGAGTCTCTTAGTGAAGATGTGATGGATGGTGGATGATAGCCATAAATTTCCATAAATGGGGTCATTTTTTATGATGTATGGAAGGAAGTGTGATACCAGCATTCTCCCAAGGGTAACCACTTAACCCATTATGTTTGTTTATCAACTTAAAAACATTGAAGAAACCATTCCAAAACTTTATTTACTATTTATGTTTGTCCATCAAATTGAGGGTGATAATATGAGCTATGAGATAGTTGAGTACCCAAACAAGAAAATAATTCAGTCCAAAAATTTCTAGTGAAAATGGGCTCCATGCCACTTACTATAATATTTGGAGTACCATATATTTTTTGTATTGTCTCCATAAAATAATTGCTAATCATGATTTCTTTGAAGGGTTGAGGTAGTGCACATAAGTGTGCACATTTAGTAAGTCTATAAACCACCATGATGACACTCTTTCCTTTAGACATTGGTAAATCTGTGATAAAATCCATCAATACCTCTTTACACCTTTGGCTTGGAAATGAAAGTGGTTGTAGGAGACAAGGGGTGTTATTTGTTTCCACTTTATTTTGTTGGAAAACCAAAAATTCTATCACAAATTTCTTAACATCAATTTAAATACCATCCCCAAAAAATATTTCTTTACCCCGTGGTATGCTTTTAAGAAACATGAGTTCCCTCCTATCGGTGAGGAATGGAATTTAGAAAGTACCTTTTGCTTGAGATGGGAACTCTTACCAAGATATAAGGAATCATTTTACCATAGCAGGTCATATTTCTACCTAAATGTATTAGAGGCACTAGGATCCTGTTGTAGCTTTGGAATAAATGTCCATATTGTTTTGTCATTTTTCCATTCATCCATTTCTTTGGCTATCCAATCTAGTTGGATGATCAAAATAACATAGAGTAATGCTTTAACATCCTAATATTTCTTGGAGAGTGCATCTGTGACAACATTTTGCTTCCCCTTTTTGTAGATTATTTCAAATTCATATCCCAACATCTTTGTCACCCATTTTTGTTTCTCTTATAAAGATAGACTTTCTTCCAAGAAGTATTTTAGGCTATCATTATCATTTTTAACCTTCAAATGTCTACCTATAAGGTAGGGCATCATTGCTTAAAGGCATGTAGTATTGCCAACATTTCCTTCTCATAAATGGGATTTTTAAAGTTCTTTCCCTTGATTGGATGACTTGTGAAGGAAAGAGGGCGTCCTTCTTGCATTAGTACAACTCCAATTACATTTCCTCAAGCATCACATTCCACAATAAAGGTTTTTGTGAAGTCTGGTGTCGTCAAAGAAAGATCTTTACACATGGCCTCGTTAAGTTGTTGAAAGGATTGAGTTACCACTAGAAACTAATAAAATTCATCTTTCTTTAATAACGCTATTATATTAGAGGAGCTACTAATATAATGTTGGCGAATCATCTTTAGGGATGATTTTAAGGAACCATGCTTATTTAAAAGTGTATAAATGTTGGTGAATCTTACCAATTCTTAAAACACCAACTATAAAATGTTTGGCAATATTTTTCAAAAAATATTTTAATTTACAAGGATTTTATATTGTTTATATAATAATTTGGTGATTTTTAGGGTGAAAAAATTTTACCCCATCAAAATTGGGCAAAAGGAGGCTTCAAAAAATGCAAATTGGCAAATATTCTTTTGGAGAAAAACTCCTAAAAATAACCCATGGGCTAAATTTCACCCCTAAAATTATCCATGGTCAGCCTGCTATTCTTCCATATTTTTGAAAAACTTCTGGTAGTACCCTGTTAGACATAATAATGCTTGAAGATTCTTCAAGATTTTGTGAATAAGCTAGTCCATCATGGATTTAATTTTTTTAGGGTCTACCTTGACACCTTCATGAGATAAAATATTACCTAAATACTCTACCTCCTTTCTCCCAAAGAAAATTTTTGACGGTTTTGCATATAGTTCTTTCTCCTTTAATAGTTGTAGTACCATGTCAACATGTTGAACATGTTCTTCCCAAGACTTTCTATATATTAGTAAATAATCAAAGAATACCAACACAAATTTTCTATGGAAAGGATTGAAAATATAATTCATCAAATCTTGAAATGTGGAAGGAACATTTGTTAAACCAAATGGCACGACCAAAAATTCATAGTGACCTTCATGAGTTATGAATGATATTTTGGGGATGTATTCATCCTTCATTCAAATTTGATGATACCCATAACGAAGATGCAACCTTGTGCATAAAACTGATCCATGTAAGTTTTCTAACAGTTCATCAATGATGATAATGTGGAACTTATATTTAATTGTCATCTTGTTAATCTCTCTATAATCATGACACAAATTCCATGATCCATCTATCTTGGGTACCATTACAACTAATGTAGAGTAAGAACATTAGTTAGGCCTAATTATTCCAGCCTCTAACATTTCAGCAACCATATGCTCAATTTTACTCTTTTGGCTATAAGGATATCAGTAAGGTATAATGTTAGGAGGAACACTATCTGGAATTAAGTGGATAACAAGATAAAAGTCACAAATAGCTAGAATACCTTTGGGAATATTTTTAAATACATTGGAATGATTATTAATGGCCCTTTGGAGATATGGGGAGATAGCAAACTTTGAGGTTTGAACATATAATGAGCATAATTATGGAACTACACCTTAATGTGTCATTTTTAGCAACTTTTTCATAGAATTAGAGCTTATAACCTTGCTTAGTTTTCCTGTGATACCATTTAACTCATATTATTTACTTTCCCATGAAAATTTCATGAATTTTTTTTTAAAATTAGAATCCGTTGTTCCCAATGATTGTAACCATTGGACACCTAAGAGAACATGAACACCATCCATTGGGATAGCAATCATTAGACTATTCAATATATATTTCCCCATAGGAATATTGATATTATCGTATTTACTTGAGTGATTTATAGTTCCTCCATATGCAATCATTAGTTGAAACTCCATTGTTGGATTGACAAAGCAATTAAGAACTTTGGATAATTTACAATGAATGAAATTATGAGTACTACTAGAATCAATAAACATAGTTACCTTCTTCTTTTTAATCTATCCTTCTATCTTGATATTTTGAGAAGTGATAATTCCATCCAATGCATGAAAATATATGGTGGTAGTAATTTCTTCTGAAGTAGAATCTTCTATTTCTTTTGGAGTCGCCCCCTTCTTGAGATGCTTCCTCTTCTTTTTCTTCTTCCTCTTCACAATCTATGTAGAATAATTTCTTCTCGTTGAACTTATGTCCCTGACTATACTTGTTCTCACAATTAAATCATAATCCTTTTTCTCCTCTTTCATATAGTTTTTTAGTTTACACTATGAAATGACACTTCTCCGTTCGAGTAGTGACACTGAATGAGTCTGTACACAAAAGTACAGTTCGTATTGAATTAGCAAAAAATAGTATAGATGAAGTGAATCCTTAATAAATACTCTTCCCTTCATATTTTCCTTTACATACAAGGAAGTTTGTCTTTCATTCACGACTATTCTTATAAAAAGTCATGAGTCACCTGCGAGTATGCTCATTTACAATCCATGGGTCAAATATGAAATGTTGTAATTATGGGTTTCCTTTCTATAAGGCATGATTCATTCACAAGTTTCTAGTATATGCACCCGCAATTCCCTGAAGATAAAATTTAAAAATAAAATATGATTAGTTTAGGGGAAGTTGGGATTGAAATAATAACTTCCCCAAGTCCCATAACTACCATAAGCGTCGTAACATCTCCTCATCAGAAAATATAAATACAGGGGAGGGGTAGAGGCTGAAGGAATCAAGTTTGGAGTGTAACGTTATGCTGGAGGAATCCTTTGGATAGAGGAGCAAGAGAACTCAGTATCTTGGTCAAAAGAGAGACTTGTCTCAGATAGGGTTGTAATGTCCCATACAACTTCAAAATAAAGAGTGAATTTCTTCCATTTTTGTCTTTGTACATGTTCTTATTGTTGTGAATTATGAAATGTATTGTTAGTTGTTCTCATATGTAATTATAATATTTCATCTTCCTTTGTATAGAAATTAAGATTTATGTGGAATAACATCCATTTCTTATGCAGGTATAGGAGATATGAAAATTGAGCAACATTGGATGAACAAAGCTAAATCATGGACCAACATTCAGTAATAAGGTGCATATCCCTTTTAGCTGATTTATCCTATATATGTTTATGTAATCTTCTCTATCTGCAAGGAAAAACCTAGTATTTTGGTGACCCTACGACCGCAACTCATAACGCAGATTTCCCTCACAAAAGAACTGGTGACTCTGCAAGGGAGTCTAGTTTACGTTGGGGCCTTTCCAATTAAGTTTTTGTCCATTTTTTCACTCTCTTGTTTCTATGTTGATTTTATTTTCCACGTGTTTCAGTCAGTGTTGATATATGCTTAGGATCCCTTGCCTAATGTATTTTTTTTGAAAAATTTGAGATGCAATCGTGGGTTGTTCTTATAACAGTCATGAGTTTTGGGTTGTAATCATGGGTTTCATGCATAACAATCATGATTCTCTCATGGGTTGTCCATAGGATAGTCCATTTCTAGGATTTTTCCCTTCTTTGAATGTTTTGGGCCTTTGATTACTCCTATAGGGTTACTTCCTTAGTATGTACTACTCTGCCACCTGGTGCATTTCACTAAACTAATATTACACATTAGGTTTGATATTTGTGTGAAAGTTTGTTTAGGTATTACCTCTTGGCTTATCTAGTTGAAGTATAGCTAGTTTTGTGAGTCCTTAACTTCTGTAAATTCTCTGATATAATAGTTTTCACCTGATTTCTTTAGTAGTAGTCTGAATTGTTTACATATCCCATGTTTTTTATTTACTTGTCTTTGAATTCTAGTACATTAGTTTAAGTAGTGTTTTAGGCCATATTTGCAGTGCTTTTCAAAGTTGTGATTACAAGGTTTGAACTTTATTTCTTGCATTTATACATTTTCATAGTTTCTAGTTTTCTTATTTGCATTAGTTTGCATTCTCTTTTTATTTTTGAAATGAAAAATAAAACAAAGCATTCGTAGTTGCATTGCAAGTGTCATATAGGCTCTTTGTAAGCTTGTTTTTTGAATTTTTTTTCCAAAAGAAAAAGTTCAAAAAATGTCTTTTGTTTTCAAAGTTCTTAAATGTATTCTGTTTGTTTCGAAAAGAAAAGACAAGCATGATGGATATCATTGATATTTGAAATTTATTTACATCATCTTTTCTTTTAGTTGTGTAAAAAACACCACAAGTTGGACGCCCATTACCTGAGTAATAAAAACCTTAAAAAGAACAATTTTAATTAAAAATTATTAGTAACACTTTCTTTATAGGGTCATACGTCAACTAGCTTAGGATAGGATTTTGGACTATGGTATCTTAAACCATCCAAGATCACTTAATCTCATAATTAGTGTCTTATCATTAGGTAAATTCAAGTTTTTCATGATACCATCGAGAAAGATCCTCTTGCACAGGAGTTAAGCACAAGTTTGTGTGAGGACTTAGTTGCAGAGATACCCTCCAATAATTTGGTCAATCATAAACCAGGATTATTGTGCATTTAGTGGTTCTTTTAGTACCACCATTGGGCCCCATGAGGTGTCATTGCTATCATAATTTCAAGCTTAGCTACCCTTCCCATGCACAGCAGTCATACTTGCGGCTATTCCTCTGTAATCGTGCTCTAAATTTGGTAGCCAAGTTGTATCTAGACTCTTAGGTTCTTTCACGAGTGATGGTGGAAGGCTATTTCCACTGTGCCTAGTGAAGATGTGGGAGGAAACCCAATATAACAATTTTGGAGGGAGGTTTGGTGATTCAAACACTTGGACACATAAAAATTATCATGGGACCCTATGTAACTTCTCTTCAATATTCACTAGTTTGTTTTGGTCCCTAATCATCCAAGACTCTCCTTTGGAAGTTGTATATTTCACCTACTTGTTTTTGTGGTACTTAGCAATTTTTTAGTAATGTGCTATGTGGCCTGCTTCTGATATAGGCTAAAATTTAGGTGTGTGATTTATATATTTATCTATGGAGGATCAACCTCCTCATAGGTCTATAAGGTTGTAAGACATTCCTCGGCTCTCAATAATGGAGCCTCCACCGCCACCTCAAGGCCAGAGATTAGATACAAACTATTCTTTTGAATCAACTTGAGTCAGTCGAATTCTAGGAGAACCTGAACTTCGTTATAATGAAACTGATCCATTGTTAGTGTATATTCAATATTTGCAATCCGAAGAGTTTGCAAGGAATTATCATTTCCCCCCACTGGCCTTAGTGGTCAAGATTCAGTCCAAGTTCGTCCATTTGATACTCCTGTTGTTGGTGGTCCTTTGAGTGATGTAATGTCAAGTTCAAGAGGTCTAGGGGATGTTTCTACCCCCACTCCATCCTTTATGGATAGTGGTGTTTCTCCCTCACCAGTGAGTGCACCCAGACCAATCATATCTACTTCATTGGTAGTGTCATTAAAATTTGGTTGATCTACCTCGATGTCCCTAGGTGGCCGAGTGACTAGTCCATTGACACCTTCACACATTATAGGTCCATATGGAATGATTTTTATAGGGATACCTAGTGTCCCTTTTACTTCTTCCCCCTTATTTCATAACAGTCAAAGTAGTCCAAGTAGTTTTGCTCAATTTGTCCAAGGTTTCCTCTGGTATGGAGGACATATTCCTCCATCGGCTCCTTATGTAGCTTCTTCACCTGCTTATCCTAGTGTGTCCTATAGGATTTAGAACCCTTTCTCATGTTTTAGTTTCCAACCTCCAATTAAGTGTCGGTTGTCCCATTTCGAAGCTCCCCTTTTTCATTCTTCATTGGGATAATTACAACTCATGTTTCTACAAGTCCATCCTCAACTGGAATCAACCAAGCTCAATACAACAAACCTCAAGTTAGTAACCCTATTTCCTTTAGGTGGAACCCTTTTGAAAATTTTGCTAGTTCTTAAAAACCGGTGGCTAGGGGAAACCCCAACCTCTCTTTTGTGAATAATGGTGTGGGTATTTTTTTGACCTATACTCATCAATACCAATCTTTGGCTTAGCCTTGTTTATCCTTTTTGGCAATTTTAAAATTTCCAAAATTATTGAAACTAATGAACAACCCTATGTGCCATGATACGAATTGGCCACTGGTCCCCATTAAATTTCCTTTAGACATTCCTAAGTTTGAAGGGAAAATTGGTGAGGACCAAGGGGATCATGTCACGACATTCCATTTGTAGTGCTATTCCAACTCCCTAAATGATGACTACATTCGGTTGAGGCTATTTCAATGAAATCTAACCACTGTAGCAGAAAAACGGTATATTGAAATTTTGTTGGCTGCATACGATAATTTTCTTGATTTGACAACCATTTTCTTGAATCACTTTTAACTTTATGTCGGGTATGATGTTGGTATAGACCTTTTGTTGACCTTTTGATAGAGTAATTCCACACATATATATAATCACATTCAAGAGTGGAGAAGGAGAAAGAGCCTTATCAAATCCAGCATTGCTCCCAAGTTCTTACTAGATTGGTTTTGAAGTCCTTATTGCCTTATATTTCAAAATATGTTTCCACATTGGGAGTGAATACAGAGTAAGATCATACCTGAAGTGTCGATTTATAATACATACTTTTCCCAACCTAAGCTTGAACCACATGTCAATGGAATCGTGGGTTCAGTTTACACACCAACTGTATAGTCACTGGCTAAACAGATCAATGAAGTGTCAATGAATCAATCTGTAGTGGAGGCAGCTAAGGCTTCCAACCCCTCATCCCAAAACATGAATTCATATTCAGTATAATCTAACAAAAAAGGAACTCATCAACCTAGTGGAAAAAAGAACAAAGGGAAGAAGGGAGAGGGGAATCAAAACAAACAAAAACCCACAAACAATGCTGAAGGTAGGTAAAAATTATAGAAATAAGGTCAAGTTCCCCTGCAATATTTTATAGGTAGACAATTTTTCCTATCAACTCCCCTTAATGGATCAGGCACACAAGTTGCTAAAACAACAACAAATTACAGTCCTGAAAGACCCATTTCCCCAAGGACAGGGTGCAACTTATAGTGACGTGAAGAACGGTAAGGGAACGTCAAGTGTCGATTCCATCAATAAATATTATATCACTATGGTTTGTTCTCAGACCTTTTTACAAACAAGAGCCAATAATTATGAATCAAAGGCTAATCATAAAGAAAAAGAAACTGGAGAGACATCGGCCCCACTCTCAATTGAAAAAACAATTGATACTATGCCTAAGATATTGAAAGGTGTCTTTAAAAAGACATTTCACAACCCCAACATGAGGGATGCTTTGAACTAATCTGTTGTATGATATTTGGCCCAAACTCCTTATGCGATGTTAGCCCTAGAAGTGCTCTAGAGTTGTCCTTTGCAACAAAAGGCACTATTGGAAACCATAGGTAATAAGGATTTTGCGAGCCTCTTGGCCAAGTTTAACCTTTTTGAGTTTAAGCCATGCCTACCTTACCATATGACCTTCTCCATTGATGTTTTCCATGGTGGAAAAAATCATTGGACAAACTATTATAGATGAAGGTGCATCCTCATGTGTGATTTTGATTTTGTGTTGGAAAGCTTTGGGATACCCTCAGTTTGTCCCATCAAATAATTTGTTGACAACTTTTGATGGAAATTATTTTTGTCCCCATGGTATCCTACCTTATTTTGAGATAAAACTAGCAGGGCAAGAAGTCCTTGTAGAAATCGAAGTAGTTGATGCTCCTATGTACTACAATTTAATGTTGGGAAGAAATTGGACATATGCGATGTGCGCTATTCCATCGTCTGTTTTCTGAGTCCTTGTGTTTCCAAATGAAGAAAATTTGTTACTATTGAGCAGCTCTCATATACTCGGAAAGGATATTTGGATAATTCTGAGTTTACTGTACCTTTGATTGATCAGTCTCTCCTGGAAAATGAAAGTTTGGGAGATGGGATTTATACATTGTTAATGGGAAGTTTTGATATGCCTTCTCCCATAAATTAGTTAGGCTCGACGAGTGTTGGGAGTAATATCTCTATGGATGTGTTGGGGCCTAGAAAATTGTAGGTAACAACGGTAGGGATTCTCCCCAATAAGCATTCCCAATTAACTCGTTATTGTTTGGTATGGGGAATCCATCCGATTTATGGTCTGGCTATCGTAGGTCAAGTAACGATTAAATTGTTTTATCAGTTATGGCCCAGTCCACTATAGGTTTATTTTTTTGGTTTTTTAATATTTAAGTATGATGTGTAAATGTCTAACAAAATGTAGGCGATAGAGATAACAAGGATGGTCACAACATGATGCGCAGGTTCTTACCTCTTGTCTTACCTCTCTCGCTTATAAATCACGAAACAAAGAGAAACTAACTAAGACTAACTAACCTATCCCTAGGGAGAAAAATTGTAATTAATGGTGATTAATGTATTGTATTACATGCATAAAGAAAATCCTAGATAGTTGTTAACATTTTTGAACACATGAATATCAATAGAAATATGAACAAGAAGATAGATTATTGTTAATTAAAACATTCATTACTCAATCACGAATGTGGAAATTTCACAAAAACAAATAGGAGCACATTCATAACATGAAAGAATTCAAAAGTTTAGAACAATCTCACAGTTCATGGAAACGAGATGAAAAAGAAATAGCTCACATCCAACCAGCCCATGGAAAACATTTGAAACTCCACAAAACTTTCTCCAGCCGAAAACATATAAATATTTATTATAATATGAATTAGTTATTCTTACACTAAACTTCCTCAAGGTAGTTTGAAAAAAGGTCCCTTACTATCTAAAACTCTCCTATACTTATACAAAAAGAAAAAAACTCTTCGGCTGCCCCTCATTTCCTTTTGAGCTTCCCCAACCTTTCCTTTACAAAATTTTGTCCTGTAGCTTGTGCACAAAAAATAATATAATACATTACATTATTCATCAATATTCCTAAAAAATTTCACTATGAAGGCCCATCTTTCTCATTTGTGAACTTTATCCATGCATTAGCATATGCTGCTATGCTTTCAAACCCAGAAGGCTCAAGGAATGAAATGTTAATCTCATACTTGGCATCTTGGGTCTTCACACCCTCTATTCTAGCAGGAATCAGGTGCATTTGGTCCTCCAATAAGTGTATGCTCAAGGCTACATGTGCTACTTGATTTTTTAATATCCATCCATCCAAATCCTTGACTTGCTGGATTGCTTGTTCATCCTCACTGTATATGTCATGTAAATGCTTTAAAAACAGTTCATGTTCAGGTAGCACCTCCAATCTCTTCTCAGCAAAAGTCTGACACCGATTATATGTGAAGAGAACTCTCCTGCAGAATTTGGCACAAGCAGTCTTTGTATTCTTCATTATTTTTTTAAATTCTTCTGCAATATTACTGGAAAATTCCAGTAACTCATATTCTTGCTTCAAAGATTGTTGATCTTTAAAGGATAGGTCTACGGGAGATTCTTTATTGGTTTCCACCCAAACCATTCCTTCCTTTATAATTTCCAATATATCCTAAGTCCTATCCAGAAAATAGGAAGTGGTACTTAAAATCTCTTCCATCCTGGTGTCTATCTACTGAAATTTACATCTTTCATCTTCTATCTGTAGTTGTATCTGATGGATCTTTTTCCTAAGCATTAGATAATTCTCCCTTAAGGGTCAAATGTCAGCTTTCTTCTCCATAGCACTCTTTAGCAATGTTGTCAATGAATTCTTCTGTTCTTCTAAAGCTGCTATCTATGTCTGATATTGTTTCTCCTTATCTTCTACAGTAGCTTTCTCTATTCCCAGCTTAGTAACTTTGATTTCTAACTTGTTATTTTCCTCATTTAATTTTCCAAATGATAGCTAAAGATTATCTTTCTTAGCCTTTAAACTCTGATACTCCATTTGTAGCTTTAGTAACTCTCCCAAGGTAATTTGAGAATTCTTCTTTGTATTTTCTGCAGATATTGCTAAAGCATCCTTATCTGCTTGTAGAGTTTGGCATTATGTCCTTGAAACCTTGACCTCACCTATCATGTATTCATATTTTCTTTTTAGATTCTGAATTTCATCCCTTTCTTTCTTTAAGGTTTCCTTCATCTAAGCTATGTTCTTCCATGACTGCTCTAGATCAGTCATGATCCTGTCCAAGTTGTCTTCATTTTCTAAGGTTAAAGCTACCCCAGCCCTTGCCATTAATCGTGGATCCTTATGAGTTCCATCTACTACTATCTTTTCCGTCACCATATTCCATGGATTTCCTACAGTATCTACATTTTTCTTGGATCTCTTAACAATTCTCTTCTTTTATTTTCCATAGAATATAATATTAAAATCAAGTATTTCCTCCCCTTCGGTAGGAATGAAAGGAATCAAATCAAATGCAGAAGTTGAACCTTCTCCTAACATACTACCAGAATGAACAAAACGTTCCAAGGGATCAAGATCGGACTGGCCTTGTTATTGATCTGTAGGATCTTGTCCTTCTTGTACATCAGCTTTCTCTGTGGGATAATTTTCCTTTCGGGGTTCTGTTAACCTAAAGCCCTCACTTTCTGCTTGTTTCTTCTTTATCTCAACTTCCTCTTTTCTTTTCTTTTCTTCTTCCTCCTTTTTAGCTTCTTCCTTAGAGGCTCATTTCTTTTCTTCTTCTTCTTCAATCCTCAACCAATTCTCTACTTTTTGTCCTAATCTGCTACCATCTTCTTCTCTTTTCTTGGCCTCTTCCTCTTCTACCTTCTTAGGTTTCTTTGCAGTCTTGCATTTTCCACCCACAATTGTTATATTTTTCTTGAAGATTTTCCTCAGGGAAGTCATGTTCTTGGCATTGCAGAACATCTCGTCATCTTTGTCCCAAAAGTCAATGTACTCAAAATGAGCTCCAGCTTCTTTGCAGTAATTAGCTACTTTTTTCTGGGAATCATTTCTATGAAACTTTATTTCTCCATAGTGAAAATATTCTAATTCTTTAACAAAATCTATTGCATTCTTCACCCTTGAAAACTTATAACTTCCAACGAAGAAGGGTACTGCAGGATACATTCCCTTTTTATGTTCAAACAAAAAATTCCCTACTCCATCGATGTATAACTGTCTAATAGCTTCCTTGTGGGGTACATAATCAGTAGCATATTTTGGGAGCAGAGAAGGACCTCTCGAACCACCATACATCCTCACATACAATCCATCCTCTTTCAGATAATCACTCCTAAATTATTGTATGACCTTAAATGCTTCCTCGGACATGCAATTACATTATGCTAGGAAAATCAGCGTATATAGGGGCATAATGAAATGCTCACAAATATCCCTATAGTAACTACAATAATTATGAGCACAAAACAATTTATAAGTTGTGTATGCTGGGTTTCTGTCCTTCTCCCAATTTCAGTTTAAAGCAGGGAAAGGCTGAGTGCATCATATGAAATCAATTATAATAGAACTCATGTAGAATTCATATTTCTTTTAGGATACACATCCCAAGGCTACACTTAAACATGTTGAAATACTGTTTGACTTTATACTGGCCTAGTCAAAGATAGTTCTTTGTGTAGCAACAAAAAAGATGACCGGTATCCAACCAATCTTGAAAATTTTTCCATTTTCTCTATCGAAAATCCTGTTAAGCATTACAGCAATAAATCTGTAAGGAGCACGAAGACTTGAGGTATCATATTATCCTAAAGGTCTGGCTCTGAATTTCTTCCTTGGGATCATCATCCTTTTTACCATATCTACGAGGTTCAAACCTACCTCCTTTAACCAACTTTCCATTAGATAGGCCTACGGTGTGGGTATATGGTATGCCATAGACACATAGGCAGGGATGTATGTAGCATAGCCTTACTTTGCAGTATTTGCTAAGATCATTCTTGTCACATCTTCCCTGGGAAGAATCCAACCTATTACTTCTGAGCATGGAAACAATTCAAGCCTAGTAGCCACTTTCATCAAAGCTGACCTTTCAATGTTAGCATAAATTGTCATTTCTCCAAACCCAACATCAGGGACATTCTGGCTTAAGATCATTCTAAAAATTTCTTCCCATTTGTAATTTGTTTCTACTATAGTAGTGGCTTTAGTGTCCTCATAGATGAATTCTACCTTGGTTATTATTTCTACCTCAGGTTCTTCTTCATCCACCTGGGATTTCTTCTTCTATCTCTTTGTCATGTTGTTGTAATGGAAATTGACCTGTAATAGTCATGCAACATGTTTTAGTCTAACTAAATCTAGCAATTGATATAGTAATAAGCAATAAAATATACAGATCTATTCACCTCTTCGACATGCATGCTAGCAGATTTATGTTGAAAACACAGTCTTTAGGAATGAGGAATTTAAAAAGAAAACCCTATAACAATGTGGCCTCCTTAATCTACCCAATCTTCACTTGTCTCAAAACCCTAGTCTAGAAATTCTTCTTCATATCATACAGGTATTTTGATTCTCATCAAGCTTATTCCACCCCTAAATCCCAACAAACTCTCAAAATTACTCAGTTTCACCATACTTCTTAAACCATTGCACAAAATCCTCTTTCAAACAACCCTAGTCGACTGAATCCCCTCTTAAATCCCACAGGAAACTGTGGCTGTAAGGAATATCGATTCTTAACCTCCATCCAACCATAAAATTTCCAATAATAGGGTGGTGCAGAGAGAGAAACGCCTATCTGCACTATGCCCTACAACCCCATGAAAGAGATGCAGGCGCATACATAACGCTTGATGGAAAACAAACTCAACCTCCCATGAATGACATCTCAAGCAATGAGCTAAGCCAGTTAATGAATTAAAATGTTTGCAAGAAAATGCAAGGAAGCAGAACCATAACCCCCTATGTGGAAAACCTAACCTCCATCCACTAAAACAGTTCAACAGTTAAAAAACTACCCAAAAAACAAAATCACAGGTAACCTACCTGGAAATGGCGACGTGGACGACCCAGACGGGAAAATATTTCCACAAGTGCAAAGGAGGAAAAAGCAGGTATTGACAGCTGTGTCCACACCTTCTTTGGATGGCTTCGATAGTGCAAACTTGACAAATAACAAGGCATGATATAGCACATATATATAACCTTTCACCATGCAGGAAACCATCAGCAAGCAAACATTAAAACCATTGGAAAAATAGTCTGGAAGATGTCCACAATAGTGGGCGCAAAAAGAAGTATAGACCCGGCACTATATTGTTAAAAAAATATCGAACGTCGAAAAAAATATCAACTATTATCGAGACCAATTGTTGATAGCCCTCTGCAACGTTGGTGTTAGACTGCTCTCCTACCATGATGATTGCTTTGGGAAATGAGTATCGGCTATGAGAAAATTTAAGATCTTTGGAATCGACAAATAAAAGGTAAATCTTTCGGATCGTTTCAGGACTAAATTTCCACAACTCCGGGTGGAATAAACACTACAACTCCAGCATTTTTTGGTCAACCAATTCTATAGTGGGAAAAAATTTAATCGGATAACGAAAAACACTAAGGTGAAAGAACACCCAGTTTATTGGATAAGCCATGCACTAAGGAGCCGTAACTTTGGGAAACAAAGTTTGAGAGGTAAAGCAAATTAACTCTGATGAATCAGCGAAGGTTTCCAAAGGATTCTGATAGACCACTCGGCAAGCTAGATGACTATACTTCCGCAACGTCGGAAGGCTAGTCCACTATCCTTCTGATATTGGAAGAATAGTTGACTAATAATCTGATACAGAAAATTAAAAATACCAAGTTTTTTAAGAGAATTTTCAGAACATAGGGCAACTTTGGTAGTAATAAAATACTCCTAGGTTTGCTTGAAGAAAAAAAATAAAAAACGGGGGCCCTAAAATTGAAAATTTTTGAGGAAATTGTTGTAGCTGCAACAATTGGTGACTACATGGTGAATACAGATCTCTGAACAATTTACTCTTTGATGAACAGACTCTTTTGATCATACCAATTTTCTAAATTTCTTCAAGATATCCAGATTTTCCAAAATGTATGATGTATACACTTTAATCATTGATTATAGTCCAAGTTAAGGAAAAAAAGGGGAACCAAGATTTCAAAGTCTGGATAACTCTTTCGAGGCCAAGAGTATGCGTTTCATTTTACCTCTATCTTTGGGTAGTTTCCAACTTCAACACCATAGGATCGTAACATATGGTAAATAGATATATTCGTTTGTTCTTCATTCCCATGCCATTTTGCACATTTTTATGCTTCTGGACTTTTGTCCCCTTTTGAGTTTTCCTATTTTCCTTGTTTCTGAATTTTAATTCAGGCTCCTCTATCCATAGTGTCATTTTGTCCATAGTGTCCTTTTGTGTGAGATATATTTTAATTTCAACTCACAGATGGAGAATAACTTTTGCAATCTCATTCATACTGATGTGGTTCAGTACGTGTTTTGATACATATTGCTTTTTAGGAGATTTTGACTCTCGTTAACCTTTTGTCTTTCAATTCATGGCATGGGATTATTTAAATATAATATAGTGTTTACCTTGATTCCTTTCCATGGGTCTTTTGTTGTTACCCCCTAGGACAACTTTTAATGTGAGATGAATGGAGCCTCAAAATAGTACTCTAGACTTTTATATCCTGAATTATTTCACAAGGATAAAGCAGGACTTCAATGTGTTCATAATTTGAAAAGGGCCTACCTATAACCGCTGAAACTTAGTGTACTTTCCCTTCTCATCGTGCAGGTGATGCCACTTAGGAACTAGATCTCCTACTTCGAACCCTTTGTTCCCAACATTGTTCTTGTCAAACCAATGCTTCACCATTTCTTGTTGATTCTTAAACCTTTCTCAGGCTTTGGACCTACACTCTTTTGAATTCAATGGATTATAGATTCGGATTTGTAGAATTTCATTATCAGTACCCCTAGACTCTTGGGCTATTATGAAAGATGGAAATATAATATTATGAGGGAGGACAACTTCTTTTCCATAAACAAGAGTGTATGGTGACACACCTAAGGAATTCTTGGCTGTGATTCTATCATCCCAGAGAGCATAGGTAAAGCTAAATGCTAGCTCATTTGATTTTCTATCACTATTTTTTTTAGAATTCTAATCATATTTTTGTTTGTGGATTCTACCAAACCATTTCCTTGTGGGTAATAATTTGCATAGTAATGCAACTTAATTCCTTTTTCATTAGAAAATGCAGTTAATCTAAAAGAAGAAAAATAAGAATCATTATAAAAAACCAGGGAGATTGGAACCCCAAACCTGGTCATAATGTGGTTCTGCAAGAAATCCATAACTGCATCTTCGTTTACTTTTTGTAATGGAATAGCCTCGACCCATATTGTAAAATAATTAGCTGCTGTCAGATTTTACTTATGTTGTAATGAGGAGTTTGGATTGATTTCTCCAATAACATCGATTCGCCATTGTTCAAATGGTTCTGATATAATTACTGGTTTTAGTGGTCCTGCTGCTTTGGCGTGTCTTCCAACACATCTATGACAAGGATCGCATTTTCTAACATGAGAATGAGCATCCTTAAACAATGTAGGCTAGTAATATCGAACTCTGAGAATCTTATGTGGTGTTGTGTCCCCTAAAAAGTGACCTCCATGAAGTCTGTCATGCGTTTCTGCTATGACCTTGTTTGCATCTTCTTGTTCCAAGCACCTGAGAAACACTCCATCGTAGTTATTTCTGAACAGTACTCCATCAATTATCTGATGTAAAGCTGATTTTAGATGTAATGCTCTTATTTTCTCGGGACTCCAATGCTCCGGAAAATACCCCTCTTGGAGATAATGGACTAGGTCCTGATACCAAGAATCTGGAGCTGTAAATAGAGGACATACATCCACCATATGTAGTTCAGCTTCATTATCCTAGCTGATTTCTTCATTTTTTTGACCTTTAGTCATTAGTTTACAGAGTCCTTGTCCTTTAGCTATGGCTACTGGTTTGAACTCAAGATCATATTCTTGTAAAGCAGTCACCCAGTTGCCTCTTCTTTCTCCTAATTCCTTTTGTACAAAAAGAGATCATACGGCTAGGTGTGGAACTATTACTTTGGTGTGATTCTTAAGTATATATGGCCTGAATTGTTTTACCGCTTTAAAAAATGCATAATCTTGTTTTTCAACTACTGGATAATTCAATTCAGCCCCTTGCAAACCAATCCTCATAAATGATACGGGGTGCTCATCTCCCCCATCTTCTTTCTATGTAAGCACAACTACTAATGAATCATTAGACGCAAAAGTGTACACAATAAAATCCTTTTCAAAATTTGGAATTTTGAGTGATGGTGCATGAGCAACAGATGTTTTTATCTTGCTAAATTCATTCTTCTCCAAATTAGACCATTTGAACTACACACTCTGTTTAACCATTTCCTGCAAAGGTTTGACGATTTGAGCAAATTCGGGTACAAACCTTTGCACAAAAGATTGCATACCCTTTTTATTATGGGGTAAAGGGATCTGTTCTATGTCTCTAATCCTTTCAGGGTCTATGGAGATCCCTTTCTTAGAAATGAGATGAACTAGTAGCTTTCCTTCTGTGACTGCAAAAACACATTTCTTGGGATTTAGTGAAATACCATACTTTTGGCAATGCTTGAAAATCTATTTTAAATGAAATGAATGCTCTTCTCTCTTTTTTGAAAATATTGTGAAATCATCTAGATAAACCACAACACTATAGCCAATCAGACTGTGGAAATCTATATCCATGGCCCTCTAGAATGTAGCTCCAGCATTGATAAGTCTAAAGGGAATCCTCCTATATGCAAAAGTTCCCCACTTGGTTTTGAAAGTGGTTTTGAGCCTATATTCCTCTGCTAATAGTACTTGATTATAACCAGAGAATATATCTAGTAACAAAAACAATTCAGATATTGAAACCATCTGTAGTATTTGTTCCATGGGTGGGACATGATAATTATCTTTATCTGATGCACGATTAAGATTTCTGAAATCTATGCAAAGTTTGATTTCTCTAGACTTTTTACCATACTGGTACCAAGTTAGAAACCCATTCTGAATGTCTGAATTTAAATATGATTTTAGCATCCAACATCTTATTTACCTCACTTTGAATTAAAGGTTCTAGCTTAGGATGCATCTTTCTCAAGGGTTGTTGGTAAGGCTTGATTCCAACTTTGATTGGGATAACATGTTGTATGATATTTGTGTCATAAGTTTTGATATCTTCATAGGTCCAAGAAAACACATCCCTATACTGCTTGAATAAACTAATGAACTTACTTCTTTCACCAGGAGAACAACACTTCCCCAAATTTACATATTTGGGTTCAGCTTCAGTTCCTAAATTTATTAGCTCGAATTGTAAATATGATCTATGAGTCTTGACTATCACTGGCTTTCTGAACTTGTTATCTAAATCAAACGTTTGTTCCAAGGTCCTAACTCCTTTTGGAATAAAATTCCTGAACTTTAATTTTGCTTGATGTTCTTCATCATCTATTATTGCTCCTTTGAAAGTATCATCATTCATCAAACACTCCAAGATTTGCTGATCATTGTCAAAAACCCTTAGATTTGTGATGTTATCTGGAACAAAAGGCCAATAGAGCATCTATTATTTGAAGGTACTAATATTGCAGTTGAGGTAGCTAATAAATCACCTGCTGCATTTTTTAATCTAGGAATTGACACAATATTAAATGCATGAAAATTTATTAGCAAATCCCAAACTTCATTTTGGTAAGCTTTCAAATATGGTGAAATGCAGTGTATTGTGTTCCAAATTTTCTTAACAACAATTTCAGAATCTCCATATACTTTTAGATTTTTTACTTTCAATTCTATTGCTTTTTTAAGTCCTTGAACTAGCACTTTGTATTCGGCTATGTTATTTGTGCATTCAAATTCTAACCTACATTAAAGAAAATGTTTATTTTTTCTAGATCAATCAGGACACAACCGGCCCCTGATCCTTCCAATGTTTTAGAACCATCGAAATAAAGAATCCAAAAGCTTTATACTTCTACTGAATTTGAATTAGGAACTACATTTGAAACTAAATCTACTATGTTATAGTAAATCTCATGAGACCGTGAGAATTGAAGGATATCAGGCTAGATATCAGGTATACTACTGGCTTCGTCAACTTGGTAATTTCTCGGTTCTAGTTCAATGAAATAGTTTCCCAAAACAAAGTTTACTGGTTCATTTTTTCCTTCTAACTGAGTTATATTATATTTCCTTTGAGGCACTCTTAACATTTTTATCTGATTTTGAAATCCTTTAAAAGGAAACAAAAAATGTGACCAATATGACGCAAAATATCCTTCTAAACTTGTTGAACAATCTCGGCTCAAAACCAAACCATAAGCATCTGGTATGTCTTCTACTACAATGTCGATGTATTGACATACCCTCTCATCAGCGGATAAATGAATTAGAACATCCTCCATTTCTCCAATTACTTTTATTATTGTTCTGCCTAATTGAAGAACTTGTCCAGTGGTTGGTTTAGGCTGACCATTGATTTTCTTGCAGACTGAAAGGGGCATAACATTGACTGATTCTCCTGAGTCCACTAAACATTTATGCACATTATAGTTGAAAATTTTAAAGGTTAGGAGAAATGTTGGAGTTTTATATCTAGATTTTCCTTCTAAACTTGCCTCACCAATCTCTTCCTCAGGTTGGTTGTCACTGGGAGGATCCTCTTCTAGTGTCTCAAATGCTTTTAAAAGCTTCTCCTTTTGTTGAGGTAAATTGCACATTTCAAACAATGAGATATTTGCTTTAGCTTTTTTAATGTGTTCCACAACATCATATCCCATCTCATGTTCCTTGAGAATCTTCTTGACATTGTCAGTTTTACTTCCAGTAGGCTTTACAGGTGTGTTGACTTTCTTAGGATCCTGACTTGAAATGAAAAACTCAGGTATGTTAATAGTTGAAGTGTTGTTTTTTATCTTTTTCATGTTTTCCTAAATTTTCTTAATCTTTGGAAGTATTGATTTATCTTCTTTTAATAAATTTTGACTTCTGGTTGTTACATTTGTCTCTGGTGTTTCTTCTTAGATTGGAAAGTCTTCATCTTCCATATTAAACATAGAAACACAGTCCCATAAAACTAAGGTATTTTCCTCTTGTGTTTCTATAGGTTCATGATCTTTTTCTTTCTCCTCACCAGTCTCTCTCAATTTGGAGTCCAATAATTGATTCATTACTAATGTCATAGAATTAATCCATTGTGGGAAATTCTTCTCAGAATTAGGCTGCTGATGAAAGGCACAAAAATTGTCCATGCCTACATCAGTTAAATTCATTACTGAAGGACTATGTGGAGGAGGTTTAGGTTGACTGTTGTCTTCCCTTTTTTTATAATAAGGCTTATATGGTTTATGAGCCTCCTTTTCCTTTTCTAAATATATCACCCTATTCGATAATTTTTGCATCATCTTCACCATCCCTTCGAAATCCTGTGATCGCTCATCATTAGGCTTAGTTAGTAGTAAAGGTTTCTTGTTTCCAAAAGTCTTATCGTTTGACTGCGTAGGATAGTTCTCTATGATCTCCATTTCTACCTCTACCTTCTTAGCTTCTTCATAGGTTTCTACTAATGTGGGTCTAATCGATCTCTTGGAAAACATGGCTAGATCAAGCCTGAGAGCTGAGGTATAGTATTCAATTAGGGCATGTTCAGATGGTTTTCCAAGTGCACTGAAATTGTTTAGGTAAGCAGCAAACCTTTGATTGAAGTTATGCACTTTTTCCTTATTTTACTTCTTTAGAGCAATTAACCCTTTCATTAAAGTTGCATGAGTTTTCTGGACTGTGTATTTGCTTCTAAACATTATCTCAAAAGTATTCCAATTTGTGATTGAATTTGTAGGTAGGGAAAAATACCATGAGGCTGCTTTTCCTTTCAGGGTGTGAGGAAACAATCTACAGACCACATCTTCATGCTCTCCAAATCATAGTCCCTCTAAAGCCAAGTAAAAACTATGAAAATGATCATCTACAAGAATTATTTCACTTGGTTCAAACTTGGGTAACATCTTGTCAAAAGTCTGCAGCAAATCATGCAAGGGAGGTGTCAGGTTCAAAGGAGATCTAGCTCTCCATGCAGGATGTGGAGGTGGCTAATTTGCATTCACGTTTTCGATGACTTTGAGTGGAGTATGTGGTGGTGATTGAACAGGAGTCTGAAAAGGTGAATAGTGAGGGGAATCTGGTCTGAATTGATCCAATGGTTGGTCAAATTCTTGTAAGGTCGTTTCTACCAATTGTTCAAGATATTCTACTAACACTGAGTCTTCCAATTGAGGGCGATCTTTCTTCTCGTACTCTCTTCCAAGTAGGATAGAGATAATAGGTAATCCTCCAATATTTTTCACATATTACCTGGTAATTCTCCTTAAATCATCAATCACTTTGTTATCAATGGGATAAAGATACCCTGTTTCTTTTTCTTCAAGACTGGGTTTGTGAAGAAAATTGTTTTCAAAACTGTCACCGGTGGAGTAATTTTGAGAAAGTGGGCTTCCTCGTCTAGCCATGCACTAGTGGCCCTTCTTCTAGCGCCAAAAATATTGCAGCCTAGAAAATCACAGTTAACAACAGTAGGGATTCTCCCCAATAAACGTTCCCAATTAGCTTGTTATTGTTTGGTATGGGGAATCCATCTAGTTTACGGTCCGGTAATCGTAGGTCAAGTAACGATTAAATTGTTTTACTAGTTACGGCCCAGGTCCACCGTAGGTTTATTTTTTTGGTTTTTTAATATTTAAGTATGATGTACACATTCCTAACTAAATGTAGGTGATAGAGATAATGAGGAGGGTCACAACGTGATGCACAGGTTCTTACCTCTCGTCTTACCTCTCTCGCTTCTAAATCATGAAACAAAGAGAGACTAATTAAGACTAACTAACCTATCCCTAGGGAGAAAAACTGTAATTAATGGTGAGTAATGTATTGTATTACATGCATAAAGAAAATCACAGATAGCTGTTAACATTCCTAAACACATCAATATCAATAGAAAGATGAACAACAGGATAGCTGATTATTAATTAAAACATTCATTACTCAATCACAAATGTGGAAATTTCACAAAAACAAACAGGAGCGCATTCATAACATGAAAGAATTCGAAAGGTTAGAACGACCTCACAGTTCATGGAAACAAGCTGAAAAATAAATAGTTCACGTCCAACCAGCCCATGGAAAACATTTAAATATCCACAAAGCTTTCTCCAACTGAAAACATATAACTCTTTATTATAATATGAATTAGTTCTTCTTACAATAAACTTCCTAAAGATAGTCTGAAAAAATGTCCCTTACCATCTAAAACTATTCTATACTTATACAAAAAGCAAAACACTCTTGGGATTCCCCTCATTGCCTTTTGATATTCCCCAACCTTTCCTTAAAAAAAAATTGTCCTGTAGCTTGTGCAAAAAAATTATTATAATAAATTACATTATTAATCAATATTCCCAAAACATTTCACTATGAATTCCCACTTGCTCATTTGTGAACTTTATCCATGATTTAGCATCTACTGCTATGCTTTCAAACCCAAAAGGCTCAAGGAATCAGATGTTAATCTCATACTTGGAAGCTTGGGTCTTCACACCCTCTATTCTAGCACGAATCAGGCACATCTGGTCCTTTAGTAAGTGTATGCTCACAGCTGCATGTGTTATTTCATTTTTTAATATCCATTAATCCAAATACTTGACTTGTTCGATTGCTTGTTCATCCTCATTGTATCTGTCCTGTAAATGATTTAAAAATAGTTCATGTTCAGGTAGCACCTCGAATCTCTTCTTAGCAGAAGTCTAACATCGATTATATGTGAAGATCACTCTCCTGCAGAATTCAGCACAAGCAGTCTTTTTCTTCTTCACTATTTTTTTAAATTCTTCTGCGATATTACTGGAGAATTCCATTAACTCATATTCTTGCTTCAAAGTTTGCTGATCTTTGATGGATAAGTCTGCGCCATATGCTTTATTGGTTTCTACCCAAACCATTATTCCCTTTAGAATTTCCAATATATCCTGAATCCTATCCAGAAAATATGAAGTGGTACTTACAATCTCTTCCAGCCTGGTGTCTATCTGTTGAACCTTACATCTTTCATCTTCTATCTGTAGTTGTATCTGATGGATATTTTTCCTAAGCATCAGACCATCCTCCTTTAATGGTTGGATGTCAGCTTTCTTCTCCATAGCACTCTTTAGCGATGCTATCAATGAATTCTTCTGTTCTTCTAAAGCTACTATCTGCGTCTGATATTGCTTCTCCTTATCTTATGCAGTATCTTGTTCTATTCCTAGCTCAGTAAATTTGCTTTCCAACTTGTTATTTTCATCATTTAATTTTCCAAATGATAGCTGAAGATTATCTTTCTCAACCTTTAAAATTTGATACTCCAGTTGTAGCTTTTGTAGCTCTGCCAAGGTAATTTGAGAATTCTTATCTGTATTTTCTGCAGATATTGCTAAAGCATCCTTATCTGCTTGCAGAGTTTGGCATTCTGTCCTTGAAACCTTGACTTCTTCTATCATGTCTTCATATTTTCTTTTTAGATTTTGGCTTTCATCCCTTTATTTCTTCAAGGTTTCCTTTAGCTGAGCTACGTTCTTCTGTGACTGCTCCAGATCAGTCATGATCCTATTCACGTTGTCTTCATTTGCTAATGTTAAAGCTACCCCTGCCCTTACCATTGTTCATGGATCCTTATGAGTACCATGTACTATTGTATTTTCCAGCACCATCTTCCCTCGCTTTCCTTCAATATCTACCTTTTTCTCGGTTCTCTTAACAATTCTCTTATTTTCTTTGTCATAGAATATAGTATTAAAATAAGGTATTTCCTCCCCTTTGGTAGGCATGAAAGGAATCAAATCAAATTCAGAATTTGAACCTTCTCCTAATATACTTCCAGAAGGAACAACAGGTTCCAAGGGATCAAGATCAGACTGTCCTTGTTCTTGATCTGTAGGATCTTGTCCTTCTTGTACATCAACTTGTTTTGTGAGATGCTTTTCCTTTTGGGGTTCTATTAACCTGAAGCCCTCACTTTCTACTTGTTTCTTATTTATCTCAACTTCCTCTTTTCTTTTCTTTTCTTCTTCCTCCTTTTTAGCAGCTTCTTTAGAGGCTCATTTTGTTTCTTCTTCTTCAATCCTCATCCAATTCTCTGCTTCTTGTACCAATCTGCTAGCATCTTCTTCCCTTTTGTTGGCCTCTTCCTCTTCTACTTTCTTATCTTTCTCTGTAGTCTTGCCTTTTTCTACCCACAGTTGTTATATTTTTCTTGAACCTTTTCTCAAGGGTAGTCATGTTCTTGGAATTGTGGAACGTCTCCTCATCTTTGTCCCAAAAGTCAATGTACTCAAAAGGAACTCCAGCTTCTTTGCAGTAATTAGCTACTTTGTTCTGGGAATCATTTCTGTGAAAGTTTATTTCTCCTAAGTGAAAATATTCTAATTCTTTAACAAACTCTGTTGCATTCTTGACCCTTGAAAACTTATAACTTCCAACGAAGAAGGGTATTGCAGGGTACACTGCCTTTTTATGATCAAGCAAAAAATTCACTACTCCATGGATGTATAACTGTCTAATAGCTTCCTTGTGGAGTACATAATTAGTAGCATATTTTGGGAGCAGAGAAGGAGCTCTCAAACCACCATACATCCTCACATACAATCCATCCTTTGTCAAATAATAGGATAGTTCTTCTCATTTGACTGCGTAGGATAGTTCTCTATGATCTCCATTTCTACCTCTTCCTTCTCATCTTCTTCATATATTTCTACTAATGTGGGTCTAATCGATCTCTTGGAAAACATGGATAGATCATGCCTGAGAGCTGAGGTATAGTATTCAATTAGGGCATGTTCAGATGGTTTATCAAGTGCAATGAAATCGTTTAGGTAAGCAGCAAACCTTTGATTGAAGTTATGCACTTTTTCCTTCTTTTCCTTCTTTAGTGCAATTAACCCTTTCATTAAAGTTGCATGAGTTTTCTAGACTTCGTATTTGGTTCTAAACATTATCTCAAAAGTATTCCAATTTGTGATTGAATTTGTAGGTAGGGAAAAATACCATGAGTCTGCTTTTCCTTTCAGAGTGTGAGGAAACAATCTACAGACCACATCTTCATGCTCTCCAACTCATAGTCCCTCTAAATCCAAGTAAAAACTCTGCAAATGATCATCTACAAGAATTCTTTCACTTGGTTCAAACTTGGGTAACATCTTGTCAAAAGTCTGCGGCAAATCATGCAAGGGAGGTGTCAGGTTCAAAGGAGATCTAGCTCTCCATGTAGGCTGTGGAGGTGGCTGATTTGCATTCATGTTTTCCATGACTTTGAGTGGAGTATGTGGTGGTGATTGAACAGGAGTCTGGAAAGGTGAATAGTGAGGGGAATCTGGTCTGAATTGATCCAATGGTTTGTCAAATTATTGTAAGGTCATTTCTACCAATTGTTCAAGATATTCTACTAACACCGAGTCTTCCAATTGAGGGAGATATTTCTTCTTGTACTCTCTTCCAAGTAGGATAGAGATAATAGGTAATCCCCCAATATTTTTTGCATATTACCTGGTAATTCTCCTTAAATCATCAATGACTTTGTTATCAACGGGATAAAGATACCTTGTTTCTTTTTCTTCAAGACTGGGTTTGTGAAGAAAACTATTTTCAAAACTGTCACCGGTGGAGTAATTTTGAGAAAGCTATCTTCCTCGTCTAGCCATGCACCAGTGATCCTCCTTCTAGCACCAAAACTATTGGGGCCTGGAAAATCACAGTTAACAACAGTAGGGATTCTCCCCAATAAATGTTCCCAATTAGCTTGTTATTGTTTGGTATGGGGAATCCATCTGGTTTACGGTCTGGTAATCGTAGGTCAAGTAACGATTAAAGTGTTTTACCAGTTACGACCCGGTCCACCGTAGGTTTATTTTTTTGGTTTTTTAATATTTAAGTATGATGTGCAAATTCCTAACTAAATGTAGGTGATAGATATAACGAGGAGGGTCACAACGTGATGCACAGGTTCTTACCTCTCATCTTACCTCTCTCGCTTTTAAATCATGAAACAAAGAGAAAATAATTAAGACTAACTAACCTATCCCTAGGGAGAAAAATTGTAATTAATGGTGAGTAGTGTATTGTATTACATGCATAAAGAAAATCATAGATAGCTGTTAACACACTTGAAGACATGAATATCAATAGAAAGATGAACAACAAGATAGCTTATTATTAATTAAAACATTCATTACTCAATCACAAATGTGGAAATTTCACAAAAACAAACAGGAGCGCATTCATAACATGAAAGAATGCAAAAGGTTAGAACGATCTCACAGTTCATGGAAACAAGCTGAAAAATAAATAGTTCACGTCCAACCAACACATGGAAAACATTTTAATATCCACAAAGATTTCTCCAACTAAAAACATATAACTCTTTATTATAATATGAATTAGTTCTTCTTACAATAAACTTCCTAAAGATAGTCTAAAAAATGGTCCCTTACTATCTAAAACTATTCGATAATTATACAAAAAGAAAAACACTCTTGGGATTCCCCTCATTGCCTTTTGATCTTCCCCAACGTTTCCTTAAAAAAAAATTGTCCTGTAGCTTGTGCAAAAAAATTAATATAATATATTACATTATTAATCAATATTCCCAAAACATTTCACTATGAAGTCCCATCTTGGTCATTTGTGAACTTTATCCATGCATTAGCATCTGCTTCTATGCTTTCAAACCCAGAAGGCTCAAGGAATCGAATGTTAATCTCGTACTTGGAAGCTTGGGTCTTCACACCCTCTATTCTAGCAGGAATCAGGCACATCTGGTCCTTTAGTAAGTGTATGCTCACAACTACATGTGTTATTTCATTTTTTAATATCCATTAATCCAAATACTTGACTTGTTGGATTGCTTGTTCATCCTCGTTGTATCTGTCCTGTAAATGATTTAAAAACAGTTCATGTTCAGGTATCACCTCGAATCTATTCTCAGCAGAAGTCTAACATCGATTATATGTTAATATCACTCTCTTGTAGAATTCAGCACAAGCAGTCTTTGTCTTCTTCACTATTTTTTTAAATTCTTCTACGATATTACTGGATAATTCCATTAACTCATATTCTTGCTTCAAAGTTTGCTGATATTTGATGGATAAGTCTGTGGGATATGCTTTATTGGTTTCTACCCAACCATTCTTCCCTTTAGAATTTCCAATATATCCCGAGTCCTATCCAAAAAATATGAAGTGGTACTTACAATCTCTTCCAGCCTGGTGTCTATCTGTTGAACCTTACATCTTTCAACTTCTATCTGTAGTTGTATCTGATGGATCTTTATCCTAAGCATCAGACCATGCTCCTTTAATGGTTGGATGTCAGGTTTCTTCTCCATAGCACTCTTTAGCGATGATATCAATGAATTATTCTGTTCTTCTAAAGCTACTATCTGCGTCTGATATTGCTTCTCCTTATCTTCTGTAGTAGCTTGCTCTATTCCCATCTCAATAAATTTTATTTCCAACTTGTTATTTTCCTCATTTAATTTTCCAAATGATAGCTAAATATTATGTTCCTCAACATTTAAACTTTGATACTCCAGTTGTAGCTTTTGTAGCTATGCCAAGGTAATTTGAGAATTCTTATCTGTATTTTATGCAGATATTGCTAAAGCATCCTTATCTTCTTGCAGAGTTTGGCATTCTGTCCTTGAAAACTTGACTTCTTCTATCATGTCTTCATATTTTCTTTTTAGATTTTGGCTTTCATCCCTTTCTTTCTTCAAGGTTTCCTTCAGCTGAGCTACGTTCTTCTGTGACTGCTCTAGATCAGTCATGATCCTATCCACATTGTCTTCATTTTCTAAGGTTAAAGCTACCCCTGCCCTTACCATTGTTCATGGATCCTTATGAGTACCATGTACTATTGTATTTTCCAGCACCATCTTCCCTCCTTTTCCTTCAATATCTACCTTTTTCTCAGTTCTCTTAACAATTCTCTTATTTTCTTTGTCATAGAATATAGTATTAAAATCAGGTATTCCCTCCCCTTTGGTAGGCATGAAAGGAATCAAATCAAATTCAGAAGTTGAACCTTCTCCTAATATACTTCCAGAAGGAACAACAGGTTCCAAGGGATCAAGATCAGACTGTCCTTATTCTTGATTTGTAGGATCTTGTCCTTCTTGTACATCAACTTGCTTTGTGGGATGGTTTTCCTTTTGGGGTTCTATTAACCTTAAGCCCTCACTTTCTGCTTGTTTCTTCTTTATCTCAACTTCCTCTTTTCTTTTCTTTTCTTCTTCCTCCTTTTTAGCTGCTTCTTCAGAGGCTCATTTTGTTTCTTCTTCTTCAATCCTCATCCAATTCTCTGCTTCTTGTATCAATCTGCTAGCATCTTCTTCTCTTTTGTTGGCCTCTTCCTCTTCTACCTTCTTATATTTCTCTGTAGTCTTGCCTTTTTCTACCCATAGTTGTTATATTTTTCTTGAACCTTTTTCCCGAGGGTAGTCATGTTCTTGGAATTGTGGAACATCTCCTCATCTTTGTCCCAAAAGTCAGTGTACTCAAAAGGACCTATAGCTTCTTTGCATTAATTAGCTACTTTGTTCTGGGAATCATTTCTGTGAAAGTTTATTTATGCAAAGTGAAAATATTCTAATTCTTTAACAAAATCTGTTGCATTCTTGACCCTTGAAAACTTATAACTTCCAATGAAGAAGGGTATTGCAGGGTACACTACCTTTTTATGTTCAAACAAAAAATTCCCTACTCCATGGATGTATAACTGTCTAATAGCTTCCTTGTGGAGTACATAATCAGTAGCATATTTTGGGAGTAGAGAAGGAGCTCTCAAACCAGCATACATCCTCACATACAATCCATCCTTTGTCAAATCATAACTCTTGAATTCTTGTATGACCTTAAATGCTTCCTCAGACATGCAATTACATTCTGCTAGGAAAATAAAAGTATATAGGGGCATAATGAAATGCTCACAAATCTCCCTATAGTAACTGTAATACTTATGATCCCAAAACAATTTATAAGCTATGTATATTGGATTTATGTCCTTCTCCCAATTGCACTTTAAAGAAAGGAAAGGCTGAATGCATAATATGCAATCAATTAAAACAGAACTCATGTAGAATTCAGATTTCTTCTCGGATACTCCTCCCAAGGCTGCACTTATACATGTTGAAATAATGTGTGACACTATACTAACCCAGTTGAAGATAGTTCCTTATGTAGCAACAAAAAAGATGACCGGTATCCAACCAATCTTGAAACATTTTCCATTTTCTCTGGCAAAAATCATGTTAAGCATCAAATAAATAAATCTGTAAGGAGCACGGAGAGTTGAGGTATCATATTCTCTTGAAGGTCTTGTTCTAAAATTCTTCCTTGTGATCATCATCGTCTTTACCATCTATACTAGGTCGAGACCTACCTCCTTTAATAAAATTTCCGTTAGATAGGCCTGTGGTGTGGGTAGATGGTATGCCATAGACACATAGGCAGGGATGTATGCAACATACCCTTGCTTTATAGTATTTTCTAAGATCATTCTCATCACATATTCCCTGGAAAGAATCCAACCTTTTACTTTTGTGCATGGAAACAATTCAGGCCTAGTAGCCACTTTCATCAAAGTTGACCTTTCAATGTTAGCATAAATTGTCATTTCTTCAAACTCAACATCGAGGACATTCTGGATTGAGATCATTATGAAAATTTCTCCCCATTTGTAATCTGGTTCTACTCCAGTAGTGGCTTTGGTGTCCTTAGAGATGAATTCTCCCTTGGTTATTATTTCTACCTCAAGTTCTTCTTCAGCCACCCAGGATTTCTTCTTCTGTCGCTTTCACATATTGCTATAATGGAAATCGGCTTGTAACAGTCATGCGACATGGTTTTGTCTAACTAACTCTAGAAATTGATAGAGTAATAAGTAAGAAAATATACATATCTATTCACCTCTTCAACATGCATGTTGGCATATTTATGTCAAAAACATAGTCTTTATGAATGGGGAATTTAACAAGAAAACCCTATAAAAATGTTGCCTCCTTAACCTACCCAAGCTTCATTTGTCTCAAAACCCTAGTCTAGAAATTCTTCTTCGTCTCATATAGGTATTTTTATTCTCATCAAGCTTATTCCAATGCTAAATCTCAACAAACTCTCAAAATTACTCAGTTTCATTTTACTTATTAAACCAATGCACAAACTCCTGTTTCAAACAACCCTAGTCGACTGAATGCCCTCCTCAATCCGACAGGAAACTGTGGCTATAGGGAATATGGCTTCTAAACCTCTGAACGACCATAACATTTCCAAGAATAGGGCGGTGTAGATAGAGAAACACATGTATGAACCATTCCCTACAACCCCACGCAAGAGATGCAGGTGCATACATAACGCTTGATGGAAGACAGACTCAACTTCCCACAAATGACATCTCGAGCAACGGGCTAAGCCCCTTAATGAATTAAAATGTTCACAAGAAAACACAAGGAAGCAAAACCATAACCCCCTATGCAGAAAACCTAACCTCCATCCACTAAAATGGTTCAACAATAAAAATCACCACCGAAAATAAAAAAATCATGGGTAATCTACCTGGAAATGGCCACATGGATGACCCGGACGGGAAAATATTTCCACAGGTGCAGAGCAGGACAAAGCAGTTATTGATAGCTATATGCATAACTTCTTTGGACAGTTTCAATAGGGAAAACTTGACAAATCACAAGGCATGATATAACACATATATATAACCTTTTACGGGGTGGGAAACCATCAGCGAGAAAACATTAAAATCATCAGAAAAATAGTTTGGAGGATGTCCGCAATAGCGAGCGCAAAAATAACTATAGACCCAACACTATATTGTTAAAACAATATCCAACATTGAAAACACTATCAACTATTCTCAGGACCAATTGTTGATAGCCCTCCACAACATCGGTGTTAGACTACTCTCCTACCATGATGATTGCTTTGGGAAACGAATATCAACTACCGACAAGGTTGAGCTCTTTGGATCATTTCAGGACTAGCTTTATGCAATGTCGGGCGGGATAAACACTACAACTATGGTATTTTTCGGTCAACCAACGCGACACTCGGAAAAAATTTAATCGGATAGCAGAAACACTAAGGTGAAAGAACACCCAATTCATTCGATAAGTCCTGCACTAAGGAGCCAAAAATTTGGAAAACAAAGTTTGAGAGGTAAAGCAAATTAAATCTGATGCATCGATGAAGGTTTCCAAAGGCTTTCGATAGACCACTCAACAAGCTATATGACTCTACTTCCACAACATCGAAAGGCTAGTCCACTACACTTCCAATATCATAAGAATAGTTGACTAATCATATGATACAGAAAAGTAAAAATACCAAGTTTTTAAGAGAATTTTCTGAACTTAGGGAAACTTTGGTAGTAATAAAATACTCCTAGGCCAGTTTGAAGAAAAATAGATAAAAAAGGGGGGGTCTAAAATTGAAAAAATTTGGGGAAATTGTTGCAGCTACAACAGGTTGTAGATAGAACTGACCCGTGGTTCCTCCCTTCTCAAGAAGAACCTCAAGTTCCCTTATCAACAACAATTTTATCTTACCAAGCTATATTTTATGCTATTATTGATTCCATCATGATTCCTCCCGTCTCAGAATATTTTGATGCAGATTAATTGCACGCATGGAAAAATAAATCTTCGTATTCTTATGACTTCTTAGATAGGGATTTTCCATCCGACGAATTCATTTTGGAAGCCATCACTGGACCTAAGAAAATTTGTGAAGACCTACATCACAAGTACTACTTTCTTCCGGACCTGAGCATGATAGAAAATTTCAAGTTCCATGTGATACTCACTGAAGGTATTGATCTTCCCATAAATTCTTTGACCACAGAGGGAATATTCTACTAGGGTAACTTGGAAAACCTTTCTACCAATATTTTGATCAATATCTTGATAAAACATGATATCATGGAAAACATGCATATTGGTGCAAATTTTTTTCTCCTCAAGAGATTGCTAACTACATTTCCTTATTTAAAGAATTATGTGGTTTCTTTTCCTAGTCATACGAGGAGATGTTTGGAATCGGTCCATTGATTGTGGAGCACAAAATGCAAAATTATCCTAATATCAAACCTATTTCATAAAATATTAGACCTATAAATCCAAAGAAAGCGGTAGTCGTTAAGGTTGAAGTGGAAAAGTTGTTGAAATCCGGTTTCATTTACCCTATCTCTCTAACGGAATGGGTATCCAATCCTAGTTTGGTAGATAAAAAAAGGCGATTATATGCCTTTGTATAGATTTCCTAGATCTAAACAAGGATTGGCCCAAGGACAACTGCCCCATGCCATTAATTCATGTGTAGGTAGTGAGTTGTTTTCCTTCATCGATGGTTTTTTGGTCTCTAATTAGATCCATATCAAACTAGAAGACCAACGCAAAACTTCCTTAATTTTTCCATGGGGTGCATTTGCATAGAAAAATATGCATTTTGGCTTAAAAATTTTCCTAGAAACCTTTCATCTAGCAATAAACTTTTCTTTCCACAATATTAAGCACATTATTGAACCATACTTAAATGATATTTAGGCCCATTCTCGAAAGAGGAAAGATCACCCAGATCATCTTTTCTTGTTTTTTTAGAGATGCAGACACTACAAGGTTCACTTAAATCCGCATAAGTGTTCCTTCGGCATCGAATAAGGGAGATTAATCGGTTTCATAGTTTCCAATAGGGGTATAAGGGTCAATCCTTTAAAATTAGAGGTGATTGTTAATCTTCCTCCTCCTTGATCCATTACACGATTGCAAAGTATGCAAGGAACTTCTAACTTTATTGTACATTTTATTGTGAATTATACCTAGATCAGCGAGGGTTCCATGCACTTTCTTAAGAAATAAACCCCATTTCTATGGGATGAATCCTCTCAACAATATTTTGAGCCATTGAAAAGAGCATTGCAATCAACTCCTCTTTTGTGCCTGCTAGACTACGATCAATATTTTATATTGTATATGGCTACATCCGATTCTACGATAAGAGTAGTGCTAGTTCAGGAAGATGATGAGATCTAAGAGCATATTATCTACTATATATGTTGTGCTCTAGCTGGTACTAAACTAAAATATTCACATGTCGAAAAACTAGCTCTTGGGCAAGTTATGTCATCTAGAGATTCAGGCACTATATTCTACTAAGGAAAAACAGTGTGGTTGCGGATGTGAATCCTTTCCAATGTGTACTATCTAGATGAATAACCAGGGAAAAATTTAATAACTGGATTTTCATTCTCCAAGAGTTTGACCTTTATTTTCAGTCTTCCAAATCGAAGAAGTCCATAGTGTTCACAGAACTAATATTAGAATTTTCGAGCAAAGAAAACATAGTGGTAGAGGATGAACCATTTCCGGATGTGTACATTTTTTTGATCTCAACCTCTGATCCTTGGTATGGGGATATCCTAGTATATATATATACTTTGAAATTTCTTGTGACCTTCTCACAGGAATATCGGTGGAAGATAAGAGTAAATGTAATAAACTACCTCATAATCAGTGATACTTTATATAGATAATGACTAGATTCCATCTTCCTCTGATGCCTCACCCATGAGGAGGTTGATATTGTTCTAAATGATTCTCGTAGTGGAGATTTTGGGGGACATTTATCTGTGTTATAAATGACATAGAATATATTACATGTCAGTTATTTCTGGCCCACCATCTTTAAAGATTATGTGGAAGCAGTGAAATGATGTCATCTGTGCCATCTTTACACTAGAAGGATGCGGTCACACCATACTCCCCTTTTCCCCATCATCATGATAGGGCCTTTCACCAAGTGGGGGATTTATTTCATGATTTGAAACCCAGTTCCTGCTGGGGGAAACAAGTATATCATTATCATTCTTGAGTACTTCACAAAGTGGGAAGAGGAAATGCCTACCTTTAAAGTTGATGGTGATATGAACATGTATTTTGTATTCAATTAGATCATTCCTAGGTTTCGTATTTCGAATTAGGTTGTCACTACCCATGGTAGTCACTTCCAGAATAGGATGATGGCCGAATTGACCACTATGTTAGATTTTAGGCAAGATCACTTGTCTTCATTTTACCCACAAGTGAATGGACAAGTAGAAGTAGTCAATAAAACTTTGAAAACCATTCTCAAGTGAACTATTAATGCTAGTAGGTCAAACTAGAACATTATGTTATATTTTGCACTTTGGGAATGCTGAATGAATATTAATACTCCCATAGGGTTTTCACATTTCTAGCTCATTCACAGGGTGGAAGCAGTCACATTAGTTGAGTGCGAAATACCATCCCGACACTACTAAGATTGAAGAATTTTTACTACATTTAGAACATCTAGATGAGCAGTGAACAGATACGCTCACTTCAAGTTAAGAACAAAAGAATCGAGTAAAAAACCAATACGATAACGCTGTGAAGCTGATATTTTTCTCTGAGGGAGAACTTGTTTTGGTCTGGGACCAAGATAAGGAACCCATGGGGTAGGAAACTTTAAATATATGTGGTTATTCCCATACATTGTGTTAAAATATTTTAATAAGGGATCATACGAGTTAATCGACTATGATGGCAATAAGATGCCAGAACCCCAAAATGGGCTCTACATGAAAAAATATTACGCCTAGGAACTATGATTTTTTTGTATTATATGTATAATTTTTTACATGGTCATTATTTGTTAGTGTTTATTTTATAGTCTAGTTTTGTCTCATATATCTTTGGACTGGTCCATAAGGTTTTTCGATGGCTCCATCCGTCAGACTTGTAATCTGGATTCAACTACTTAGGTCATGTATGCATCCATAGGACAACTAGTTGCCTCGGGAAGTGCTTGCTTGGGTCTTGAAACTAACAATGTAGACGATTATAGTGCCTCCATTGAGATTATTTGGGATGCTATTTCACATGATATCACCCACTTGGAAGTCAATATTGCATCCCAGTTAGTGGTCTCTTAGCTTAATAGGGTCTACCATGTGAGATACCCTACTTTTTTACATCATTTTTTATGAATTAGGTTACTTGAAAGAATTTTGAACATATTAAATATAATAACATTTCAAGAAATCAAAATACTATCACTGATGCATTTGTGAATTACATTCTTGATTTGCATTTGTCACACACTTTTTAAAATTTATACACAGATACATAGAGACACATGTAAATAACTGATGTGTGTGTGTGTGTGTGTGTGTGTGTGTGTGTGCGTGTAAAAATATATGTACATATACATCAAGTTTTTGGTTCGAAAATCCAGTAAAATATCTAAAAAAATACAAAAATAAGATCAAAGTTATTCAGATGCTAGAAAACTAAGGATGCTCCTCAGCCTCCTCGGTCGTAGCCACCTCCAGAACCTCCCAATAGCATAAAACAACCCAGGTCACCCTTCGGAGAAGGCATAACCAGGATGGATGTACTCCTATCTCACAGACTTTCATAGCCATTGGAATTCTCTCCATCCTTAGTGTAGGTACATCGTTGGTCGGCATGGACAGCTTCCCCTATACAACATGAAGCATAGCTTCATTTCCACCACCCTCCACTGGCCACACAAAGGTCCTGGGATTTCCATCTGGTCGGATAGGCCCTATATTTGCATATCATTAAAAACCAAATAGACTTGAATACATATTTATATATAAATTTATGAACAAAAAATTCATAAAAATTAAATATTTCAAAAAGTAAAAGACTTACCCATATCCCCCCATGCTTCCTTAGGAGGGAAGCGAGCTCAAAATCACCACAAAATTCTAATATTGCATATGTAAAGTGCTCAACTATGTGCACCTTTCAACTCCATGAAGAATAAAAGTCATCATCATAACCGCCCTGGACCTCACCACCAACCTGACGAACAAATACATCACCCCACCATGTGATTCTAGGATCATGTGGAGGGGATGATGGAAGCTATAACAATGAGGGTTAGGGAAGGAAAACTCTTGAATTAGAATGCCACTAGAGTACTCATGTAATCAAATTTCTTCTTCCTCCTTTTCATGTAGTCAAATAGTTGTCTCTTCATGATCATGACTAATGTCGAACACCATCCAAACATCGCACCCTGTAAGCACTCCATGACTATGTGAATGTGAATCTATGAAGCCAAACATAAAGAAGATGACCCCTAAAATCTAACAATAGTTCTCGCAATCACTTTTAGTTGGAAGCTAGTAATCTATGAGATCAGGATTTGGGTCACAAATGTTGAGTCCTAGAAATGTAGTAGGTGTTGACATAATCTTATGCATGCAGGGGATCACCCCCTCAGTCGGTGCCACCCATGTTCACAAGTGCCCCTAAATGAGGAAAACCTATGATAAAATAGATATCCTATGCAGTAAGATACAAGGTCTCCCCTTGGAGGTCGAACATGCCAAGTTCATGGTGCCAGATATGCACCAATTTTTATAGTAACTGAACTTGTGTCCTCATGTATGATGTGTGGTAGAATTTGAGAAATACATGCCATCATACATAATTTAAGGTCATGGGATCTCCCATAGAAAGATGGTCCATGTCTTCATGCTCTCTTTCACACCATTCTAACACCATTTTACCTTCCCCAAAATCAATTTGTCCATTAGATTTACTAAAAACAACCTTTGCGCAGAAATCGTGAATGTTCTTTAAGGATAGTCAGAACCATCATGGGTTCCTCATGAATACCTCATGATTATATCATGAATTCATGAATTTTAAATGGGCTACTTGTGGTTGTTGTGCAGTTACTGTAAGGTAGGTTAAAAACAGAAAATAGAACATAACTCTAAATAATTAAACCATCAAGATAAATAGGAGGGAGAAGGGAATTACGTGCACTTTGCAAATTGAAGCTCTGTCCATGGGATTGGTTGCACCGATCATTTGAATTTGAGAGGCCAAATTTCCCAAATATGGTATAAAGAAACAAATGTTATGTTTTTTTACTACATTTCTTCTATTTCTAGTAAACATTTGTTTATTTTTACCCACTTTTGTATAGTTGTGATTATTTTATGTAATATGAACTAATATTAAATGTTTTTTCACCTAATTTTTACATGTCATTGATGAATTGAAGCATGTTTCCTTTGCATCTATGTTAGGATTTGGTTCTCTTTGCATGTATACCTTATCCTTCAATGAAATTTAGGATATCCTTAATATTCATGGACTGCAGTGTGTATCCACCTCTCACCTTTCAAACATCATTGTTCTTCCATGATTAGGACCTTCCTCACATGGGTTCCCTAGTTAGAACACTTCTCGCAATTTCTGGTACCCATGTTGTATTTGTGCGATGTTGCAGGATCATGTGTAGTTGTTTTTCATACCTAATTTTGCATCTTTTATTCATCTACCTCATATTGTAAGGCTCTCACCCTTATGGAATTATCTTCAATCCCTGATCAGCTCCTTAACATAGACTAGATAACCAAGTTACTTATTCTTTGAGACTCGTTAAAGCAATTGAAGGATCATTCACAGTGGCATAAGTTTAACCATTTTTCGAATACTATAAATTACTTATGAAAAAGGAATAATCTATCTTCTTCGGAATTCAAAAGAGTATCTTCATGTATAGATTTATGTATTTTCCTGAGCCCGAAAGACTAAACTTACGGAAAAGGAACTTGTTATAGCTTACTTTTCTCTATTTCGTGCTCTGGACCTAAACATGAAAAATATTTCAAGTGTTCTTTATGGAATTTTCATGCTCATTAAAACCTAGTACAAAACATCAAGTTTATTGTTGTTAGTACCATTTTCATAAATAAATGGAACTTTTGTGTGATCTTTCCTTCCTTCACACTCGTTAAACTAAATCTATATGTTTGTTTTTGAATGAGTGTCATTTGGGTGATAGTTTACCCCTTTTCTCGGACCTTTCCAACTAAGTACAAAAAAGGTATACGTTAGTTCTTAAGAAGATAAGAGATTTATCCTTTGTATTGTTTTATAATTTTTCATACTTGAGAGACTAACTTTACGAGAAACACCCCCCTAGAGTCTTCTTTGTAGTTTTCAGGTTCTCAAAACTATGAAAGCACCAACGGACATTCACTAATTCAAGGTCATAAAATCCATGGATCGGTGACATATCAAGCACTATTCTCTCTTTTATTCAAGCTTGTTAAAAATGAATAAATACTCAAGTTGACATTCTTGGACTACTAACAACTTAACAAGAAAGGAAAATAATAAATTTAATCTTTGGGTTATAAGTTTGTGGGAAGCATGTCTCAGTTTTTCACTTCTCAGTTCAACTATTACTTTGAGTCATTACTCCTCCACTTTTCCCAAGTACATGGAGAATGTGTTCATGTCTCCTACATGGCATATAAGTCTAGTTGTTCCATTTGAAATTTTAAAGTTTCCCGGGGTCATCTCTATGTCATGCTCACTTTTCAAGGATCCTTACTCCTGTTCAATCTTCCTTCTTTCTATATTTTCCATTCCTGAAATCATCTTGTACACACCATACCTTATATAGTGTACCCGTTACTCATGTGACATGTTGAAGTATTTAGTACCTTCTTCTTTGTACAATGGCTTCCAATCAGTCCCTCCTATAGAAGAAGACCTTGAGTTTAAAAGATAGTACCTTAGGATCCACTACTCATCTTCGTGGAGTCTTCTACATTGGTGATCAATATATATCTCTTAATCACACCCTGATGGTATCCTTCCATGTTCAACTTCAACTCTTATATTCACACGGTAGGATTCGTACTAGTTCCTATGGATTTGGATGAAGACCTTGGGTTACACTCTATATGAAATAAGATGTTAAAAATTGTGCTATGCTCCATGACACTATTTCTAGCTATTGAAAATCTTTCATTGTACTATTATGGATTTGATCCACTATTGTAAAACATATGTGGACTTGTTTCCTGTAGTATATGATGTAAATTAATATTGTAAAGGATCTAGTGTTCCACATCATTGAACATGGCATCATCAGTAATGATTTTGTAAATGACTTTGATTGTTTGTTTGAAGTACTTCTCCATGACCTTGATATTGAGTCTCTCTATGGTAAAATATTTGTAATTTATTTTGGCCATAGCTTCCCTCTGAATTCACACATTAGGGGACATCAGTTTCACTATGAAATGGCACTTCTCCATTCGACTACTAACACTGAATGATTTAGTATAGAAAAGGATAGTGTAGATTGAAGTAGCCTAAACACTATTGATGAAGTGAAACCTTAATACATACTCTTCCCTTCAACTTTTCCTTTCAATAAAAGGAATTTTGTCTTGCATTCACATCTATTCTTATGACAAGTTGCGAGTAACCCAAGGGTATTCTCATATACAACCCACGGGTAAACAATGCAATGTTGTAATCGAAGGTTTCCTTTATATAAGTCACGATTCATTCACAAGTTTCCAGCATATGTACCAGCAATTCCCTTGAGACAAAATTTAAAAATAAAATATGATTAGTTTATGGGAATTTGGGTTTGAAATCATAACTTCCCCAACTCCCCTAACTATCACAGGTCTCGTAAGGTTTCCTCATCGACAAATATAAATAGAAAGGATGGGTAGAGGCTGAAGGAAGCAAGTTTGGAGAGAAAAATTATGTTGGATGAATCATTTGAAGAGAAGAGAAAGAGAACTGAGTATCTTGGTAAAAAGAGAGGTTTTTCTTAGACAGGGTTGTAATGATCCCTAGAACTTCTTAATAAAGAGTGAATTTATTGCTTATTGTCTTTTTACATCTTCTTATTGTTGTGAATTATGAAATGTAATGTTAGTTTTTCTCATATGCAATTATAATATTTCATCTTTATTTGTGTAACATGAGGAGCATCGCTTCAGGAACAAAGCTAAATCTTGGACCAACCTTTTGTAATAAGGTCCATATCACTTTTACCCCATTTCTTTTTTATATGTTTTTGTAATCTTCTCTGACTTAAAAACCCAAAACTACTATGTCGGTCACCATAGGATCCCATTTCATAAGGTGGATTTCCCTCACAATAGTTGGGGTGTCAACCTTTGTGGTGGTTTAGAAGAAGGAACATTATTTTCTCTATAAGTGTTGGAGAAGGCCTTTCTACTAGTCATTTCCATATCTTTATTCTCAATCTTCCTTGCATCATGAAATCCTTCTCTAAGGATGATGGTTCAAAAAGATGCATCTCATGTTGAATTTTATCTTTTAAGGTCCCAATAAAGAGATCTAACAAATTATCTTCTAAAATATTCTTCACTTTGTGACTTAGTTGTTGAAATCGCTTTATGTTCTCTATAACTAGAACCTTTTTGCTAGAGATTTACCAATTGACCAAGGAAGGTGTTTTTATTTATATACCCATAATGTGCAATCATTTCTTCTGTGAATATATACCAAGAGATAATAGAATCCTTTCTATAGTCACATAGGCATTGATACCATACAAATTTATCATGTTCTAAATACAGGGATGCAATAGTTACTTTTTTCATAGTGGGAAACTGGTGTAGATCGAAGAATTTCTCCATATGAAAGATCAACATGATTGGATCCTTTTCCATAAAATTTATCATGCCAATCTTGGGGATAAAGTGTTTTCTTGGACCTGAATTGAACCCATGATGTTGTAGTGAATCATGAACATTTGAGGACTCCAACTTCTTACTCTCCAATTATTTTCAATTTTGTCGACACATGACTGGAATAAGTCTTCTATGTACTCCCTATCCTCTTCTTGAGTAGATAAACGAGGAATAAATTTATGTTTTATATCCTTCATCAATTCCTTAAAGTCTTTAATATCTTATTTATTATTCGTCCCTTTGATATCCTCTTTAGTAGCCATCTTCTTTTCCAGTTTAGCAACGTCATCAATTTTCATATTTCTCTTAATCATATCTTCCAACTTGGACATTTTAAAATAAGCGTCTCCCACTTCATTGTATGTTGGGGATGAATTTTCTAAGGTTTTGAGTGGAATGTGATTCTTTCCACTTCTTTTTGGTGGCATTTTGAAAAATAAATCTATATCACACTCTATCTTTTACATGTCATATGAACATGGCTAAGTCCCCCTAGGTTTTAATTTTTTAAATTTTTTTTAGTTTTTTTAATTTTAATTTTTCCACAAAACTTAGGCTATTTTTTAATAGTCTAATTGGAAAAAATGGGTTTTTGTAATAAAAGTGGGCTCAAAAATCAGTTTCAGTAATGGGCGTGCTCATTTTCAAGGTCAGAACAACATGTAAACGCATAGACCCACTTTTTCTAAGTTTTGAGTGATTTGTCCATCACTCAGGTCAAAAATCCCTAAAAATCAAATATTGATTATTTAATTGATAAATTAAATAAATAATGGAGAAAATTAAAAATCCTAAATCATTGGGATTTGCTCTGATTTGACTGAAATTGGTCTCATTGGCTTGGGATTGACTGGATCTAACAATTCATTGACATAAGGGGCTGATCTAGACTCAATAGATTGTACATTAATGCATGCAATCTTGGGAATTGCGCCCTCCCTCTCTCCTCCACACGTGTGGGATCATATGGATGAGTTTTGGTGGATGTTACAGTTACCAAGTTGAGGTGTTAGGAAGATCAGCTATCTGATTGAAAAAATCACTCAGTGACACTTAGATTAGACTCAGATAGACTCAGATCAGACTCAGGTTCACTCCACTGTACAGCTCCAATCTCTCTCTCCTTAGGAATTGCACCCCCCGTTGGCTAGATTTGTTGTTTTTTCTGTAAATAAAGCAGCCATTTCCTCTTCCAAGCTAGTTACAGTTGGTTTGAAGGGATTTCTATTGTAAAACCTATTGTAATATTTTGATTGTTAGAATAAAGAAGATTTGGACACCAAATGGTGTAATGCTCTCATGTGTATGGATTAAGCATTATCTTACTGCTATTGCTGTTGCTGGTTTTTCTCTAAATTTCTGCATCTGAACCCTATATGTCTTGAATGATTCATCTAAATCAACACAAGTATAGTTGGGCAAGTAAGGTTACTTGTTTTTTTTGTATATCATAGCATATATGTTTGAAGATATAGATTATACATGTTTAATAAGTTTATTTGCATGTAATTCTTGTTTCTTTTTCATATATATATCCAGATCTCATAAGGTTTCGTGTAGGATTGTGTGTTTAGCTTTTAGGTAGCAAGGATTGGAAGAGCCGTGGATCTATTTTGAATCCACTATACATCCAATATTTTTGTGAAGGCATTGCCTGTATGTATTCCACTAACAAGTTTCCATTGCAAATCCATCCAACAACGGGCCTTTCCCCTTCTCTTCCTCCTTTCTATTAAACTCAATATTCTGGTTACTTGTTTCTTCCTCTTATGATCAGACATCATTCTAAGAATTGATTATATATTGTTAGATCTAGTTCATCAGATCCTTGTTGCTTAGATCTGTAATTTCATAAATATAGATCTAGGTGTAGAAATTTCCTTTTTTGCAAGTAGCTAAATCATAGATCTAAAGCTTGCTCATAAGGTAGTTTCTTTTTTCATTATTTAAAGATTTAAATTCTACAATAAAAGTTCATATCTCATTGTCTTCCCAAACAGCAAGCCAAGATACCAAGGAAAGCTTTCTTTCCTTGGTTCCTTTTTGCAAAACTAGATTAACCCCTTTTAACAATTTTTTACTTAGTTTTTTTTCGGTAATTAGCGTGGTGACCCAAAACACTTTTAAAGTGTTTTTGGGCACATTTTATTTTAATTTCTCTCTATTTTTTAGTAGTTTTAACAAAAAAATAGAAGGAGATTCTTCCCATTTTCCAACTCTTGGGTGAGCCAGAGCTTCCTGGAGGCTTCCCCCACTACTGTGATTTTAGTTTAGCTTGTTACAAGCTTGTTGTAAGCATTTGGATCCCAACTAACAAGGACCAAAGTGCATAATTTATTTTTCTGATATTTTAACCAATAATAATAATAATAAAATCGAGTAGTCTCTTTCGATCCCACTCCCCATCCCCTAAGGGTGATCTGCGTCTGTTTCACTTTTTTGCACTTTTTCTCGATTTTTCTCTAACTTAGTCTTCTTATGTAGTTTTGTATACTTTGATAACATTTTTCATTATTCCATATTTTAAATTCAAATTAGTCATACTACTTACCCCACGACTTCCCAATTGACCCAAAAGGGGAAAGAGATGCGTGGTAGGACTAATTAGAAAACCGGTGTTGTGTATCTCTGATTCTACTGTCATTGTTATTTTTTCATGTGAAAGCAGTAAAATTAACCCCTCCTTGATTTCCCAATTGAGGTCCACTTGGAATGAAAGAGATTCCAGGAGGATCTTCTTTTTAACAAGAACACGCCCTTAAAATTTACTAAAATTGACAAGACTCCAGTGTGTATGCTCTGCACTTGGATGTGGTTCGTTTGATCAGTCAAGCTACATCAAATGCAATGTGAGTGACTATTTTAATTAGTCTTCACCTTTCCAACTAAACCACAATAAGGAGAAAATCCAATGCCTCAATCAAACCATAAACGGTAGAAAAACACCCAAAGGAAGCGGTAACTCCTGAAAAGTGACCTTGAGGCACTGATCTCTATTACACCTTTGGATGAATTATGAACACGAGTCTTAGAGATTTCGTTCAGCCCACATATTCCTTGTGGGTAGCTTTGAAGTTCTAGTTTTGGACATAGTCCATGTACCCCCTGGGTATGTCTGGAGTCCCCTTGCCTAAGTTAATTTACTCATCCTTTCACATTAATTTAAAATGTACCAAGATACAATTGCACAACATTCATTCCAGCACTTGCAAGCACTCTTAATTATTTTTTACTCCATTTTCAAGGCACTGGTCAACTGTTTATTTCTTTCAATCTATATGAGATTGTGTGTCATTTCATGCTTACTTGTGATTATCTCATCAAGTTATTTATTGTTTACAATTGTTAAATCAAAACTCCTAAATAAATTACTATTTATGACCATCATCATACTAAATAATTTTTCCTTAGTAACTTAATAGTGTCTACCGCCCTTGGCTTTATTAGGAGTTTAGCGTAAATGAAGGATTCAAGAACAAGGTGACAATCTTGACTCGAGACTTTCCCCCAAGGACACACCAAGTGGCTTGAATATTTCTGCCATGTCCCCCCAAGGTGTGTGAAAGGAGGCAACACTTTTTGGTGTCATTGCCGGGGATAAATAAATTTATTCCCGAGTACGACTTAGCTTAATTTTTTTCTAAACAACTAAAAAGATAAAAAAAAAGACTGATATTGTCTTTAAAAAAAATAAAAATTAAAACATGATCCATCTCGTGACTCCACTGTCTAACATCCCTTCAAAAATTTCTACTCGAAGAAACTGCCATCAATTATTCAAGCCTCTCCCTGATCCTGAAAGGTTTATTAGGGAAATATTGAATAGGCAGACCTCTCATAGAAACCTTGAATATTTAGGAGACCAATCCCTGTCAAATATCCATCACATATTTGTAGAGAGTCATATTCACCAGTCTCAAGAAATGACAGAATTCTTCAAACCCCTTGAATTTTCTCAGATAGCAGGTGCTCCCCATGCCATTCCAAATGATGCTATCAAGAAGCTCCCCATATTTTAGGGAAGCAATGCCATCACTGCCAAGTCTCACCTCCAAAAGTTCAAAAAGAACCTGGTCAGTTATTGCAATCATGTTGCCCATGACCATGACAATGTCAAAATGAAGCTCCTTTCTTTATCCTTAGAAGATGATGCTCGAGAATGGTACGTCGATCTAGATGATAATACTATTGACACTGAGAGGGGGGGGTGAATCAGTGTAAAGTAACTTTTACAACTTTTCTCATAATCATATCATAAAAATCTTTCATATCATCATTCACATAGTATAAGCATTTAGATCATCAGGAACCATAACACAAAAGAACACAACACAATATAATTTTGAAATCTTTTTGTATTATTTTGGTCCGGCTACAACCGTTAGGCAAAATCAGCACCTACTGATACATAGAGCACCTACTCTGGATCTAGGACCCTGCCTGGTTTTCTTAGACCCTGCTAAGAAGGGTTTGAGGTATCCTAACCTCAAATGCAAGTCAAGCTTGCATTTACATTAAAGCTCACTGTTACATTACTTCATCACTTGTCTCTTCAATCTACTGCTAGTCAATACTGCTGCTGCAAGACACCTGTTCTTCAATATTTCCAAGTTATCAAGGACTGATCATCTCTGCTGTTGCTGGTCAGCTGCTCATCAACTTCTTGTTTATTTGCTCACTGATGCTCATGAATCTCTGGTCAATCTTTGCTACTCATCCTCTTCACTGATCATCAATCACTACTGCTGTATCAGTCAAGTCATCCAAGTAGTCTGCTTATACACTGCTCATGCCAAGATGTCAAGGAGTCTTCTTTGCTCATGTCAAGACTTCAAGGATATGCTCTATGTCACTTTAAACACTTGTCTCTTAAGGATATCATAGAATGTCACTAGTCACTGTCATTACACATTATTGTCACTGACATGTTGAGGCTGTCATTATCATCAAAGTTGTCGTACTAGTATTTGAATGTTGCACTATTAAATCAACTAAATCAATCAATTAAATGCCAAGCAGTCATCAACTGTGAACTACTTCCAATTACTGACTGTTCATGCAACCAATATGTGGTGATTGATGTTACCTAAAAATGTCAAGCATAAATCAACTACAATCTCACACAGTTACAAGACCAAATCTGCTCCAGCCTTTTCAAGATCTGTACTGAAGGTTTCACACATGCCTCACAAGTGCTGTAGTTGTCAATTGTAGCTTCCTGTGAATGGCTACCTGATGACTAAAAATAAAACTTCAAAACAAGACCAACCTCTGTCAACCCAATCATCAGTCCATACATGTGTTGGTTAGACTTCAAAAAAATGTCACTAAAAACTCAGACTGCTGTAAAAGAACTCGTACTGTCAAGCCTGGTCTAGTTCATCTGGCTGTCGACACATGCATCATTACCATCTCGAACTTCAAAACATATCCACTTGGACTATGGATAAAACCTCTGAGCATATAAGTCATCACTGGGCATTGCTGAATGTTTACTGGGTAAACACCATCTTACTGTCTCTTCAATTTGCTGCCTATTCTATTTTACACATATTATCAGTCTGTAAATTATATTATAGCACTTCATCAGCCTCCTAAACCTTCAAACTGTGCATGTCAAACACACAGACTGTGTATCTTGTACTATGTGTCAACTCCACCATTCAGCTGTCAACTGAGTTTAGGGCTGTGTATATGCTTCAAAAGCATCAATCAACATTCTGCTGCAAACAAAATGGAAATAGTTTTTTTCAAATCATGTCATACCTCATCTATTTAGCAATTTGCTCATGCTTTCAAAGGTCTGAAATGTACAGGAAGACATTGCTCAACAAAGTAAATGAAACAGTCAAATAGCATATAAATATCAGATCTGGGAATGCCGTCTTGTAGGTGGAAAATTTTCCCCAATCTTCACTTCTTTGCTGTAGGTTGCCCTCTTTCACGCCCCACTGAAGTTGGTTTTCATGAATATATTATAGTGCTTCAAGATTCCTGGAGGTTGTTATACTAGGATCTTTGATGTTGGTCCTTGAAATAAGTACCTTTAATAATTGTTTCCTTCCAAGTACCTTCAGGATCACGTCAACAGACTTATATAGTATGCCAAACTCAACGTGGCTGCTGTAGGAAACTCATGTCTTGTAAATATGAATATGCTACTACCATAAATTGATTTGGGAAATGGAGAAGTCTGCTACAGTAGATCAATTTGAAGAATAGAAGAAGGCTGATACAGTGAATCAATTTGGGACATAGAGGCTAGCTGCTATAGCACTTTCCTTCACCAATGAGTAACAATAATGGATAGCAAAATAACCAAGTGTGCTCTCTATCTTTTGACAGTCAAACTCATTAGCAAATGGTCAAACTCTTGAAGTTTGTAGTAGCTTTCTCTCCCATGATTTGGACAAAGAAAAAACACTTTATTGCTCCACAAAAATTTCCTCAGCCAGTGAGCTGTCCATAGAAAATTTCCACACAAACTAGTTGCTCCCAAAAAAAAATTCCACTGCTCCTGTGGCTGCCTCAGAGATGGCCAAATTTTCCATCTCAAAAATGAATAATTGCATGGGGTATTTATACTAAATTTTTACCTCATTTTGGAGCTGACCTGTCCTATATAAAAAAAAATTTAATGAGTCGACTTCTAACCCTTTTTTTTTATTGGGCCAACTTCTAATTTTTTAATGAGCCGACTTCTAATTTTTTTTTTTGGGCCGACATATGCATTTCTGGGCCGACACTTTATATGACCGTAAATAACAAGGAAAAACGTCCCCAATTTGCAGACTTCTTTGCTTTCCACGATAGAGACTGATATAAGGAACTCTGGAGTATTGGTACTGATCTGGAAGTGATGGTGACTACTTGGTAAAGAGATGAGATGCCAAAGAATGTTACAGCAGTTGGTTTTCTTGACCTAAGTGTGCCCAAACAGCAGTGATGAATTCACATTTTAGCATTGGAAACCTGTAGCAGAGAGCTGGGAATAAAATATAATATGTGCATAGGTAAGAGGACACCCTTCCAGCAATGGACAACTACAAGAAACACCTCACAAATCCACAAGTTTCCCACTGAATGAACTCGACCCATTCTGCTCCCTTGGTTTTATGGTGAGACTTTCTCTAAATGAGCAGCCTCTCCTCAAACAGATGTGCCCTTCATAAGATCTCTGCAAACTCAGTTCATATGCCACCAATATGAAAATGAAATATAACACATACCTGGACGATAAAACACCAATGAGAAATTTGCTTGATTCCTCCTCAATATATTCACCATTCCTTACCAAGAACTAGTGCACTGAATCTTCATGGCTCAACAATGCTTCATCAAGGCATCTTAGGGCTCTTTCAATTGATTCTATAAATATAAGGGCAAGGGATTCTCTATCATTCACAAGGCTTTAAGACCATCTCCAGGGTATTTAGCATCATCAGCAGGGCATCAATGAACTCCTGTGGGGCTACTACAAGTCCATGTTGGCATCAATGCCAATTTCATCAACAAATACATATAACTCTTAGTGAATTCCAAGATGGTTTTAAGAATAAATGGGGAGAAAAGAAGGAACCAAAACATTTGCTTGCTTCCCTTCATACTATAAATAAGATGGAGAATGAAACGATGGATGGATTTAACACTAAATTCAGGCGTGTGGTTGTGGACCTTCCTAGAGATATCAAGCCAAAAGATGCCTCTATCCTCATATATTACGTTGAATCTTTCACTGGTGACTTAAGGTACTAGTTGAGAGATAAGGAACTGATCGACCTAAAGCGTTCCCAAGAATTAGTTGAGAAAATAGAAAAGAATATTCAATCTTCAAGCAAATCCAACATTCTAGGTTACACTAGCGGAAACACTTCCTACAACAAAGAGGAGGGTAAAGCCACTAAATCATAAGAAAAGGGAACTTCTAAAGTTCCCATGGAAAAGATGATGGCATGATAAACAACTTGGTTACCAGTCAAAACCAACTAATGGAAAATCATTATGCACAATTGAATCATATGAAAAATAGAATAATCACAATGGAAAGGAATAATGGACCTAGGAACTTTCAGCCTAAACAAAATACAATGTATCAAAATAAAGCTCCTTAGCAAGAACCTAGGATTCCAAACCAGTTAGACTTAGCTAACATGGTAGAGGAAGTAATTCCTTGGTGTATACCTTGTGAACAATTGCACCAAGAAAGCACTTGTTATGTTGCAAACCAAGTTATGGAACATGGACTTCCCGAGGTCAATAGTAAGGAAACAACGTCAAGAGAGTCTAATCATGTGTACATGGTATGCCATACCTACCCTTTATCGAACCATAATTGGCAGCAAGTCCTGGATTACGGCTATGAGAAGGACCTCTTTTCCAACTTATATGGTGAAATTCCCACTCTGGAAAGAATTCAGGAAATGAAGAAGGCTATATTCAAGGGTATAGTTTATCAAATAAAGGAGAAGCCATCACCATCTAAACAGTACAAGATGAAGGTAATCACTCCTCCTCTCCCAGATATTCCTGTTATCCCTAAATCAAATATTGACATGGGAGAATGGATAAGTAATCTTAAGATTCATGTTTATGCAACTAATGTCCTTAAAATTGCTGGTAAAAAAGAAAAGTTGTTTAAAGCCATAGAGGATAGTTAAAGTAAAACTCATAATATTGTCAAAGAGGATCCTCTCCCTAATAATAATGTTATATTTGAAGCCAACCATATTGAACCTATGTATATGCCTATAGTACTCAATAGTGTTGATCTGAGAAGAGAAGACCACCGACCTTTTTATGTCTCTCTCTTAGTTGATAACCTTCTCCTTCATAACTTCATGTTAGATTTAGGTGCTTCATCAAATGTCATGACAAGAAAAGTAATGGAACAGCTAAAACTAAGGGTCACTCAACCTTACCACAATGTTTTTGCAATGGATGTAAGAGAAGTTGAAGTGGTAGGGATACTCTTAAATCTACATGTTAAGTTGGCCAAGTATCCTGACATCGACATGTCGATGTACGTGGTAGTGATAGATGTTCCAGGTAATTGGGGTATGTTGCTATCCAGAAAGTGGGCCGCAACTCTTGGTTGATGCATTCAAATGGATTAGACATATGCTACTATAACTGGGTCATAAAACACTAGGGTGATTCTCCATGGAGAGAAGCTAAGAAAATGACATGAAGAAAACCTTAAAAAGCATGGAAATGAATTTGTTCATTTTACTGATAACTTTGGAAACTATGCTATCTTGTCAAATTTCATGGCCCCTATTAAGGAAAAAATTAAAGATGAAAATATAGATGAAATTTGGAAAATGTACTTTGATGGGGCTTATTCCAAAGCTGGAAAGGGTGTGGGCATTGTGATCATTTCTCTTTCAAATAAAGTATACAACTTTGCTTCCAGGTTATAGTTTGAAGCATCAAACAATGTAGCTGAGTACTAGGCATTGCTTCTAGGGTTAAAAACCGCTAAAGACATGGGGATAAAGTTATTGAACATAAAAGGTGATCTAGACTTAGTTGTCCTCCAAATTAAGAATCAGTATCAATGTAAAAATGATAGACTAAGGAAGTATAGAAATTCCATATGGGACACCATCGAATGGTTTGATGCACTCAACATTCAAAAGGTACATAGGGAAATGAATGGGTTAGAAAGTGGGTTGGCGGTAGAAGTATCCACCCTCCAGCCCTCAGATGAAATGATTAATGGGAATGGAAAAATGGAAATTAATTTTAGACCGTCAATTCTAGATAATGTCGATCACTAGGAGGTGTTTAAAGATGATGATCAACTCTTGAGATTTATCCATAATCTCCAAGATTTTGAAGGTTGCAAGATTAGTTATCCGCAGGAGGGTAAAGAGTATCAGGAATGCAAGGATAATAAAAGGAATCACATCCCAAGTAGCCTTATAGCTTTTGAAAATATGTTTGATCGATAGGATCATCATAAAAACAAAAAAGAAGAAATAAAAATTGGGGATTATATAGAAATAAACATAGGAAATGATAAGGACCCCAAGATGATAAAATTGGAAAAGGTACTTCGGAAAAGGAAAGGAAAGGTTTCATCAACTCAATCAAAGAATATAGAGGTGTGTTGGCCTTTACTTATGATGAACTTAAATACTATTGGGAATATGTCTTTCAACACACTATTACCCTCATAGAAGAGGCTAAGGAGGTCAAGTCTTTCTAACAAAAACTTAGGCGATTAAATCCTAAGATGGCCGCCATTTTGCAAAAGGAACTTCAGAAGATGTTAGCAGTAGGGATCATAGCACCTACAAGACATTCATCGTGGTGCTCCAACTTAGTTGTTGTCAAAAATAAGAATGGGTCAATTAGAATATGTATAGATTTTAGAAATCTAAATACATCATGCCTTAAAGATAATTACCCCTTTCCTGACATGGAAACATTGCTTCAAGGAGTAATGGTATTAGGAATGATGTCCATGTTGGATGGATTTTCCAGTTATAACCAAGTGTTGGTAAATAAAGAGGATTAACATAAAACTACATTCACAACACCTTGGGGAACCTACAAATTTTTAAGAATGTCTTTTGGCTTATTAAATGGTGGTCCCACCTCCCAAAGAGCCATGGATTTTTCCTTCAAAGAACTTATAGGAAAAATAATCGAAATATATCAATATGACTTAAGTGTTTTCTCAAAACAAATATCTGACCACATAAGTCATCTTAGGTAGGTTTTCATAAGATTTCAGAAATATGGTATTTCCTTAAACCCTGCTAAGTCAATCTTTGGGGTTGATGAAGGAAAGTTGTTGGGACACATCATTTCTAAGGATGGTGTCAAATTCAATCCTGAATGAGTTGAATCCATTAAGAAAGTCCCCTTTCCTCATAATATTAAAGCTCTCTAGTATTTCAATGGCCAGATAAATTTCATAAGGAGATTCATCCAAAATTTAGCAGAACTAATGAAGCCTCTACAAAAATTGTTAAAGAAATATGCTAAATTTGAGTGGATGGATGAAGGGAAATATTTTTTCAAGTCTATCAAAGATACCATATCCAGGTCCCCAGTCTTGATTAGTTCAGATTATTCCAAGGAATTTTAGATATTTTCCTTTGCCTCAGAGGACACCATTGCTGGTGTTTTGCTTCAAAAGAATAAGGAAGGACAAGAGCAACCTATATCCTTTATGATTAGAGACTTGCAACATTCAGATTTTAAGTATACCACCATGGAGAAACAATCTTATGCTCTTGTCAAGTCCCTTAAACATTTCAGAACTTATGTAGGATATTCCAAAATCATTGGGTATGTACCCCATACAGCTGTCAAGGATATCATGTCTCAACAAGGAATCAGGGATAAGTGGGTTTCAAATATTCAAGAATATGATTTAGAGATAAAACCTACTAAGTTAATTAAGGGACGGGGTCTTGCAAAGATGTTGACCCAAGGAAATGAAAAGGCCTTAGGAATAATCTACCAAAATAGTAATTCAGAACGGAGTGTATCAAACAAGCTTCAAATATTAGAGTAACACCCTTGGTATAACGACATCATTTTTTTCCTCCATAACCTTACATGCCATGATCACCAACTTGGACATAAAAGAAGAGGATTAAGGTTAAAAGCAACTAAGTATTGTTTAACAAAAGATGGTTTGGGTTGGAGAAACCCCGATGGTTTAATACTTAGATATGTTGATGAACCTAAGTCCAAATAACTTATGGTTGAGTTCCATTCAGGATTTTGTGGTGGACAATTTGCAGCAAGAAAAACCACCCATAAAATCCTTAGAGCAAGCTACTATTGGCTGAACATCTTTTCAGATGTGCACAAGTCTATCAGAGTTTTCCCCTAGTGCCAGTTGTTCACTGGAAAGCAACAAATGAAAGCCTTTCCTTTAAACCCAATAATAGTCCAAGCCCCTTTCTAATAGTGGGGGCTTGATTTCATTGAAAAGTTCAAGGATAACTCGATCAATGGTTATTCTTGGATTCTTACCACCACTAATTATTCCACCAAATGGGTAGAGGTGATACTGACCAAGAAGGAAACCGATGCTGTAGTCATGGATTTCTTAGAAGATAAGATTATCACAAGATTCGATGTGCCAGCTAGAATCATCACAAATAATGGCCCATACCTTGTTTCCTCTGAGATGTCATCCTTTTGTTCCAAGCACGACATTTTCCTATCCCATTCATCCAACTATTATCCCCAAGGAAATGGTCTAGCTGAGTCAAGTAATAAGAAATTAATGACCATAATCAAGAAAAATGTTGCTGATAATAAAAAGGATTGGGATAGCAAGATCAAGTTTGCATTATGGGCTGATAAAATCACAAATAAAATTTCAACCAGAAGGAGTCCTTTTGAACTTGTCTATGTCGTAAATGTCACCTTACCTGTCCACTTAAAGCTTCCAGTGTATCAACTTCTCCAGACCTTTAGCTCTGATCGAGATGCCATTCAAAACACAATGAACTAGTTGGTCGAGTTAGATGAGAGTAGAAGAAATTCCCTTGATCAAAGTATTAGAAATTCAAACAAAGTCAAGCGAACCTTTGATAGATCTACCTGGCTTGGATCCTTTCACGTAGGTGACATAATCTTGTGTTGGGACAAATGGCGGGAGAAACCTGGGAAACATGAAAAGTTTGACAGCTTATGGTTGGGGACATATAACATTGATGAAGTAGCAGGAACAAATTCTTTCTATCTAAATTACCTAGAAGGAGAAAGGTTAAGCCTACCAGTGAATGGATTTCTCCTCAAGATGTTCTTCACCAAGACATTTTGATGCCTTTATTGGCAACGGTGATTTCAAGGCCAATTTCTAAGCCTTTCCCTACATGTATTATTAAATTTCATGTATCATATTGTTGTATTATAGATGTTTTGTACCATATTACTAACATTGAAAATTTTCTTTTGTATATTAGTCTTGTAAAATATTGCTTTTTTGTACATTAAAGACTAATTCTGTACATTAATATTCTTTTATAGTTGATTTCTTTTATATACATGTTACTGACAAACTTTAATTGCTATGTAGGACCCAGAGATTCCAGAGTTCTCACATCCTCTTCTTTTATCATAATATTAGTCAGAGCATGTGTCCCTGGATGGAGCCAAATGTTACCACCTAAGTTGTACTTAGTGGTTTTTTATCAAGTGAGCCTGGTGAACTGAACAAAGATGATTTGTTCAGACTTCAGAAGACCTTCGCAAGTGCTTCTAGGAAGTGCTTGTTGTACTATATCACATGTTCATACCCCGTAGGGGAATTGTAATAAAATGTTCTAGCATGATAGTGTATGTAAAAGACTCGGTCTCTTAGAATTTATTTCTCATACAAAAAGCCCAGGGTGCTTTTTCCCTTGGTTATTATTGGTTGTTGAATAAAAAACTGATAATTTCTTATTTTTTTACTCAATACCTCTAAAGTCGGGGTGGTTGGCTTGGCATTTAGGCCAATTGAGGTTATTAGATCATATGTGTCAATGTATAAGCATGCTAGGAATCATGGTCGAGTCATATGAACATGTATAAGTCCCCCTAGGTTTTAATTTTTTTTAATTTTTTAATTTTTTTAATTATAATTTTTCCACAAAACTTAGGCTATTTTTTAATAGTGTAATTGGAAAATTTGATTTTGTAATAAAAGTGGGCTCAGAAATCAGTTTCAGTCATGGGGGTGCTCATTTTCAAGCTCAGAGCACCATGTAAACCCATAGACCCACTTTTTATAAGTTTTGAGTGATTTGTCCATCACTTAGGTCAAAAATCCCTAAAAATCAAATATTGATTATTTAACTGATAAATTAATTAAATAATGGAGAAAATTCAAAATCCTAAATCATTGGGATTTGCTCTGATTTGACTGAAATTGGTCTCATCGGCTTGGGATTGATTGGATCTGACCATCCCTTGACAGAAGGGGCTAATGTGGACTGAACAGAGGGCACATTAATGCATGAAATCTTGGTAATTGCACCCTCCCTCTCTCCTCCACACATGTGGGCTCATGTTGATGAGTTTTGGTGGATGCTTCAGTTAATAGGTTGAGGTGTCAAGAAGATCATCTCTCCGATTGATAGTTGCACTTAATGAGACTCAGATAAGACTCAAATAGACTGAGATCGGGCTTAGATTCACTCCACATATAGCTACAACCTCTCTCTCCTTGGGAATTGCACCCCTCCTGGGATAGATTTCCTGTGTTTGCTATAAATAAAGTAGACATTTCCTCTTCCAAGCTCGTTAGAGTTGGATTGAAGGGATTGTTATTGTAATACTGTTGTAATATTTTGATTTTTGGAATAAAGAATCTTTGGAGGCCAAATGGTGTAATGCTCTCAATGTGTTTGGATTAAGCATTGTCTTACTGCTATTGATGTTGCTGATTTTTCTCTCAATTTCTGCATCTAAACCCTGTCTGGCTTAAACGATTCAGCTGAATTGATAGGAGTATAGTTGCACAAGTAAGGTTACTTGTTTTTCTGTATCTCATAACATATATGTTTAAATATCTATATTATACATGTTTAATAAGTTTATTTGCATGTAATTCGTGTCTCCTTTTCATATATATATCTAGATCTCATGAGGCTTCATGCAGGATTGTGTGTTTAGATTTTCGGTAGCAAGGATTGGATGATTCGTGGATCTAGTTTGACTCCACTGTACATCCAACATTTTCATGAAGGAATTTCCCCTCTGTATTCCACTAACAATTTTCCAATGCAGATCCATCCAACAATGGGCCTTTCCCCTTCTCTTCCTTCTTTCTATTAAAATCAATCTTTCGGTTACCTGTTTCTTCCTCTTATGATCAGATCTAGTTCTAGTAATTTATTATATGTTGTTATATCTAGTTCATAAGAGTCTTGTTTCTTAGATCTGTAATTTCATAAAGATAGATCTAGGTGTAGAAATTTCTTTTTTTACAAGTAGCTAAATCATAGATCTCAAGCTTGCTCATAAGGTAGTTTATTTTTTCATTCTTTAAAGATTTAACTTATGCAAGAAAAGTGAATATCTCATTGGCTTCCCAAATAGCATGACAAGATACCAAGGAAATCTTGCTTTCCTTGGATCCTTTTTGCAAAACTAGATTAGCCCCTTTTAACAATTTTTTACATAGTTTTTTTTGGTGATTAGCGTGGTGACCCAAAACAATTTTAAAGTGTTTTTGGGCACATTTGATTTTAATTTCTCACTATTTTTTAGAAGGTTTAACAAAAAAGAGAAGGAGACTCTGCCCATTTTCTTACTCTTGGGTGAATCAGAGCTTCCCCGAGGCTTCCCACACTGCTGTGATTTTAGTTTACCTTTTTACAAGCTTGTTGTAAGCCTTTGGATCCTAGATAACAAGGAACAAAGTGTATAATTTAGTTTTATGATATTATAACCAATAAAAATAATAATAAATCATTTTGAGTAGGCTCTTTCGAGCCCACTCCCCATCCCCCCAGGGGGAATCCACGTCGGTTTCAATGTTTTGTACTTTCTCCAGTTTTTGCTCTAGATTAGTCTTGTTATGCAGGATTGTATAATTTGATAAAAATTTTAATTATTCCATATTTTGAATTCAAAGTAATCATACTACTTACCCATGACTTTTTGATTGACCGAAAAGGAGAAAGAGATGCGTGGTAAGACTAATTAGAAAATCGGTGTTGTGTATCTCTGATTCTACTATCATTGTTATTTTTTCACATGCAAGCGGTAAAATTAACCCCTCCTTGATTTACCAATTGAGGTCCACTTGGACCGAAGGAGATTCCTAAAGGGTCTTCTTTGTAACAAGAACACGCCCTTAAAAATTACTAAAATTGACAAGACTCTGGTGTGTATGCTCTGCACTTGGCTGTGGTGCATCCAATCAGTCAAGCTGCACCAAAAGAAATGTGACTGACTAGTTTAATTCGTCTTCACCTTTCCCAATCAACCACCATCAGGGAAAAATCCAACACCTGGATCAAACTGTAAACGATGGAAAAATACCCAAAGGAAGCAAGAACTCCTGAAAAGTGACCTCGAAGCGCTGATCTCTGTTACAACTTCAGGTCCATGATGAACAATAGTCTCAAAGAATCCATTCATCCCACATATTACTTGCGGGTATCCATGAAGGTTTAGTTTTGGACATACTCCAAGTACCCCCTGGGTATATCTAGAGTCCCCTTGCCTAACTTAATTTACTCTTCTTTTCACATTAATTTAAAACATACCAAGATACAATTGCACAACATTCATTCCAGCACTTGCCGGCACTCTTAATTATTTTCAACTCCATTTTCAAGGTGCTGGTCAACTGTTTATTTCTTTCAATCTATATGTGATTATGTGTCATTTCGTGATTACTTGTGATTATCTCATCATGTTATTTGTTGTTTATAATTGTTAAATCAAAATTGCTAAATAAATTACTCTTTAATACCATCATCATACTAAATAATTTTTTCCTTAGTAACTTAATAGGGTCTACCCCCTTGGGTTAATTAGGAGTTGAGCCTAAATGGAGGAGTTAAGAACAAGTTGACAGCCTTGACTCGAGACTTACCCCAAGGACACACCAAGTGGCTTGAAAATTTCTGCCACGTCCCCCCCCAAGTGTGTGAAAGGCGGCAACAGGTACCCTGGTCTATCTTCTTTGATATGCAACTAGTCTCACTCAATTTGGATATCGGATGCCTCAAATAAGAATTTTTCACCAAGAACACTTGTTTTAGACTAGGTTTAGGACTAGTCAAAACCCTATATTTCACTGCAATTATCTCTTAAACTGTAATGGATCGAGATATGGATTTCAGAATAGAAATATTTCTACTCTTTTTGGAAGTGGGTTTTTAACCTAGATCTCTAAATCCTTATAGAAAAAATGTTGTATTGAAAGTTCCAAGATGACTCATTTTGAAAAAGGAATTTCTGAGGAAAGAGCTCTCGTAGAAAATGTTATGCAACCAAGTCCAAAAAAGAGAATAAAAAGAGAAGAAATAGACAATAAAAAAGTAATCCATGCCTTAAAAATGAATAGAAGATATAAATATCAATCATCTTCGAGTGAGGAACCTGCTTACATAATGTACTAAGTACACAAAAAAAGATAAGATACTATGATGACTAAAACGAGAACATCTTCTTCCTATATATAGGAGATAAAGATGTACAATAACAAATAATAGACCCACTAATAGACCCAAGATGGCATATATAATATGTAATGCACCACAATATAGGGAGTAATTCACCACACTATATGATTTAATGTGTCATCACTAAGGGCTTAACATATAAGAAGTTGAAATTGAAGAAAATCGGTACTTGTAGGATTCTTAAGAAAATACTTGGTAATACATTTTTGTTGGAACTACAAAAGGAATTGAACATTTCATCAATGTTCAACATTGATGACTTGTACAGGTATGAGGAAGGATCGACCAATGGGAAAGAACTGGCTATCGACTGTTAGGAGAAGATTTTCAGTCGATAAGAAAAATGAGTTGTGAAATTTCTGGAGGAACATGTCAACAGTAAAAAATGATAGACTAAGAGGAAAGAATACCTAATTTGATGGGAGGGAAAAGGAAGTGAGGAAGTGACATGGATTTTCAGAGAGGAGTTTAAAGAACTGACGAAAAGCTCAAGTTTATTTCAACCCAAGGAGTATGATGCAGGGTCATCCTAACTCCTGCCATTAGGGCTATAAATATATTATTTCATGATAGAAAGGGCTATCATTTGTAGTACCAAAAATAACTGTGAATATTGTATGTAATAGTTGCTTCGACTAAGTAACAGAGCGTTTACTCTTAAGGATTTTGTATTCATCTATGTTTTTCTTTGTGGTTGTTCACTTCTTTCTATTGTGCACTTTGATCTGCAAACTTGGCCATTCACTTCGACCTCCTTTGCATCTGTTCACTTGTAAATGGGATGTGGTAAAATTGGTAACAATTTTTAGGAGTGGCACACAAAAGATGTTTCTAATGGCATATAAAGTTACGTAATACCAAAATCCAAGGTATTGGGCCATTATATGATCATTTCGACCTTACTGAAATTTTGTGAGGTTGTAACCTATCATGCATTCCCTAAGTACGGAATATTCAGCTTCACAATTATATAGCATGTTCATTTATAGGTTTGTAAATCCATGGATGTATCATAGGTCCTAATACCCCAAGTTTGTACCCTTGTATTTAAAAATTAAAAATTAAAATTGATTTCATGTTGACTCTTGAAACCCTCAAGCATAGAATTTATTTGGAATTAATTACATTTGATTCGATGTTGAGTGAAGAGACTCTAGAGCACCAAATTTTCCTAGACTTGAATTTTTTGGTTTTATGTTGAGTTGAGAAAACTCTAGAGCATAAAAGTAAAATAGATGAAATTATTATCTTATTTTGTGTCCTAACTCCTTGGGGAACAAACGATTGGAAGAGGGACTAAGCATACTAGGAAGGGGAAATGACCTCTTAATTTTTACAAGTGTTAATGAAGAATTATAATTATGTGAGGAAAATACTAATTAAAAAAAATGTATAGAAACTAAAACATAACTAATTATTGGAAAGAAAAGAATATAAAAGAAGACAAAGAGAGGAAAAAAACTCACTTTGTCCTAAATAAGAGAGAACATCCTAAATCTGAAGACATTCCATTTTCCAAAAATAAAAGTTGTAGAGGGAGAACATTACAGGGGGTAATGGTTCCTAGTTTACTTGAGGGTTTAGAAGTAATTCCTTGAGCACTCAGTAACGATGAACATAATACTGTTTTTATAGGAGGGATTGTGATGAGGGGGGGGTTTATTTTAGGAGTTATAAAGAGATGGTAAAAAAACTTGTGACTATTATGTAATAGTAAGGAAGATAGAAAATAGAAGCGTGTGTGATTCACTATCTAGTAAGCTTGTTCTAGCTCAAGAGTCACCAAGGGAATGAGAAGTTGAACAGTACAAGGTCTATGGATAGGAGGAAAGTGGAAGTTTCCCAATAAATTGGAAGATCTAAAGTTTGATAATTTTTTATAAGTGTATTAAACATTTCTATTTTTATGAATTGTTATGATTAAGTTTTATCAGTATTTATGCTTAGATAGCTTCAAGTTTTTGTTTTCTAATTTATTTCTTATTATTTTAAAAGTTTATTTTCTTATATCAAATCTAGATTCTAGTTTTAGTGTGTCAAATAAGTCCATTTAAATATTTTCCCATTTAGTCAACAATTGCTAGGTTTCTTTTAAAGTTAATGGCTTTTGTTTAATGAAGTGAGATCATATTTAAAAAATTATTTTTTCTATTTTTCTTTATCATATTAATCCTAATTGTGTAAGGGTTTGGATCCTCCATAGTTAGGTTAGGGTTTCAACATTTGTTTAAATATAATCAATTAGTTAAATTACTATTCATTCATAGTATTTGGTGATGAATAAGATCAGTACCAATTTGTTTATTCCTTTGAGTATTATTGGTTTTCAGAAACAAAAGTAATAAGAAATAGAAGAATTAAAATTATTCTTAAAGATAGACTTACTCTATTTAATAATTTATAATTTATTAGTATCATGGGTCTCAAACCCCTAGGGAGAAAACTCACCAAATATGTGCATTAATGAAATATGATTCAATTAGAAACTTGGGAAGAGCCCTTAAACCATTAATGCATTATTCATAGTAATAATACATTTATAAATTGTCTTTGTGTGTGCGCAAAACATTTAAAAAAAACTTAGACAAAATCAAAGTTAACATATTATAATATGCAAACCAAAGTGAACGATATTATAACTAAAACATTTCAACAAACATATTAAACCATAGCATGAAAATGATTTGTACAATAGCATCTATTATCACTTTGGAACGAAATCAAACCACGAACAAAACAAAGTATTAAACACAGCCAAATAAAATAAGCATGAAACGTTTTTTTTACCGTTATTCAAGTCTTACGGCTTTCCCATGACACAATGCACACACGAATATATTCATATGAATAGGTTAATAAATAGGAACGTATGCATAAATACGATTATTTATTTCAGATATCCACACCCTCAGGTTTATGGATTCACTTCAACTCATTAATATTATTACGTCTCATTACGCAGAAGCAAACAAATTCTTAAAATTACGGTCAATAATGTAGGTTACACCATGTAATCACTAAAAAATTATTCAACGATAGTATGCATGTTTTCACCAGTCACAGGTAAAAACCCCTAAGCCTCGATATAGGAAATATGTTAAATAATGTTGCAAACACATCAAACGAATTATGCTTGATTCCCTGGGAAAAACCCACACAATTTTGAATAAGAAAATGTTACATGAATAGAGTAAAAGCTAATAAAAGATTGATGCCCATGCATAATCCATAAGGTTAAGCCATCCATAAGAATATATAACAAATTATGATACTGATGCAAAAAAAATTTGTCCATGAGAACAATCAAACCAATAGCTCTAAAACACAAATTCTCCATAAACAAGGTCGAGTGTATATGGCCATAGAAAAAACAAAATAACCTTTTAAACACAGTCGGGATACTTTGGGTTCCGAAATTCAAACATATTTCATAAATAAAAACACATTTACAGAGTTACCATTTAAAGGTAATGACTGTTGGGGATAAATGCTCCCACCGCAATGTTTACAAGGGTGAGCAATAAAAGATAGACTGTGTCATAAAGTCGAGCTCTTACAAAACACCTTCCCATGTTGGAAAAGAAGCTATGGTAACATTAACCAAAGCTAAGAAAATAGAATGAATGGTCATGTCCGTCAAGCTCGAAGGATTTGGTCCAAAAATGGTTGTGGGATTTTACCAACATCACATAATCCCTTCCATTTAAGCTACGAAGGGAATACATTGTTTCTCGCAGTTGCACTGCAAACCATTTCAATGAGTTAATATATGATATAAGATGTTTAGGAATAAGCGATTTACCAAAAAAAAAGGTAATGTTGTAGGTTAAAGTTGTTACCTGAGATTTCAAAGAGGTCAAAAGAGTAACAACCTAGAGGTTATTTGATCGAGTGGCAGTATAAAAGCAAAATAAACATTATGTATGCATATAAAGGAAGGCATTGATCTTTCTACTCTACTCAGGATTTATATGAGAACGAAAAGAAAGAACATAAATAGAACTTTATACACAGATATATTGCAAGAAACATAGCAATATAGTAAACACATTTTCTATTAAATCGTGAAAATAGAATAGATTGTACAATAAAAGAAACTAAAATGGTGGTAGCTATGCTCATTCATCACAAGTTGAATCCAAAAGGAGGAGGAAAGGTAATATTTATCATAAGCACTAGGGAAATAATGTTAAAGGTCTAAGATATAATCCTAGAAGATGAATCGTCATAAAGTTTGCAGCTGGAGGTGGTTAATTGAATAGTAGACTTCCTCAAGTCATAAATTTTGCATACAATATATGTTTACGTAATCTATATAGGTCTATCTAAATTCTACAACTTTCAATTAAGTTCCAATAAATTGTATTGGAAACCACCCACACCCCAAAAAAATGCCAAAAAACTTCATTTAAAACATCAAAACACCCCTAAAATTTTGGAAGATGAAAAACCTTAAAAAAATACTAAAAAGCTGCCATAATGAAAAAATATTTTATGCCAATGAAATAAGTAAGTGTAGTAACCGGTATCCATATGGATCACCAAACATCTCCTCCAAATACAAAATGAAAAAAATGATTTCGAAGTCTCTTGAAATCACTTCGAAGTAATCTGCAAATCGAGGTTTAGAATAAAAATATAACTGCAGAGTATGTACAAAGACAAGTGGAGGAAGGAAGAAATGCAATCCCCCTCATACTGTCTCTGTGATAGTTGATTTATCACACTCAGTATTAATGTGATAGGTGAGAGGAAGGCGGTGGGTGGGTAGACACACTCCTTATAGTTTCTTTTATGCATCATCCTTGTAATTTTTCTCCCTTGGAATGGATTATCCATACCATAGTACGGGAGAACCCTTTATCTACTCCATGAATGTGAATTATCCTATGTAATCTACACAAGAAAAAGGAATCGGTTATCTTAGAGGTAGTAAGCCATTGCATCAGTCATAGGGTAAACCCAACCAAGCTCGTAGGTGAAGTATTTACATGCAGTAACGATATTTACATATAAAGAAACTAATCAAGATACCTTTACCTGGTCACAACGGAGTGGGTCATGGAATTAAATGACTTTAATAAAAATACTTTTGATTGTTCAAACTATGGTTTATATGTATGCAAGACATTAAAATATTTATGATAATACTTCACAAGAATACAAACATGGATAATTGACATTATTATTGATTTGCCAATAATTTTATCATATAAACATTTAAATAAAAGCCAGCTCATATTATGGATATTACAAACATGGATAATTGACATTATTATTGATTTGACAATAATTTTATCATATAAACATTTAAATAAAAGCCAGCTCATAATATTGATATTACATAATGAAGAGGAAAGTCAATAATGCTATGGAATTATGACCTTGAAGGAAATATGAGTGAATAGTGGTGACAGTCTTCATCATAAGGAACCATAAATAGTAATCTCACAAGTGACTCAAGCAATATCTTTGATATGGAAGAAAAGGAAGTACAATCACATTTTCATAATTGATTAAATTAACTATGATCAGGTTGTATTAAAGTGAGGATTCATATGTTTACAAGTCAATCATTGTAATGGATCCCCACGACGCAATGTTACTCTTAAAAAAAATATGTGTGAATATTGGTGAAGTTACAATTAGTAAAGTAGAGTTACAACACTTTGAAACCTTTTGGTCATAACTATAAATCTAATGTTAAATCTATTTAAATAGTAGGGTTTTTTGGGCAGATTATATTTGTATAATAAAAAAAGAACTTCCATGACAAACATAACTAGATTTTCCAAATAATTTCAAAAATTAAAATTCCATGTTTTCTCAATTATTTAGTTTGACCATAAATACAACTAGGATCATAACTGAATTGGACAAGGATTGTAAATCCTTGTCCCACTAAGAACTTATGGACCATATCAAAAGTCCAAGAAAGAAGAATTAAAATCCTCTCCAACGTGGGTGAAAAAAGAGCCTTCGTCGAGCATGGTAATCTCAACTCACCACCTAGGGAGAGGAAATGTATCTTGATTTAAATGGAAACCAAAAATAGTCACGCCATCGCAATTGTTTAAAATTGCCCAAATTTTTAAAGGTATAACTTCAAAGTTTTAAGGATGAAAGCATGAGGGATAGGAAATTGTAGCAATGGGTAAATGAAGCCTTTTTATAAGCATCGATGTAAATTAAGAATAAAAATAAAACTATTTATACCTATAGAAACATAATGAAATTCTTATTTAATGAGGAAAATGGTAAAAGTTAATAATTTGAGGAGCCATCTAAGTCTAAAACTAGTTCTATCTCGACAACTAAAAGAGATGCTACTACAATAGTATTTCATCGTTGTAATGTCCCGTGGGGATATCAAAGGGTCAATATCATTATCTATGTAAGGATAATTAGATAATTTTATCTTATTGTATTAGTTTAAAAACATTAAATTTTATTTTTCAACATTCAATCATGAGAAATTCCTTTTAAATACCAATAAATAAGAATAAATTCAATAACTATTACAACTACTCATCCAAGGTGTCCAAAGGATTAATAAAACCTTATAGAAACATCACATATCCATTCCAATCCAATTTATACATAAAATATACCTCTAAGGTCCATTTACTATTAATCACAATTAACTAATATCTAGTGTTCTCATTACGATACTTAACAACACTTAGCACACAATTGATTTTACTTAATATAATTTCATTTTATCACTTAAACATTGTGTACCAAGTAAAATGGATAATAAACACATAATAACATGTAAATAATTCCTAATCATCATTTTCTAATTAATTAAACATAGTAATCATGAAAATGATCCACTACCGCTAGTTTACTAGTTGTAGTTTACTAGTTGTTTAATGCTAACAACTAGTCTTGCACACATTCAAAACAAAACTCTTCCAATGAACCAAAAAATAAACATAAATCCATTATCCACATATTTAAGAATGAACATAAATCAAAATAATTTTCTTTTTCATATGTGATGCGAGTAAATAAACATAGAATATTTCAATTTTAATCAATACAACTAGTTAATAAACACTACGAGGAATTCAATCAACGTTCCAAAGAACACAGAGGTTAAGGTAATGATATAAAAATATAATTATAAATCACAATTAAAGTACAAATAATATATCATATGGCTATACATTGATCTTTTACCAAATACAAAGATTCAAATCCAAAAACTAGTTAGCATTTTCAGTGCATTGTACCTAGTTTCTAATATAACTTTACAAATTCCAAATAAAGAGATATATATGACTACTATATCTAATGGAAAGTGTATCATGGGTAAATTAATTTTATATGGATTTATATTTAATCCCATATACAATACATTAAACAACTCACATAACTAGTTAATTATATTCATTTTAATTCACTAGTAATTCTAGGAATCGCTAGAATAATTAAATCCACTAGTCATAGAATAATTATATTATCTTAAAATATAAATAACATGTTTTAAAATTCATAACAAATTTATATCTCATTTGAAATTTTTTTCAAACACTTCATATGCAAAGTCACAAATCTACACAAAACAATTCCATTGAAGGAACTAGAAATTGGAAATTGATCTAGAATTCATGTTGACATTTTTCTGTGCAATACAAAGAAGAGTTCTAATAAAATTACAACAAATATTTCAATATTATTTATCATACATAGTAATAAAAATAAAAATAAATATTTTTTACAAACACTTCGTGTGCCAATTCTCCAAACTATGCCAAATAGTCTAATCGAAGAACTAGTTTCTAAATAAAAGGTAGAAGCATCAAAGAGTAGTTTCTTAAACCATTCCAATATTACTATAAAATAAAAATAGAACAGATATAATCAAAAATGGAAGAAATATCATTTATTTTGCATAGGTAACAAATAATTATTTCCTCAAACAATTTGTGCACAAAATCCCAAAAACTAGTTTCTAATTCCTTCATAAAATTTGCTTCCGTAAATAGATTGAATTCTGTGAGAAATATATTCCCAAATTAAGTCATACATTTCATAAAAAAAGTTCATGTGCATGTATAAGTAGATCATACCAGATCCAATTAAGTTAAACAACATTATATAAATCACTTATCTTATCAATGTGCAACTACCATCACCAATACCACGTTCCACCTAACCATTGGGACTTCTAAGCCATATCTTGCTTTCAAAAGCCTCTCTTGAGATGAGGCCATATATACAAAATATAGATGAAATCAATAATATCTCAAGTATTAGTCTCAGAATCCAAAACTCCATTCTTCACCACATAACTCCTCTTCCACCCCATTACCAGATGCAATTGTAATCTAAACCCCCTGGGACATTGGCATATCACCATTTACTATCAGGATTTATGTGCAGGTCTAGGATAGATCCAAGTGGTGGAAACATGGGAACTACACCATAATTTTCTGATATTACCACAAACATCATACTAGATCACAATGCTTCAAGCACATAGTAGACCATACATGGTTTGCCAAACTCAAAATATTACTAATGAATGTCACCATCAAAGTTATGAACAAGCATAATCAACGAACATTCAAAAGAACCATAAAAAACAACAACTCCAAACCAAGGATATCAAATATGGATTTATATACCATAAAAGGTAATTATAATTCAATACAGTCAAACCAAACTAAGGTAAGCCAACATGAGTCAATAGAAGGGGGTTAATTCAATCACAAGATGTTAACTCTAACCCAAACCAAGCAATTTTAATTTCAAGGAGTGACTCCAAGACACCACACCCAACTCAAATTCATGTGTGGACACATCATCCATGGAAAGGATTGAAAATTAGTTAAGTGAGGTATCACACAAGCCAAGGAATCTTCCCAAAATAGAAAAGGGGGGTTACAGAAGGATTTACACAATATTTACATAATGATTTACACAATTATTTACACAAGGAGTTACATAAGTATTTACACAACTTTAGAGGTGTTGACACTAAAAATAGGTGGTAGGGAACACTTGTGCAAATGGGAGTTAAAAATCCAAGTTTAAACTCCACAAAGGAGTTAAAAAATCACCAAAGGGGCTCAATTAACAAGAAACACTCACCTAAACACCATGGAGGCCCACTAAATCATGAATTATGCTCAATAATACCAACACTAGTGGAAAATGAGAGATTAGTGACTAGGAGACCAAAAAATTTGGTCACCATAGTTTTTTTCAAGGGATAAATGACAAAAATTGATAAATTTAAGTGAGCTAACTAAAAAAGACCAAGATAAATGACTACTTTTGGTCACAAGATAAAAACCAACTAAAAATGACCAAGATAAATGACCAAATTTGGTCACGGGATATCTAGACTAAAAATGACCACATAACAATTGGTCATTTATTTGGTCATGTTTAGTTGTCACTCCAATAATAAAAAAATTACAAATTTGACAATGAATTTGTATATTTTACTAAATTCTAACACTACAGATGGATTTAGAGACCCCCTTTAAGGAGGTATTTGAATCCATCTGTAGGGGGGTCTCTTAATCAATCTGCAGTGTTAGAATTTAGTAAATTCTAACGTATATAAAATATATATTTACATGTCCCTATATTAAAAAAATTAAATTAATGCAACCCATCTATATGTTAATTTGGACATGACCTTGGCATATAAAAAACCCACTAAACCTTGGCACGTATGACTCCTTCAACATATTTTCCAAGTCGTTTCTTTTACATCGTCTTGATAGTCTAGTTAATGTTATGTCTCAAAGATTGGTCATTTCTCATTAAAAGCATCATCATGTCTTATACCATTGTGTTCAAATTATCTCACTTTACATGTTCATATTTAATTTGTCCAAAATCATCATCAGTTGTCCCCTTTGACACTCAATTGAACCTTAGGTAGGTAAGAGCATGAAAACTATTTTTATTTTCATTTTTGTGTCCTTTATTAATTCGTATGATGCATCCATTTGAGAGCCTTCTCATTAGATCTATGCTTTGAAAGTTAAAAGTATCCCGCCTAAGTCTTATAGAAAAAGAAACCAATATCCCTTATTTGTTAAAAAAATATGAGCACTTCCCCCTTTTAATTATTTCCCCTATCCTAGCTTTTAAACCATTTTCTATCTAAAGTCCTCACCCGTTCCCATTTTCATTTACATAAAAGAAATAAAACACCTTTAAATTCCAAACCCCTTTACCTTACCCTTAAAAAAGTCTCCTCCATAGAGATCCTTTTGTCTTATCTAAGTTCCTTATTCTCCTATTTAAATGAAAAATGTGACATTTATCCATTACCTAATCCCCTTTATAATAATTAACAATTATCAAATTAAAATAGAAAATATGATTCTTTCTCTTAATACTCTTTATATTATATATTATAATGTATTTGTATTATATATTATATTGTGTATTATAATATATAACTTAAAAACAATATATATAACATATAACTTATATTAGATACCATCCTAGATCCAAATCCTAGTCTCTATCAAGCGTCGAGAGGGATCAAATCTCCCGAGGTGCAAACCTCTTCTAAGGTATTGCACGGAAGGAGCTAATGGAGGCTTCGGATATTTGATCCCTCGCGGCGCTTGATAAAGCCTAGGTTTGGATCTAAGATAGTATTTATAGAAAAAAATTAGTACATAATATTTTTTTAAAACTTAGTTTACTTCAAAATATTTATATTTATAACAACATTTACACAACAAAAAAATAATATTTTGGTTGACCCAATATGGATGGCGGGATTATGTTGTGTATAGGCGGGAAATTAAAAATGTTGGTAAAAGTATTGGGTCTAAATTGGAGCCTAATACCCTTTTTATTTTTCAAGTCCATAAGTCCAACCAGACCAACTGTCAAACGCCAAACACCAAATTGACAAAACCCATCACATAATCCCACGACTTGTATTGTGTAGAAGGACAAGGTTCATCAAATGCATCTTGTGGGCATACTGGTTTTAGATCCTTCGATTTAGAGACAATTCACCCATATCGAGCTTCAATGCTTTGAATCTACTATGAGAATGAAGAATCATTGAGGTTTCAACCACAATGAGGTACTTCCTAAAGTACCTATTTCTTTGCATTTACATATGGGATTTAAGTATTTCAATGCCAATCCTTTACAAACCTATTCCACTATGCTTTTGGGTTTCTAACAGGATATGCTACTAGATTTTCTCCTTCCATTGATGATGTTGTACTTTCTCTATATATAAATCATGAGTTATTCTATTAAAAAGTGGGTTCTCTTTTAATTTTTTTGGAAAACAAATGAACCTCCACATTATTTCATTTATGAATTATTTTAATCCTAAAAAGAATACTCGTTTAAGCATGATTCATTTGTAAAGCCTAAGATTACTTGTTAATGATTGATGGATATCCTAGTTATAATTATTAAATTAATTATAGTTCAAAAATTGTGTGTTGAAGTGTGACTGCAGGGCAGGTCATGTACGTACTAATTTCACTTATAGGGATTCAAACTTTGTTCTCTAGGGAAATTTTTTTTTTTAAATTTCGAGCAATTTACACAATATTAAAATTTGAGTGAATCTAATTGTTAGGGTACATAGGGTACTCCCAAAAGACCGAACACCTTAAGCAACCACTTCACACAAATAGATCACAGATCAACACACCGATGTTTGTCACATGGTTAAAACCCTCGAGAGGGAAACAGTCCATGGCCCCAGCTAAATAGCTACTTGGAGCAATTTATTATGCAAAAGAAAGTAAGTTACATGAGCTTCTCATAATCGATCAACTAGCCAAGGACCATCTATGCTCTTTAAATAGAGATCATAGACCAATCGGGTGTTAAGCCACGAATCAATGGTAGGTATGATCTAAGAGAAGTTGAACCGTCAGATCACTCTATGTCTAGAACATATCATGACCGTCAGATTAGAATATTTACAAATGCATACTAATACATACTAAAGAAACACACTTTTACCTAACAGATATATTACACAAGTTGATCTTAACTAACTACTAAGTGTCTAAATATCCTAACATCCCCCCTTAAGAACAACTTGGGATAGGATTGAAGGATTTACAAAAGTGACACTATTAGGAGAAATAAGGAGGCATTAGAGCCTATCCACCCTTAAGGACACATTCCTGAACTCCTAACATAGACCGAAGGTTAGAAAACTTCGCTTCTGTAAGAGACTTGGTGAAGATGTCTGCAACTTGATCATCTATAGGGCAATAGAGAACTTCAATAACACTATCATGAACAAGATTTCTGATGAAGTGCATGTGTAGCTCAATGTGTTTGTTGCGCTGATGTAGAACTGGATCTTTGGCAAGCTTGATGGCACTTTGATTGTCGCACCAAAGTGGAATAGGCTGCTGCTGCACGAATCCAAACTCTGAAAGGATCTGTCGAAGCCATAAAGCATCCCGAATGTCATTAATTGTGGCTCGATATTCTACTTCTACCGAAGAAAGAGCAAGTGCTTGTTGTTTCTTACAATCCCAAGTGACAGGTCCAGATCCCAGACTGAAAACATAACCTACAATAGAATTTCGATCATTAGGATCACCGGCCCAATCTGAATCGGTGAAACCAACCAACAAAGGTTTCCCCCCTGTACTGTAATGAATCCCAAACTGAATTTTACCTCGAATATATCGAAGTATTCTTTTTGCTGCTTTACAGTGACTTTAATGAAGAGTTTGCATATAACGGGAAACATGACCAATGACAAAGGAAAGGTCAGGACGGGAATGAGTCAAGTATAAAATAATACCAACAAGCTGACGATACAAGGTGGCATCTACTTCAGGGGAAGTACAAGTGGTAGAAAGTTTGACTCCAGACTGGAAGGGAGAAGGGGCTGGTTTACAATCTTCCATGTGGAAGCGACGGAGAAGGTCACAAGCATACTTAGACTGGGAAAGAAAGATTCCTTCTTTGGTTTGCAAGACTTGGAGACGAAGAAAATAATGCAAATGTCCTAATTTTGACATTTCAAAATTTTGCTTAAGACTGGATTTCACATGGGTTATAAGTTTAGGGTCACTACCAGTAAGGATAAGATCATCAACATAAAGAACAAGTATTATGAGATGGTTTCCTACTTTCTTGGTATAGACATTGGGGTCAGAATGGCATCTAGAAAAACCAGTGTCAAGGAGAAAGCTATCCATTTTGGCATACCAAGCTCTAGGAGCTTGCTTAAGGCCATATAAGGATTTCTTAAGGAGACAAACAAGGCTAGAGTTATTCTGAACATATCCAGGAGGTTGTTCCATGTAAATTTCCTCATGTAAATCACCATGTAAGAAGGAAAACTTGATATCCATTTGATCGACTTCCCAGTTATTTAAGGCTGCAAGGGAAATAACAAGGTGGATGGAGCTCATTTTTGCTACAGGGGAAAAGGTTTCATTGTAGTCAATCCCTTCAACTTGGGAAAAACCTTTGGCAACTAACCTTGCCTTAAGTCTTTCAACACTTCCATTTGATGCATACTTAGTTATGTAGACCCATTTACATCTAACAAGTTTTCTTCCTTTTGGAAGAGGAACAAGATCCCAAGTATCGTTCACCATTAAGGAATGATATTCTTCATCCATAGCTACATCCCAATCTGGATTTCCTGAAGCTTCTACAAAAGTTTATGGATCATGATTCTTAGAAACTTGAGCCAAAAGAGAAGAGGCTCACTGAAACTGAGAACGTGTTTGACGTTGATCTCTAGGATCATCGGCAAGATCACCAGCTGCTTCACATGTTGAACGGACCCATCGAGGAAGTATTGGTGCTGGTGCAATTGGAGGAACATGAGTAGGTAGAGGTGGATTTTAATCCTCACTGTCATCATCAGAAACCGGAGTTGGAAACCTGTCAAGGAAGCTGGAAGACGAAGAAGAAGGCACAATCACTGAATCAGGCTTGCAGGGCAAAGATGGCACACCCGCCAAGTTAGGCTCGCAGGCCAAGAGATTTTCATCAAATTTAACATCTCTTCTAATGATTATATCATGAGAATGTGGCTGAAGAAGTCTATAACCTTTTACATCTTTAGAATATTCAACAAAGATGCACTTTTCACTTTTAGGCTGCAATGCTTTCCGTTTTTCATCTGGAATGTGAGCCCATGCTTCACAACCAAACACATGAAAGTGACTTACATCTAGTTTAATTTTACTCCATGATTCTTCCGATGTTATACCTTGTAAAACTTTAGTGGGTGTGCGATTAACTATGTAATTTACACAATTTATGGCCTCAGCCCAATATTGAAGACTTAGTCCCTTAGATTGGATCATACAATTAGCCATTTATTTTAAAGTGTGGTTCTTTCATTCAGCTACACCATTTTGTTGAGGTGTATATGGAATAGTGTGTTGTTGTTGGATTCCTTGTTCAGTGCAAAAAGTAGTGAACTTGTTGTTAATGTATTCTCCTCCATTGTTATATCTTAACTTAATAATTTGATGACCATATTGTTTTTCAACAAGGGACTTGTAGGCCAAGAACATGTTAAATACTTCGCTCTTAAGTTTTAGGAAGTAAACCCAAGTTCGTCTGGAGTAGTCATCAATGAAAGTTAAGAAATATTTGAAACCAGAAAAGGAAGCAGATGGAAGAGGGCCGCACAAGTCACTATGCACAAGCTCTAAGGGAACCGAGGCATGCCAAGAGGCACGTTTGTCAAAACTATCCCAATGATGTTTTTCAAGTACACAACTGGAACAAACACCATCCTTGCAAGATACCAGTGGAAGACTATTCACCATATTGTCTTTACATAGTTGTTACAATGAGCGATAATTTAAGTGACCAAATTGCTCATGCCAAATTTTTCTCAAGTTATCACTATGAGCAACAAAAACTGAAAAAAAAGGTGATGACCCAAAGTTGTTAAATTTGTACAACCTGGTAACATCATCAACAGTTCCAGTAGTAAGGACATTTTGAGGATTTTTAAAATCCTTGATTACAACTTGGTGAGGTGTAAAAGTCACAGTTTTACCTTCACCTGAATGAGTAATTTGATAGACTGATAATAAATTGCAGGAAATTTTTGGAACACACAGTACATCACTGAAATGACCATTTTCTATAGGAACTGTTCCATATCCTACAACACTTAGAGATCTATCATCACCAACAAATATTTGTTTGGTGTTACATTCATGCATAGTAGAAAAGATGGCTTGATCCTTACTCATATGATAAGATGCTCCAGAATCAATGAGCCATTCATTTGAAGTAGAAGAACAAGATGCATTATAAGATTAACCAAAAGCACAAAGTACATGTCTGTGAGAGTTAGATTCTGAAGACGAATCTATGCTGATGTGGTGCTTCTTCATTGTTGCTTCCAAGGCTGCCATCATCTTGAAACACTTAGATTCATCATGATTATCTTTCCCACAAAAATTGCAATGACGCTAAGTCTTCTTTCCTTTTTACTTGGTTCCTTTGTCATTTTTTAAAGGAGGAGCTGACTGAGAGGGTTTGGGACCCTTGTTGTTTGGCTTATTATTGTGAAAATTTTGTTTCTTGGGAGGCTTGGACTTTTCTTTCTGTTGGGACAATAATGTTTTCTCATATGTATCTACATTGTTAATTATTCCAAGATGAATGAGCTTATCTTGCTCTCTAATTAAGGAATCATAAAAAGATTCAAGACTAGGCTCTTGATAGCTAGATGCAGTCAAGGATTCTTTCATGGAGTAGAATGTAGATACAAAAACATAATATCCAGGTCCAAGTTTGGAAAGAATATGATAAATACATTGTTTGTCTTCTTTCTTAATCTTGCATTCAGCACATAAGAGTCTAAGAGTTTTATACTTGGATAAATAGTCTTGAATGCATGAAAAATCATTTGGATTCAAGGAAAGCAACTCATTCTCAAGTTGATAACCCCGAATTTCATTGTGTTTACCAAACACAGATTCCAACTTTTTCCAAGCTTTATCAAGTTCATCAATTCTAAATATGTGGAATTCCAAATCAGTAGAGATTGACATCTCAATCAATCCACGAGCTTTATCACATCTATTTGTCCATTTAATTTTCTTATCATCATTAATGGGTTATGTTTCTTTTCCTGACATTATCCTGAAAAGTCCCCTACTTCGTAGAACATCCTCCATACGAGATTTCCATGAGAAATAGTTAGAACTTGTAAGTATAATATCACAAGGGGCAGCCATACTATAAAATAATGGCTGAAGGAACAAAAACTAACTATCTGGATGCAAAGAGCGCGAAAAAATATGCGATTCTAAAAAAAATGGCACTTAAAACTGATTTTGGATGATGAAGTTATGCTTGATCAAAGAAAATGTTGAAGATGTCCCCAATAGTGATGTGGCAGATATTAACTTGACCAACTAAAAAAAAGAAGCCCCATCTTCCCAAGATCAACTTTTGACAATCACTTTTACAATAAAGTTGCTTTGAAGTGAATCACTTTTGTAGAATAAGTGATGTTCACTTTTACAATAATGTTACTTTTAAATAGTGCGGCAATAAATTAATAGACTTAAGTGACTCACTTTTTATTTTATTTTATTAATGTGATATGCACTTTTATAATAAAGTAACTTGAAAATAGACATTGCATGCACTAAAAAGTAGCTTGATAAGACTTGAACTCAAGACTTATCAAGGTGTAAAGCAACTTTCGACCAAGTGAGCTAAGTTTAAAAGGTACATAAAAGTATGGAAAGAGGAAGGATTTTTTTTTTGTTTTTGTTTACTCTTCTCTCTTGTTTTCCGTGCTTTCTTTCTTTTCCTGTAAATCACAAAAAAAAAAAAAAAAAACTTTTTTCACACATGGAGTTAGATCTTTGTTAGCTTACCCGGAAAGTCTATGTTTTTAAGTTTTCTCGTTGTTTCTGATTTGTCATGATTGCACAAGGTGCACGGCAAAGAGCATACGTAGCCGAGAAAACAAGAAAAAAAAATTCCCTTACTGTTTCTGATTCGCCGTAATCACACAAGTTGCACGGAAAAGAGCATACGCAGTCAGGGAAAACCATAGTCCAAGACTAAAACATAAAATATCTAATAATAAACTGATAAAATATGAGAGATTTAAAAAAAACAAATTCGTCACTGTAACATTATACCTTTAGATTTGTCGAAATGGGTGTTTCTGGAGCAAACGGAAATGGTTTTTGGTGAAACAAAAACTATTTCCAAATTGAAATGTCACTCCGCACGTAATGGAATAGCTCCCATAGGAAAAAAATGCATAGAAAATCTAGAACCATAAACCCTTTCAAAGCTTCGGTAACACCGGTTCGAGATCTTGATCAAAACCGAAAGCGGCTCTTCATAAAAGCTTTGATACCATGTTAGGGTACATAGGGTACTCCCAAAAGATCGAAAACCTTGAGCAACTGCTTCACACAAATAGATCACAGATAAACACACCGATGTTTGTCACATGGTTAAAACCCTCGAGAGGGAAACAGTCCATGGCCCCAGCCAAATAGCTACTTGGAGCAATTTATTATGTAAAAGAAAGAAAGTTACATGAGCTTCTCATAATCGATCAACTAGCCAAAGACCCTCTATGCTCTTTAAATAGAGATCATAGACCAATCGGGTGTTAAGCCATGGATCAATGGTAGGTATGATCTAAGAGAAGTTGAACCGTCGGATCACTCTATGTCTAGAACATATCGTGACCGTCGGATTAGAATATTTACAAATGCATACTAATACATACTAAAGAAACACACTTTTACCTAATGGATATATTACACAAGTTGATCTTAACTAACTCCCAAGTGTCTAAATATTCTAACACTAATGTCAAGTAGCATAGATGTATTAGGTAGTGAAGACATAATTCAGCCAAGATAGAATGTTTACATTCATATAGTGATGATTGTATGATAATATTTGAGAATCTACTGGTATAACGATTTTGCTTTATCTTATAGACTTGAACAAAGAATTATCGAAACCTATGTTTTATCTGAAGAACAAAAGAACATATTGAAAAAGAGGTTCCTTGATTGAATCGATAGGTTCCAAGTCCTAGGAGACAAAATTTATGGATGTAATGATTGGAATTTCCCAAGTCCAAATTAGGGGCAACCATATGGATGTATAGCCTGAGAAATGTATACTTGATAATGTTAAAACTAGGCTAAAATACTAGAGGAGAAAATCTATGTTCGTAGATATATGATGACCTAGTACTCTTGACCTTGATACTGTCCTTTTGTCCTCTTGAGATTCCACTCTATTGAAATCCCCACAAACCAACCAATTAGCCTTGAAGCAAGCATCTGATGCCAAAATTTCTCCCATCCTACAACATATGAATGTGATCCCTGCCCCCCAACCGACCTCAACTCCTGACCAACCTATGAACATACCCCTAACATTCTAGTATATGCACACCCACACAACTTGCCATATATGTAGTTGCTATGGCATAGGTGTAGTATATATACAACCAACTTATGCCATGGAAAATTATGGCATAGATATAGCTTTGTTGGGTACAATTCTAGTAGTGAGGGACATAGATTCTCTATTTACTGGGAGAGAGGGAGATCCTTATACATATCACGGGGAAAATTGAATAGAAAGGTTTATTGTATATGGAGCGAATTCAATGTAGACATGTGAGATTTGATTTCTAATTGATAGGATATTAAAGGGAACTAGGTGCAAGTACAAAGCTCAGAATGCTCCTAGAAAATTGAAAGGTTTGAAGTGCAGGTTGGGTCTAGTTAATTTTTACAATAAAAGAGAATCCAATCCAAATAAAGTGGTTTCTCCACCTCTGAGTTCAATTAACGGTCAAATAGAAAGATGGCCAAAAATTGTTTCACTATAGTTATGTTCATAGTTGGCCAGCACTGTAGAAACCCATGAATGTTGACTCTTTGAGTAAAGACAACTTGCCTTTTGTATTAACTGGTAGAGATGATGATCATAGAAATTTTACTTTAACCTTTGTGGAGCTTGCTTAGATTTGGATGGGTAGTTTAGGTCTAAAGTCATTTTATGATGAATTAATGATGCATGGCATAGAATGGAACGAAAAACACCACCACAAGGATATGTCTATCATAGATGTAAAGTTCCTCATCTGTTCATGATGTCTAGTAACTTTGTAAGCAAAATGTTCATTAAGAGAATGGCTAATGGGCTAGATATCCGTTCTCACCATCTTATTTGTTTTCTCTAGGACATTTCATCCAGCATTGTTCGACAAATGAGGATCCCAATTTTGACCTAAAAAGGCGGAAGACTCCAACTGGAATTCCCAAATAAATGATTGTTGCTACTCCTGATGGCTCTTATGGATTTCCAAATGGGGTAGTTGCAGTTTTGAGGCGTAAAAAGTAAGTCATTTGAACCAAACCTTCATCACTGACAAAACTATAAAGTGGAAGGTCTATGAAATTGGCTATGCATTTCTTCTCAATTATTAGCTGCTGATTAAAATAATTTGTCATGTAGTGCTTCTTTTGACAAGGAAGTTCAGGGGTTCCCATCTAACCGTTCTGTTGGTGAACTGCCATCTGAATTGCATTGTCCATTATGCAAGAAAGTAATGAAAGATGTTGTGATGACCAGTAAATGATGTTTCAATAGCTACTGTGAAAAATGTAATATAATCGGAGAAAAATTACAGAGATCTTACTTTGGTGTGATGTTTTCTAGATTGTGTGATTCATAGTCTATGTTTTTGTCTAGCACATGTTGATAGTGTTTAAACCTCTGAAATTTTTTCCATTTATTTTAGGCATTAGGGACCATATGATATCAAAGTACATATCTATATGTGGAGCAACAAACATTCTTGTAGATGCTCTATTACCAAATAAGACTCTTCAAGATACCATAAATCGAATTTTGGAGACCAACACCAACAATGCTGAAATTTTTTGAAGCTTGGTACAAGTTCAAGGTATATTAGTCATCCAAAAAGTATGCATGAGTACAAGTTGATATTAGCTACCTATTTATGGCTATCTGATGGTCCAAATATTTTCTATTGCAGATATGGATTCAGTGAGGTGTGCCAAGTCTAAAGTCCCAGCTCCTTCTCTTTCTACCTCTCTTGGGTTTTGTCATCTTCAAGTTTTACATCAATGGTGTATAATATATATTTTGAATATTTTAAATGTAAATACATCTAAATGTTGGAAGATAATTTTCATTTGAGGAATTTTTATTCATCATTTACTGATAAGTATTGCAATATGAATTTTGCATCAACAGGAAGTCTTTCCTGATTTCAAAGCGCTTATATGGTTGAATTGCAGATTGCATATCTTCCTTGTCAAAAGGAATTTTTTACCGAACTCTCCTTTAAAATTTAGTCAGAAAATTGTAGCAGAAAGAAATAGGAAACCGTCGGACATAGGAAGGGTCTTGCAAATAGTATACTTATTCAATGGACCTACACCACTGGTGAAGGTAAATTTCCTCCAGATCCATTGGACTTGAAGAAACTCAGAATGCAAGAGTTCAAGCAAAAATTTCACCCAGTTCCAACTGTTTATTTTTAAATTTTCATGAAGTACTACTCTGTTTCATGTGGCTTTGTTCTATCAAGTTGTTTCAATCTTTAATAGAGCAATTATCGAGCTCTTCCTCTGGACAGACACCAACTGAAAATGAAAAGAAGGATACTATACTGGTGGTTGGTACAACTAGTGGTGTTGGTAAATGAGTTGTTGATGTTCTACGCAAGAAGGGTATCCTTGTACGTGCTCTGGTATGATACTCTGCCCTACCAAAAATATTTGGTTTGTATTTATGGAAGAGTTGATAATTTTTTTTGCTTTAATGTTCCACCTTAGCTCCCAGACATCATACTTGAATATGTCTCTGATTATGTCTAAAGATGTAACTTATTTTCTCAAGTGTTGCAAGGCCTAGTCTTACCTCAACCTTTTGTTTTACACATTTTTGTTGGGTTTACGTGATTCAGGTAAGGAATGTAGACAAGGAAAAATATCTACTTGGCCCAGATGTTTATTTGGTAAATTGTTTTGTACATGTAAACTACATTAGGATTGATATTCTAGATGTGAATTACTAAAGTGTAAAATTTCCCATAGCAATATTAAAACTAAGTAATATACTTGTTAAAATGTTATTTTGTGGCTATCTAGATAGGACAAATATAATCCACACTACCTATTGAGGTAGACTCTAAGAGGTATTAACTTGTTTTGATGCATATTATGACTATTCAAATAGATTAGTTATGTTTTTGGCATCTACATATTAAATCAAATGGAATATGAACAAGGCCAAGGAATTCTTGTGGGTTTTTTTGAACTAGCTCCCTCTTATTACAATGAGGATAATGTTCCCAAAGTTAGCATTATAGGGGAACCATTAGCACCATTCTATTTAATCTCCTTCAGCTTAGACGATGTGCATGGTGTATATATATTCTGTCAAAACTACCCAGGATTTCCGCTTGGCCCCAACCGTTGTTGTGTACACTAGTGTGCATCCACAAGTACAAGCACAAGCATTAGCATGTCACTTGGTATGAATTTAACCCTAGTGGGGGGCACATTAGCTACTCACTTTTAGCAACCTCACAAGCCACCATTGACATATTCTTCTGGTTTGAAAACATTGCATGAAGATTTATTTTCATGTAATCCTAGTATAGTCTGTAAGGTTCTTAGGTTTATGGTTCTGACATGCCTAGCTGTGTGCCAATTATTCATGACTTATTTAGTCCTTGAATTGTGTGAATTATTTCATCTCTTAGGAATTGTAGTTTTTTCCAAGGAAGTGAATTGAATCTTTCATTCAACATTGAGAGAAGACTCAATGCATGGATAGAGTGCATGCACATGGGAGGATATATATGTATGAATATAAAGCAAATCTTTAAATGTGTAACATCTTTTGGTACATGAAGAAACAATTGTTTCATGAAGATAATAATTAAGTAGAAAATATAATGTTTGAGATGCATGAAGATAATTTGGGTATGGACTCTTACAGTTAATGATAAATTATCTAGATAGATTAATTATAAAAAACTAGTGGATAATAATGAGAAGGAACTCTATTTAAACTTTAAAGAGGATGACATGTACTTTTGAAGACAGGAAAAAATGAGATGGTTGTAAGGAGGAATTTTTAAATCAAAGTGTTTTTTAATCTTCAATCTCCTTTGAGTTCTAATTTGAGAATAAAACTGCAGGAGTTTGTAGCACTGCATCATTTTTGTATGAGAGCAATAATATGGCATGTACAAGAAATACCTTAGGTTGAGGCGCATATTGGAGGATCCAAAGGATATAATGAACTTGATCAAAGATTGGACACCCTAGAGAGGGGATTGAGGATCAAATATTTTGAAGATGAAGCAAGCATTGCCCCCGATTTGAATGAAACTCAAGATCCTGTAGAGATGCTTGTTTAATACATGTCAAAGTAGAGAACTCAAATGAAACGTGAAGTGTCAAAGTTCTGAGGCGATTGAGTCCAAATATATTGATGAATTGGATCAGTACTTCAACATGGAGAACATTGCAGAGGATGACCTAGGAAGGGCAAAGCTTCCTATGTTAAAGATGAAATACCATGTAGCTTCATGGTAGAATCATTTGCAGAGAAATCGAGAAAGCCAATGTAAGGGAAAAAACAAAGTTTGGTTAAAGACATTAAATAATTTGCAAGCAGTTTTTTAACCTGCAAACTATTATCAAACATAATTTAGGCAATTTCAGAATTTCAGACAAAAGGATTTATTTGTACATGAGTATATTAAAAAAAAATTGAAGTTGCATATCTAAACAAATCTAGAGGAATATGATGCAAAATTAGCATCCAGATTCCTTAATGGATTTCCTTTAGAGATATAAGATGATTTGGACTTACGGAAGTTGTATTTAGTTAATGAACAACTCCAGTATGCATTGAAGGTAGAAGAGAAGTAACAATAGAAATAGAGGCAGAGCATCAACTAAGAGGGCTTTCCACCTTCAGGTCAAATGTAGAGATAAGCAAAGATAAGATAATTTTATGAATGTCCAAAAAATGACCATAAATAGGTCAATGGAGTTACTAGGTACAATAGTGTGAGATATAAAGTGGGAGCACTAAGGCTGCTCCTAGAAAAACATTATATAAACGAAACTATCCTATGTTGTAAAAGACCTGAAGTTTATAGCCTTAGAGCATGGAGAGGGGAAACAAATCAAATCAATAGTGCAAGTATGTGAAAATTATGTGGAGAACCCAAGAGAAACACTAAACACTATCAAAGGGGAAGGCTCACCTAGGGGGTGATCAACCTCCCTTCAAATTTCATGCAATCTCTACCATTAGAGGCTGTAGAGAAGAAACTCCTAATAGATGTTTCATCAGATGAACTTAAAATACACCTACATTTTTTCCTATTGAAGACTATAAGGTGACTAGAAATATGAGAGAAGAAGATGTTGGGATATTGGATGTGGAAGAGAGTTAACAATTTCTCAAAGTTATATGATTTGCTAAATTTCAATGTTAAAGGTCATAGAGCTTATGAATGTCCACAAAAATAAAAAACACTAGCAAGAACTTGATTTTGTTGGAAGAAATTTAGGATGCAAGCATTGAATCTGAAATAGGATAAAAATATGATGTTGCAGAAGACATTGGTGGTTGTAAATGGTGAGGCTCGAGAAGCAGGTTGGAGAAGGAAGAATGTAGCTTGATGCTGAACTTCTTGCAAGTGTCATTGTAAAATGTGCAAGCCTGCATGGATATTCTTAAGAATGGATCTTTAGACATATTGGTAAGAATAGGAATGGTTTTAAATTTGAACTCGACTTGTTTCCTTATCTAACTCTTAACAATTTTCTTGTTTCACAAGGATCATAACTTGTTGGTGAATAAATCATGTCATATATATTTTAATATTGGACCTGTTATGCTATATTTAGGTAGCATATTTTTTAGATTATTTTTTCTTCAGCAAGTGATATATCCCAAGAAACTGTGGCCTATTTTCTACTATTTATTGGACCTGTTATCACATAATATGGTGATTTCTATATCAACAGACATTGATGATTTCCATACCTGTGGAACCTTGGGAATCTTCCCTAAATTATCATGCCAGGTTGGGTCCCCTCTCTTCAGGTTTACCTGTTGCATTGAGAACAGATCTAGACTAACCAAGGAAGGTGACCACAGTTTAACTTTACCAAATACTTGCCGATGGAACTAGCCTTCTCACAGTACTTGAAGGACCGATTTATCCTTGAATGAGAAAACAATGAAGACCCAATAGATGTCAGAGTGAGCAGAAATTCAACACACAGACAACCTACACAATAAGATATTTGTGTACAATACCAGTGCCCTTTGCTACCAGTATGAAATCGATTTTGACCATTTAAGGTCTCGGGTTGGGTGCCATTTCTGATTGAGAAAATTGGAAGGGAAAATAGACTCTTTGGTATGAAAATAAGGGCTAGAATTGGGTTTAGATGTGGCTGTCCTAAAAATTGACTACTATAGAAAATGGACCACCACATAAAATGAGTGTATGAATCTATAGAAAACAATACCAAAAAGACAATGTGCTAAGTAGGAAATTCCAGCTCTTACCCGAGCCAAATTAAAGATGATTTAAGCTTGAAAAGCTTATGAAAGGATGTAAGAGTTGGGTTTGATTTAGGAGTATATTAGCACTAAAATAGCATTTTGTAGCTAAAAAATTAGATCTATACCAGTTAGAACAAAAAGCAAAATAAACATGCATAGGGGGGATTTAAAGCACCCACACGGCTGAAAATGATATTTATGAACCTGTGCCTATTTGTAGGATAGAATGAAGTAAAATACTTCATATTTTGAAAAGGAAATCACTCTAGAAATGCACAATAAGCTACAACCATACAAACACAAGACAAACCTGGACATATACAACACAAAACATAGAGAAAATAGTTGTAAGAGATGACTAATGGTGTGGCAAACAAAATAGAGGAGTTTTTAGTACATCCTTTTGTTCTTTCGGAGAGAATGAAGTTTATCCACCCTTCAAAGTTATGGGATTCTAATGTTGGTACCACTGACAAAAAAAATACAATGTTTGAAGGCACCAACCCTTTAGGAATCAAACCTGGGCTAGTATGGAAAACTCCCACTGGTTAACTGTTGGAGCGATTAACATCTAATTCAAGGTGTATAAACCCTTCCTTTTCTATTGTGATTTTATAAATTTATGAGTTTTTTAACCTGGAAAGTTTATTTTCTTTACATTCATTAGTATACATCCTTTTCATGCTAAAGAGCCTACCTCTTCCCTACATAGGAAAGAAGTTCCATCATATCTCTCTCGGCCCTGACTCAAGAAAGGATACATATTTGATAAAGGACCAAATGTTGGCCACTTTTTTATTGTCATCTCTTATTTAGAAGCTATAACTTAACCTAATTCATTGCTAGTGTAATAAACCTTAATAATACAACTTTGATCTGAAAACTAGAACCTCACTTGAATGAAAGGGGGAAGCATCCATGGTGATGGTTGCACATCATCTCCTCTTATAGTGTTTATACATCTCATATATTGTCAGGTCATCCATATGTACTTGATAATGAAACTTTTATGTTTAACAAAGTTGATAAAGAGAACTTACTCAATAGGAATTTGTAGGTGTGTGGTTGACAGGGGTAGGGGCTTGGTTGGTAGGGAAAGCGAATTGTTGTTATTCCGCAGAAATATTCAATTCCTCTAGTTATATGTTCCCCCTCATTGGAAGGCATGTTTTCTCCTCATGGGTTGGTATGCCTGAATTGGGGCTAGGTGTTCTAGATGACTTTGTATTAAATATCCCTATGGGTAGCTCATTAGCCCAAGAATAATTTACGCAGCATGTGAGATGTATCTACTTTCTTGCAATATCCCATATTGGACAGTTTTCCTTGCTTGTGTCCACTAGAATCATCTATTAAGAACTTAGTAACTTGTTTATAGAATAATCTGGAAACTCTGCATTTCTAAACACATTCTTGAGAATCTCTAGTCTCTATTTAACCAAAACTTAGCAGAGCGTAAGATTTTAACTTGGAAAAAACTAGGAGGTTAACTTTCCCAAAGCCTACCATTTGGAAAAATATACCAGATGATTGATGTTATATGGTTTAATCAATGTTTCATGCCTTTTGTAACTAATTCAACATTTTACATGTTTTTGTTCATATATAAGCATCAAAATATATTAATCTATATATTTTATAAAAATTCTCCAAAAAATGCTCCTCTCCAAGAAGCTTTCGAAACTTTTTCTTTTTGCACCTGCTTCTGCTTCTTGATCCACTACAACTACAATTTTTATGGGTCTTCCTATGTTTTTACTATCTATAGCAATGAAGGTGCATTCCTACTGAAGTATTTCTACAATGTTATCAAATTCACAAAGTTCAAGTAGACTGCTGAGTTTTTGACTCTGCACTTTGTGACAACTGACAACAGATAGTGTGTCAATTTAAAAGAGTTTTAGTAGGATTATCATTCCTCTTCTAATGAGACTTATTCTCTTATTTTCTAAGTTAGTTGAAGGGGCTACTGATGTTCTAAACACAAGTGATTTGTTTCATTGTTCTTTACAAGGATTAGAGTGCAGAATCAATGAGGAACTGGGGAGTAAATCATGACAGGAAAGTGATGGCAAAGCCATAATTATTGATGCAGAGTTGGATGCAGATAAGGAATTCAAACCATTTGTAGGCAATCAAAGAGATGGGTATTCATCCTTACTTGGTATCAGATGTACCTCTGAGATTTTTTTATCCTCTGTGCATTGGAGGTCAAACATGATTTCCATCATTTCAAGCTTCTACTTAATTCTTTTGGACCTCACTTGTGATACTTTAGTAAACCTTCTTCGAAATGAAATGGATACAGAGGTGACTACTATTTTATGAGTGACGAAATTGTGCCATTGGTAGCTAGTTTAATATTTTCATATTTTGGTCGTATTTATTATTTTTTGACTGCATTTTCAATGTCAAACATTTACAGAAAAACAACTACTACTTATGTTGCATATAAATGCATTGAGCCCTTGGATATTACATCATTGACAGAGATAGAAATTAACTTGTAACAACTATATTTTGTTGGTTATTGTCTGATACAATTTGTGTGTAAAAGGTTCATAGGAAAATTCTTTTACATCTGTGCAAATCCATTTCAGGAACCTCTTTCCAACACATTCCGTCTTTGGTAACTTGCTAGATTTTACATTAAATATAGAGTTGATCAGTTTTTTATAGTCAAAATACTTACATACTCTGGAAGTGTTTATTGTGGTAGAATTTACTAGTGTTTTATATATCGACTGTATTACATTGTTTGATTGAACAAACATAATGCATATGTCCTATATTGTAAAATTGTAGTGCGAAGTGGCAGTGATGATTGTGAAAATTATTTCACAGGTAAATGCAATGAATGAAATAATTGAAGATTGTCAAAGTTTTGAATCTAGTCTCTACCATATGCTGACTGCAATAGATACCCTACTTGAGAGATTGTTATACAGAGAAAAATGCTGCCACAGTGGGATGGTGGAATTTTTGGAAGGGAAACTACCAGAGAAGCTATAAATGAATCTATGAAAAACAATTGACAATTTGCTAGCATTGAAGCTCTGTTGTTATGTTTCTTGTTTGCTTCCTTTTAATTTTATTTACTACTATTAGTAATTTCTAAGTGCATAAGAAATAGTAAAAAGTTTATGATGTTTGAAAATCCCTTTAGTAGTATATGATACAAAAGTGTGTCTTGTTGATAATTCCATGATCAATACCATTTGTATCAAATTATTGGGAAAACAATTTAGAAAACTCTCCATAGATAATTTAGAATCAACATTTAGTTGAAGTGTGTTAATCTTAAAATATTGTAGTATATTTTAATGGAAAGTGGATCCTGGAGCTCTATGAATGTAGTAGTTTTCTCTATGGTTAAATAAACGACCTTGATTTTCAGTAGTTGGGAATTCATTAACAGGTGGCCACGCCCATTGCAGAAGAAATCCTTTGGTATTAACTTGTCCAACCTTATGGCCAAGTATAACCATAAGGACTTTAGGTGGAGAATAGAAAGTGGAAAAAATGATAGATATGGCATTGGCCTTAGTGGTAGAGTGCTTTCAACATAGCTAGAATCATAGGTCACAATATTCAATATTGTCAGATGGTTTTACATTACCACACTTAAGGATTGGTATCTTCTACCCAACATGTCTTGTCCATTTCATTCTTCCTTAGATTTCTTGATAATATTATTCAGGACATATGTACATTCGATAGATCATTTTGATGATTATTGGTAAACATAGATATAGTTTTTATCTGGGCCATATGGATGTATTGCAAGGTATTTTTAAGAATGATTTATAGGCCATTTTTATAAGTTCGGTGTTCTTTTTCTTGGGATAATTCTGATTTTTAACGCTATACATTTTTCCAGCTAGTCTTCTCTTTTAATAGTTTCTTGATATTTTCTGAATATCCGGTTTATTTATTCTATAGTATCTTTTAAGGATTTACACTGACCAAAACGTCAAGGGATAACATTTAGTATTAAAGTCTTAGGATAGTTCTTTACACAATATTTTTGGAGTGCAGGGGAGGTAATGATCACTTGGTATGTTTGCATACTATGGATTCCCTTATGATTTATTTCTAAGCAATTGAAAGGTTTATATCTACATTTGAGCCAATTATGTACTCTTGGTAAGTTAGACATTATTCTATTGATATACAGTAAAATAGTATAACTCAGAAGAGGGTAATATCCAACATAACTAGGCTCACCATTTTGTGATCTAGCCAAAAAAGAGAAGGTTTAATAGTCTTAACCAATACTTAGGTATGTAGAAAACATACCATTTTTCTGAAACAAAATTGGGCCAAGAGGCCACTGAAGTATGAAAAACTAAGAGACTTATCAACCACATAAATAACAGTAGAATTAATGCTCACACTAACTGGCATGTAATCTTAAAACATAGAGCTGAAGCAATATTCTTCATAGAAAAAAAAAGAAAATAGAAGAAGCCTGAAAGTTATTCCTAGACTTTAGTGTCTAGTTCGATGGGATTTGAAGGAGCTCCAACATCCATTCGAATAGCTCCAGCCTCTGAGGCTTCCTTCTAAGCAATTTTTTCATCTGCATTATCCTCCTCATCTAAGGTGAGAATTGCAGTGTCAAGGTATGGTATTTTATTTCCATATGTTACAATTTTTTTCAGAACATGATTAGTTTCTTTCTTGCCAATGTTAGAGGCAATGATTCCTTAAAACTCCATTATAGTTCAACTAGGAATATTTAGAATCTCTTCCACTAGATTGACATTGGTCAAATACTGCTAACCTATTTTCCATCACATAATCTAGGGTTTGAGCTCTCTTCTACCTAATGCTAGCATATGGAAGCCCACTTGTCTCCTCGTGTGCTCTGAATGATGAAGCTGGTAACCTCTTTGAATGCCCACAATCTCCACTCCATATTTCCTTAAGATCGTTTGGTTTCATAGCATGTCTCTTGCACTCCTCTCTCCTTTTTGCTTTTGGGAATCCGAAGCCTCGGACACCAGAAGGGGCTGAGCATATTTTATTCTTCCTTCTATCAAAAACACTAGACATGACTACTTTGTCACTTTTTTCTACCTAGTTGAACTTTTTCCTTCTCTGCCAACCCATTTCCAAGATAAACAAGTCAGGTACTTGCTTCCCTTAATGGATCCATCACATGCAGAATTGTTTCCAGCAATTGAACTTGTAAGTTTAAAGCAGGTTCAGGGCCCTCTTCTGCAATATCTTATGTTAAGGTGAGTTTCAGTAATAATAAGTGAATATTTGTCATCTCCTTCTCAGACCTAGACTGATAGAATGAGAAAAATATTTAGTAAGTATAAGCATGCCTCAGGATTTCCATTTCCAGAAATTTTATGGAAATACTCTCGAATTCCCCAAAATAGAAACTTCTTTGAATTTTTATGTTCTAGTATTCATCTTAATAATCATTTGGCTATTATTATTGAAATATTCCTCTTTATAAAAGCTATAGGACATAGACCTAAGATGTACAATGTGTATTTTTTTGTTCCATGTTTGATTACAACAGGAAAATATGCACAATTGCAGTGATAGTTTTACTTCTCTCTGTTTTTGTTGCAAAATTTTGATTCTTTCATTAGAAAAACAATTTCCAAAAGGAAGGGGGTAATGACTCAATGAGTATCAGTCATTAGGGGCGACTTTCATGATTATTGTACTCATCGTTGTGTAGATTCAAGTTTCGGGAGCCATCCAGTTCGGTAACTCATTTGAAGCCTTGCCGAACAAAATTAGGATATTGAATTTCATGGGAAATTCCTTTGGATGTTCTGCTTCGGGAGAACATTTGGTTCTGCTGCTAGAGATGGATATTTGCAAGAGGCTAAGTCTTTATTGGAATGCAACCCTCATCTTGAAAATTATTAAACTTTTGGTGTTCGAAATTCTCCTATGCATTATTCAGCAGCTCAAGGACATAGTGAGGTATAGGAAAATTCTCTCTTTATTTCTAGCATTTTCTATCTATGATAAGTGATGATTAAATGATTGTATATTTTAACAAGATTTATCCCTATAGATTGTCTCTCTCTTGCTTGAATCTAGGGTTTATGTGAACATCCAAAACTATTATGGTCGGGTGGGTATTGAATTTTTGCATTTTCTTTTTATGTACTTTTGTTTATCATCTTTGGACAGTATAATTCATGAATTATCAAAATGAAATTTTATTCCCAAGCAAGTCAGTTCTATATTGTTTAATTTTAAGTATGAAGTCAAATACTTAAGATAGGGAGCATATTCTGGAAGTTTATACACCGATTGGGATATCTTACCACCAAAAAAAATCAAATATCCTAATGCCAAAAAGGTATAACCTACTATTGCATCTGATTGTGCATGTTTTCTATCAATGTGTGCAATCATTTCCTGATTCAATTTTGGAGTAAACTTCTAAGTTCTAAGGTTGTTTGTAGTGCTTAAGAAGCCATAAGCTCTGAGGTATCTCTCAGGACTTGCACCTAACCTTGAGTGTAAAGCGCCAAGGGTTTGATTTCCCTAATCTATGCAAGGCATTGTAACCTTGTATAATTGTTTAAATATGTTATTGTTTTCATTGGTCCTTAATTGGGAAACAATGCAGGAATACACTTGAACACCTGGAAGTAGAAAGTCTTGACTCTCCACCATGCCTCATGAATGCATAACTTGCGTTGGTATTCTTGTGATTTGTTTCATAAACTAGGAATAAATTTATCACAAATCTAATGTGCAGTGTAAAACAGATGCCCTTAGACAATGGACACCACTCACATGAGTTACTGCACTTAGAAACAGAGGTTGTTGGGCACCACAATCGGCCTCAAATGGAAACCTAATAAATTTTCTTGTCTTCGGGTAGTACCAAGAGACATTGTAGTGTTTGGTCGAGCTTCTACCAACAGGGTTGTTGTGCTATAAAGACCAAGTGAGTTTTTGACATTGCCATGTATAAGGATGATAGGGACTATAATAATTGTTATATTTTCTAAAGACCTGAAGCTGTCACAGGTTTTTGTTCCTCCTACTTTTGGAATGAAAAGATAAATCAGAACTAAAATCAAACATACTATATTTTAGTTCATCGATGTCAAATTTTCTATATACTGTTAACAACATTCATTTATTCGGTTGTTATATTAAACCTCTAAATACTCAAATGTGAAAGAATGGGAAGCATATTTTCCTGTTATTGAAGCACTATAAACTTGCTGAGTTTTTTCTTTTGTTTTTGTGTCTTGGTCACACATTAAAGATGTTTTATGCTTTGCATTTTAATGAGATTTGAATTCATCAAATTTTTATCTACAATTTTTTAGCATATCAAAGATGGAATAAGTGTGATGTTTTGGTGTTATGGAGCAGCTGAAAAGAAGAAACCTTTGCTTGGAAATGCTGGAGAAAATACAATTGCTTGAATGGATAAATTAAGGAATGAAAATGGTAAAAATGGCTTCCCATCCTCCTCTATTTGTCAAAGGATCTCTTTTGTCACCGTCATTTTCTTCTTCTTGTACATATTCCTGGATTTCATTCATCTCCAGTAGTAGCCATACAACGACATCTCCTAGATTTCATTAATCTCTAGTAACAGCCATGAAGTCTGTAAAGTTGGGGGGTGTGCAGAGGATAGATGGTGTGAGGTGGGTGAAGCACCGAATGGTAGTTCTGGATGGAAATATGAATAAGAAACATATAAAGGAATCGACCCAGGCATCTAATGGTACCAACACTTATCCCGGTACTTTGCAATGTTAATTTTGATTCACCTATAACTAATTTCAAAGGATATTTTGGGCTGTGATACATTTTTCTTTTAAATGGGTTTGGTAGATTATGTCCCAGAAGCCAATTTTTAAAAATTAGAAGCAATTTTGAGGTACTTGTATGCATTATTATTCTTTGATCGATTAGTGATAGCACGAACTTTCACTTCTCACATACTGTTAACACTCCATCATGTGGATTTGATTTGATTTAACTTAAATTGGAATAGCTATTGATTAAGTAATGTTTTATTGGTTGTTTTTAACATTGCCAAACTTTGAAGGCCATGGCACATCTCTCATGTTACTTTGGTGAGACTTCAACTTTCTCCATACTCTATTTGGAGAAGATTTGCATCATCTTATCAGCAAAGAAAAGGCACCTATATTTTTGTATTATTGCAAATGACTATTGATGTGTACCATTTGAAAACATGCACATTAAAGGTTTCTTAAACATATGAAATGGATATTTCAGGGTCTATAGAAAATGGGGATTTGTGCCGTAACTATTTATGATGTTAGAGGCTTTGGGGCTCACAATGGATCTCTAGAGAGGTAAGTGGGTATTGTCCTGTGCAGCATGTGATTAATTTCTTTAGACTTATTGCATGCATCATGAATATCTGAGTTATGTCTATATAATGGTTTTATTTACATCCCTTAGAGCCATTGTTTCAACTCATATGGTGTCACAGTCTTCAGGTAGAAGTTTATGCTTTGACACGGTTGGCAATTAGATTGATTTTTTTATTTTTTGAAATTAATTTCTTTAAACTCAAAGAGAAGAATTAGAATTTCCCTAAATACTTCGGGTATCATAGGTGACTGCATGCATGGAAAATGGTCCTCGAGGGGAAAATCACTGAACACAATCAATTTCCTTGGTCAAAGCTGCGATGTCAAGGTGTGTCCTTCAGTCAAAATCACCTATGACTTGCACCTGCTGCTAACCACTTATTCATGCATGTGAGGGAATTTAACCTTGGTGGGTGGCTTGACATGGCACTATTTTCACATTTTAACAACAACCCCATTGATAGTTAATCACCTTGATCAATAAAGGAAGCATGCGTTTTCGCTTATTAATTTGTAGTTTATTTGTCCATGTTGAATCTAGCAAGTTTATGAGGTGAATGTGACAAATCAATGTGATGCATTTTCCCATATAAGTGAACATAAGGATGAAATATCATGTGTTGCCATTGTCATGGATGCTTACAACTTTTTGTTGGGAAGACTGTGATAGTTTGATTGGTGCTTGATGCAAGATGGAAGGAAGAACATACACAGTATCATGAAGGATGGCAAGTGCATATAGTAGTTGTTATTGGAGGATGAAGAACAATGTGAATTATTGTTGGTGATGATCAAAGAGTTTGTAAGTGAAATTAAAGAGACAAAGGACTATTATGTAGCTGTACAAAAGAAAGTAGCTAGGCATGCAGAAAAAATAGTTAGGCATGCAAAAAAATAGCTAGGCATGCAACACAAGAGACTGAAGATGAATTAGAATGTTCCAGGAAGAATGAATTTATTTATGAAAGTAAGAATCTGCTCGAGGAATTCACAGATGTTTCTTAAGAAGATGAATTGGTAGGACTACTAGCAAGCTACCTCTGTTATGAATCTTATGATGCCCTACTTTAGTGTGTAGATACCTTTGTTTCTTTGATAAGTTGTTCTCTCAGTCATGTGTGGTTGCATTTTCTAAAAGAGAGAGCAGAGAATCAACAAAACATGGGAAAATATGCCAGTTTGGGAGGGTTTCTTGTCTTTTATAGTTCATTTGTAGTTTGACCTGACTGAATGTTGAAATTGCTCATTTGAAGGTTGAGAAGAGTCAAACTTGTGCACTAGCAAGTCTGGTAACACTCTTTTGTACCCTATATGTACATGTCATGTATAGAATACAATCTTATTTTCTTTTTGAACTCTTAAATAAAAGTTGTCTTGATGATTTTATTTGAAGTCAGCAGCTTGCTTATTTTAGTACATCAGGTTTCATTCTCAGATGATCAAGTATGTATGTACATATGTATACCAGTCCCAAATATATATTTTTATTTTTCCATCACTGCCATTTGGTATATGGAAAATACTATTTGTTTGGGATGAGGTGTAAAATGGATAGTAAAAGAACAATTATAAGATTTTCCATGTATATGAACTGAGATGATTGATGATTTGGTTGGTAAATATAGCACTCTTTTTTATAAATTACAGACATGGAGGTCTAGAGGACATAGAGGAGATTCCTTTTGTCACATCCCTTGATGGAATTGTGGCAAATTCACAATTGAGATTATTGTTATTCCATGTGCTTGCAATGTAGAACTGAGCTTTTATCAGCGAATTTTCAAAGAAACCCATTTATTCTACCAAACAATGAAGAATTTGGTTCAAAATGTAATGGTTTAAGTCACACTATGCATAACAGACATGCATAACACTTTTACTAATCATTGCCCATATGAGCTTTGGCCTTACATTGACCATTGGTTGAAACAAAATTTGTCATATTGTGTTCAAGAGAACAATGCTGCAAGAAGACTTTACGTTTGGTCAAATGATGCCATTGATTTATTTCCTTCATTCATTAGACCATGGTTGTCTATATTTTTGTTATTATCGTTCACAATGAAGCATATCATTAATATGAAAAGATGATAATTAAAAATTCTTGGAGAGTAGTGGTCCCTGCAGGAAGAGACCTCACAATGCAGTGTATCTACCAAATATTTTGAGGTTTCCATATTATAAACCCAAGTGCATTTTAAGTTTATAATTATTAAAATAAGTTTTAAATTAAAGGTTATTATTTATTTTTTGTATGCTATGAATTCAATTTAACAGGGATATCATCTTAACTAAACTTCTTGGATGAATTTCCATACAGAAGGGACATATTCAAATGAATTATGTTGCTATGGTTCAAATATCTAGCACCACAGAAAAAATTTCAACACGTAGAGGAAATGAATTGGCTTGGTCATAGAGAGCATAAACCATTATTGCACACAACAAAACCCATATTGCATTAAGCACTTCGAAAGAGTTCAACTTGTAGGAAAGCTCAATACTATAGGCAATGACACTTTAATGTATATCAGATATGCTATTGGCACTTCCAATGAGTTATACATCTAGGAAAGCTCAATATTCTATTTGGAAAGCTTGATACTTTATTTGTCTCTCCAATGCTATTAGGTGAGAACTCAAAAAAAAATTACAAACTAGATTGAGACAATTGCATAAACCCTATATAAAGATATAGGATTTTTGTTTGGTTGCAATCACGGAAGATGGAGAGTGTTAGAGTTATTGAAGGTTCCAAAGGTGGGGGCGATGGAGAGGGTATGAACGATGGGGAAGAGGAAGGCAGGCTAAGAAATCCCTCACACAGATCAAAGGAGCCAAATCCAGGTGGTAAGAGGTACTTCTAGGTCTCTGGTTCAAAGCAGATCTATCTTCCCATATAATGGATCTTGGAACGAATGGAGTTTTGAATGACACTTCTTGTCTAATTCAGTAGCCAGAAGCCATCAATATCAAATCTGGTTTCATGGGTTAGATCCTTTTGGTCAGGATTATAGATCTATAAAATCTACATCTCTCCTTTGTATTATGGTTATTGTTCCTTCTAGTTCAAGCAAGCAAATTGTTGGTAACAACTCCCGATTCAATATCCATTACATTGCTAATAGCATTTATTTATACATTTCATAGGACGGTTGTGTTTCACCATCCGCCCGGCCTTTTCGGATT